>CM049599.1:1427500-1817500 GCA_026979955.1 Megalurothrips usitatus | reverse complement strand
CCTCAGCAGCCGCCCGACAGGAGCGGCACTGACAGCGGCGCTGACAGCGGCACTGACAGCGGCACTGACAGCGGCCCGCCCGCGAGATAAATTCCGAAATATTTTTTTTAAAATACATTTTTTGTAAAAAAAAAATTATTGTACACTGAATTTCCCTGAGCCGTTTCCCCATCTCGTTGCTCAGTGAACCAAGCGCAGCAGGCGCGGCGAGTGGATTCGGGATTGAGGAGGGCGATGACCCGCGACGAGGGCCCAGCGCCACCCCACCAGCCGGCCGGCCGGGCGCGGCCGGGCCGGTGACGGAGGATGCCGGGTTGCACAACGTGCAGCGGGAACTGGTTCCGCAGCCGCACACACTCTGGAGGCTCTGGAGGCTCCGGAGGCTCCGGGGGCCCCGGAGGACAGGACATGAGCAGCAGTCAGGGTCAGCCGTCCACAGGGAGGCCGCGGCCCCAGAGGCCGGGCCCCCGCAGCCCCCCGGAGCCCCCACAGCCCCCCGCACAGGCCCTGTGCACGCACGCCGAAGGTCAACAACAAACGGCAACATGCCCCATCAGTCACCCGCCCCGGACGATTTTAATGCGCCCCCTACCCACCAATCTCGGATATCCGGTTTTGGATTTTGTTTTCTTCAATTTGTGTTGTTTTGCCTCGCGGTATGGTATAGCGGCGGTGGTGCTACTTTTCCTCCGGGTTCCCGCCGTGTGTTTTCGAGAGACACTGCTGTCCGGAAAATTCCGCTCGGTGTTGGAAAAATCCTTCCGATCCGAAGTCTGCAATAACCTTTCGCACACACAAAACGTGTTCTGTACTGTATTTTTTTTTGTACACAATTACGGCCAAACAGGATGTATATGGAGATCACCGAGTATTTTTGTTTAAAAATAGAGGTGCCTCTTTAAATTACTATGTCGCACCTTGTAACTTAACAAATGCTAACGTCCAAAAACCACGACGTTGTTTCATTCAATTTGACGGGACTATATGCGTGTATCATTCCAAGAATTCCTGTCACAGGGCATTCGTAAAAAAAGGTCGTAAAATTTTGAGAAAAAATCCTGTTGAAATTTCGTAAGATTACAAATATGACATGACAAGTTTTTAACGGACGGGAAGTGGTTGGGCAACAATTTTTTAACTGGATTTTAACTATGCACCCAGTCCTGTTTAATTTTTTTTTTTTTTTTTTGTTTCTGCCTCATCACGTCGGCGGACTACTGTCTCGTCAGGGCTTGGCGCAGCTCTGCAGAGCTCTGCGCCGGCCGGGGCAGTGTATCGCTGACCGGGGCACTGCTTCGCTGGCCTGGCCGTAATGTGTCCACGCAGCGCTGCGTCGCGCCGCGGTGGCCCGCTGCCAGCGCCGGAGTGCGATGCACTTGTACTGCGGGCCCAAGTCCAAGCTCCTCGCGGGCAGCCCAGCTGACGGGCAGCGGAGCAAGGCCGGCCCTGCGGCCTCCGTGCACACCCGCAGAAAAAAAATAAAAATAAAAATGGCATGTTCCGAACAGAAAAAAAAACAACAGCAAAGACTTTCTGCAATTTAATGTATGAGAATGGATGGTAGGCGACGATTTTTGTGGCGGCATCACTCGAACACTTATCCATTTACCACCTCCCCGCGAGTCCCCGCGATCCTCGGCCGACACTGTTTTTAACCGCGACTAACATGTAAATAGAGGTGCCGTCGGAGTCACTTTGCGCGCCAGGCGCTCGCCGCGCTCTCTATCTGGGGCGTTATTATTGCCTTTATCTCTCAAACACGTTCTGGATTTAGATCGGCGTTGGATGTGCACACGTCACCTGACCGGTCCGGTTGACAGCAGGCGGTGCAGGTGGGGCGAGAAACAGCAGCAGCAGTGGCAGCGGCGGAAGCGAGCCCGCCACGCGCCCGCCGCGCGCCCGCCACGTGCCCGCCACACACACGCACGCACGCACGCACGCACGCACGCACGCACGCCGCTGTTCTACGAGCGAAGAGAGAAATATGCACTGGCGTTGGGGCCTTAAGCTGCCTCAGCGAGCGCGGACGCACGCGCGTGACGCAAGCAGCGGCCACCGAGGCAACCACCGCCGCGAGTACAGACGCTATTTTATAAATGGCGGGATCCGAGTCGAGCAGCGCAGCCCGCCGGGCAGAGACTCCAGCAGCATCCAGCAGACTCCAGCAGCCTCTCCAGGCTCAGCCCGCCGCGGAACAGACAGAACCACCTCGTTTTAAGCATTCACCCGCCATCTAGTACCGCCACCATCATTTACTGTCCCTGCTTCCCTGTCGGCTCATAATAGCCACCCGAAATGTGGGCAACCCGCACCGCCTTCGCAGGCAGGCAAAAACCCCTACGGTACCCTCCTGCTACCCGCCCCCGAACCTCTTTCAAGCCGCCTTGCACCTTCTAGACTTCCCTTGTGAGGCCGGGTCTGCGATAGAGGGGTATACCCCGGTATACCCCACTCGCCGACAAAACACACACTCACCGAAAATAGCGCAGCCAACAGAAAATAATCGCATTTTTTCCCCTGTTAAGTACGGCTATTCCATTTGCCCCGCTTCTTTATTGATTCTTCAGGGCTTAGAGGCGCTGCCGCCGGGGAGCTCGCGAGGCGACTTCGTTAAATTATGCAAAAGTATGGCAACGCGGCCGTCCCCCTTCCCTCCTCACCCTTGATTATGGTCGCCGCGAGGAAGACCCCCCCCCCTCCCCTTCTCCCTAAAATGACCGGGTAAAATCGATGTCTTGTTATTGATACCCCGCGCTATCGGCGCGCACGCTGCGCTATCGGGGGCAGGGGGAATGCACGCGCACGGCACACGGCCACGCCGACGAGTGCCGGTTATCCCTGACGGCTATTTGCACTCGGCGGCGCGCTATCCGCCGCGCGAACCACTCGTCAAACAACGAGTTTTTGGCGAGCCGCCCGTCATTCCCCAGAGAGGACGCGACGCCGCCCACCGCCAGAAGGTCGTGCCGCGGCGCTGGGAGGGGTCGCGAGGGGGTCGGGGGGACGCTCCAGACATCGGTGTCGCCAGGACAGTAGGGAACAAGAGCAGCCACGGGCATGGGTATGTGCAGGCTGTGCCCGCCCCCGCTCGCCTGCTGGCCGAGGCAATGTGCCTCACCACGGCCGGCCGTAAGTTTGCGTAGTCCGGTCATCGGTGTGCCCCACCCGCCTCCGCGCAGTGACGTAGAAAGACTGATTTTTTTTTTTTTGGGGGGGGGGGGGGGAGTCGCGCTTTTTGCCTACATCCAGGCGTTTCTTAAGCGGGTTGCCTAGCCCGGTCTCCGGTGACGGGGGCTGTTTCAACCCCCAAAACCGCCCCTTCCTCCGCCACTGCCGCCGCGGACCTCGGCTTCACTCCTCCCCGGGCAGCGAGCTGCCTGGGCGCGCAGGCTGCCTGTCGCGGTCTGTAGGTCTGCGGAGCAGGCCGCGGCGCAGAGCAGGGGCCCCGGCCGCCCCGCCCGCCCCGGCCGCCCCGGCCGCCCCGGCTGCCCCGGCTGCCCGGCTGCCCCGGCTGCCCCGGCCCGACGTCAGACTTGCCGGGGGCGGCAGGGGGCTGACCGGTCTACCGGGACCGGTCTTGGAATGCCGGACCGCTGCTGCCGCCCGCCACCCTACCCTGTCCGGCGCCCGCCACCCTACCCCCCCCCCCCCCCCTGGCGGTCACCACTGACCCCCCCCCCCCCCCACACACACTTAATTAAATAATCAAATTAATCTCGTTCAAATAGCCCAATGACGTCTAAACCAAAGTATTTGCGGTAGGAGCTTCTCGTGTTCAGACCATAATCTGAACGGGACAGCTTGTTTTTGCGAATAAAAACAAACGAAATTTGGTTCTTTAATAGATGTAATTTGAGAGACAATTGGCAATACCGTCTAAAATGCAAAACTGGAATCGACTATATCACTATCACAAGTACAGTATCACTCTACAAAACAAAACAAAAATATGTGCGTATGCCCCTCTAAAACCATTTCCCGTCGTTATGCATCAGCTGCCCCATTAGAGTAAATTCTTTGCATTTGCTTTTTCTTGCTGGGGTACCAGAATCAGAGGCTGTCGAAATGTGTTGAACCGGTTCCAATAGACTTTTCCCGAGCCACCCCACTCACTCACTCACTCGTCTCTATCCCTCCCACTCCGTTTCTCTTGCCGTCTCTCTCCCACACACGCACTACGACGGGTCGCGGGCCCCGCACCCCCATCACGCCGCCGTCTGCGGTTTCACAAATAAACTAATCCCCCGCGAGCGACACTTGCGCCACATGGATGAACACACGGGCGAAACGGATTAACGGGCTACACGAATGAATGGATCGGTGCATGAATGGCACCCCGACGCCGGGGGTCGTCAACAAGCGCGGACACCTGCTGCCGGCCGCCCCCCCCCCCACCGCAGGGACCCCCCGCAGGGACCCCCCGCAGACACTCACCGTGTCCAAGCAGTGCCCCGCGGCCGTCCGGTCGCCGACGAGATGCACCGACTATCCTCTGTCTCTCTCTCGCCGAGTCGCAGCACTTCCTCGGTCGACTTCGGCGCCAAATTCAAGCGCAGTGATCAGCGAAGAAACCGGTGGCCCATGGCCCCCTCACACACACGCACACCCGCACAGCACACACGCAGCACACACACACGCACACGCACACTGTGACACTCGCGTACGCGCCCCAACGGCTCGGAACGTCTGCCGATCACGCACTGCACACCGGCACGACCACAACTGACGCAGTCTGTGTTCTGTCTGGGCCTCTGGGCGGAGGCCGCGGGGAGTGGCGCGGCGCGGCGCGGCGGGGCGGGGGGCGGGGAGCGGGGGGCGGGGGGCGGGGGGCGGGGGGCGGGGGGCGGGGGGCGGGGGGCGGGGGGCGGGGAGCGGGGCCCGGAGCGGGGAGCGGGCGAGGTGCTCGCTCCGTCGCTGCGTCTGCGTTCGCCGCGCGTTCGCCGCGACTCGACCCGTTGCCAGCGTTGCTCGCCGGCCGCCGCGCAGTGGCAGAGTTTGCAAGAGAGACGGGGGCGACGGGGACGGGGGACGTCGTCGGATGAAACGAAACCAAAGCCAACCTGCGCGCCCGCCCGGCCGGCAGTGCCCGGCTGAGGCACCCGGCCTCCGGCCCCCGGCACGGGGCCACCCGGGACCCACCGACTGACCGACTAGCGTGGCCGCCCCCCCTCCCCCCCCCCCCGAGGAGACGGTGACCAGACCACCGCGCCGCCGGTCACCCGCTGCTGGTCGAAGCGAAGCCGGCCCGACCGCCACAACACGGCCCCCACCTCACCCTCTCTCTCCGCGCCCCCCGGTGGAGACTGACACAATCACCCCGCCCCTCCTTCCCCCTCTCTCTCCTTTTTATATTGGTATTTTTTGACCCGCGCCGCGCGCGCGCGTTTCGTGACGAGGTCCGCGGCCCCGTCGTATTTCTCATCAAGGAGAGACGACGCCGCCGCCGACGGTCCGCACCCGGCCGGGCTGGGCTGGGCTGCTGCGGGCGCTGACAGGCGGCTGCTGAAAAACGGGGCGGCGCGGTGCTGAGAGGCTGAGACGGCGTGCGGAGATGAGGTGACAAGGCCCCGCAGGCCACCGCGGCTCTCACCGGCTCGCCGCCCATCGCCGTCACCATCTTCCTGATCGCGCCGCCGCCTCAGCGGCAAATAGAGTGTCCCGGAGAAGCGCAGACCGGAAGCGGAGAAAATCCGGGAATAAACCGCGCCGATAAAAATACACCGGGGAAACGGACACTCCTGTCATTACGCGGTCATGTTTGCAGGCGGCGGCCGGCAAAAGAGGGTTAAAGGCGATCATAATTGTTATTGCCGGGTCCGCGCAGCTCTGGCAACCTTGGGGCGTCCTTAACTTTAGGTGGCAGGTCAGATGACCACCCGATGCTGCCGACGCTGCCAATGCTTGCCGACCCGCGCGGCCGTTCCTTCACCCGCCGCCGGTCGCCGCCCGCGACCCGCGCCGTCCGGCAGTGGAGTCATACCTGCCCGTCAAGACGGCAACCCGCAAGGGCGTTGACATGGGCTCGAACCCTAACACCAGCTCAGCTCGTTTCAGCGCCTTCAGGTCGCTGATTGCTTCCGTATACACCCTCATCCTCTCTCTCTCTCTCTCTCTCTCTCTCTCTCTCTCTCTCTCTCTCTCTCCCCCACCCTCTCTCTTTCTCTCCCACTTACCACCCGGCACTCGGCGTTGGCCAGTCTGCTTTCACCCTCATTCCAGGGCGCCGGGCGCGGCCTGGCCACACATGACACAGCAGAAGCCGCTGGCCGCCCGCACTTGGCGGTGCGTCCCTATGCAGCCGTGACGAAGCCCAGCCTCTCGCGCCAGTCACCACCTCACTAATAACTGGCACTTGCCTTGAGGCGCACGTGCCGCTCGGTGTCACCAGGCTTGTTTGGTTGGTCACAATTCTCTCGCTCGTTCTCACAGCTGTTTTGCGTCGTGTTGGCGGCAGTGTACCTTGTCGTCGGAGAGCTGAATGCGCGGGGCAGTGAGTGCAGGCCGGGTCGAGTGCACTAGTCCGGGGTTACGTAATTGTGTCCCGGGTAATCCGGGTCACGTTATTCAAGAATATTTTAAAACAAAATACAAAAGTGAGACAATTTTTTGGTTTTAAAAGATTTCCAAGTGTTTCGGAAAATTTTAGGACGATGCGCCACTCACAACTTATGTTCATCGGGACGCCAGGATTAAAAAATCCAACTCGAAACTTGTTGCATGACACGCCGCCTGTCTTAATGAAAACACAAATTGTAAATTTTGCCCTTTAACTCCTTTCCTTATTTTATCAATTAAAAAGGAAGCCGCTCGTGGCCATACTTTTTCGAAATCCTTGTGCTGACCGCAGAGTACAGTTATTAAGGCTCCGCGAAATCTTATGACCCGGGGGCGGGCCACTCACTTTCGTATACAGCACTATGCATTCCTTGCGGCCACAGTGACTGCACCGCAGAGCAGTCCCTGCAGCTGCGGCGGTAGCGGCGCGCTGCAGCGCCGCCGGTGCATTTTATACCGCGGCTGCCGGCTGCCGTGCCGGCGGCGTCTTGCACATCATGCGTGTGGCTAAGTGAGCTGGCCTCTTCTGTCGTCCTTGTCTAACCGCTCATCGCCCATCTCCGTCATACACACACACACACAGCCGGTATATGGTAATCTCGTAACATCCTCTTCTTTTTCCCCACCATGGCCCGGGCCGGGGGTCGGGCCCACACCACCGGGCCTGCGCCTCGTCCTGGTCTACAGCGCCCGGCACACACACACACACACACACACACACACACACACACACCGGGCACCATCATCACACTTGCGGTGCGGTATCGAGTACCCTTTTTGCCGGCGCGGCAGCGGCAACACGCCCGCTCGTTTCGTTTTTAGCGCCGTTTGAAATATGCGTTGTAAATGAGGCTCTAATGCGGGACGACGGCAGTTCCGCGCGGACGCGAGACGGCGAGAACGTCGCTGTGATCACCGGGGGCCGCGGGGGCCGCGGGGCAGCGGGGGCAGCGGGGGCCGCGAGGGGGGGCAGCAGGGGCCGCGGGGGCGGGGCCTGCGGAGCAGCGTATCTCCTGTCCTGGGACAGTTACTCCTCGCGGACTCCTCCGGGTCGCACGCGCCGCCACGCGCCGCTCTCATGCTCATCACCCCCCCCCCCCCCTAACCCCGCGGAGACGCATCTGTTTGTGAATCGTTGTCGGCGCACATGAGGAATGAATTGAAGCGATAGACGATTCCAGGCTCGAGAACGGAACGGGGAGAACAAGAGACACTTCCAGAGCGAAAACGGGTCGTGTGAGAAATGGCGCGGCTCCGCGTATGGAGATGGTGAGAAGCCAAGCAGTGCACTCTCGTTCTGGAGCATCGTTTGGCAATGCCTATGATGCGATAATGCCACCGCTGCCGCGGCTGTCGCTCTGGCTGTGAAGTTAAGTGTGTCGCGTGCGGGCAGTGCGCATTGGCTGAAAGCTCCCCGGTGAAGCCCCAAATTATGCCGACGCGCACACACTCGGGCCTCAGCCACGTCATGGTCCGGCCAGAGGGAGCACCCAGCGGGCAAAGTCAGCCGCACTTCCCGTGTGGCGCCATGTAGCGGTGTCGGAGTGTCGGAGGTAGTCGTGCGCGGACGCTGCACGCACGCTCGCACGCGCACGACTTCGCCGCACGGACCCCGACAAACAGTGCGCACGCATCCGCACGGCCGAGCGTTTCAAATAAACTGCAAAGCTGCCCTGTTAAAAGTCATTTCACGGTCGTCAGAGTGGACCGTGGTTCGTTTCTCATTTTTTTAAAATGTTATTTTTGGGGCCGCGCGGCGCGGCTCGTGCGGCAGCTGGGATGGCTCCGATGGGTTGTCAGGGCGGCCATGCCAGTGCCGCATATCAAGTGTGTACTGTTACTGAGGGCTGTAAAAACGGGGCGGCCGGGCGCAGCGCTGCAGGCGCGGCAGGCGGCACCTGTGGCGGATGCCCCCCCCCCCCCCACCATGACAAAACAGTGCGCATGAATGCAGCGCGGAGCTACGCGGCGGCACTGGGACCCGCTGGGACCCTACTGGGCCACGCTGGGACCCTACTGGGGACCGCTGGGACCCCACTGGGGCCACGCTGGGACCCCACTGGGACCCCGCAAAAGCGATACCGGAATGGTAAAAAATAATCACGCCAATTCCATCAGGCGCGCGCCGCGCGGACGCCGTTCGTCGTTGCGTCACCGACATTAAAACGGCGCCAGCAACAAGAAGACAACAACAACAGCGGAGAGAGAGAGACAGAGAGAGAGAGAGAGAGAGAGAGAGAGAGAGAGAGTCGGGGGCGCCCCATGTGACCACGGCCGTGCAAGAGAGACGCACAGTAGCGGGCCCCGGTCAGGCATTGCATCCCCCTTGCACTACCGCAGTCAGATGATGCGGCGCCCCCGTCTCTCTCGCACTCGGCCAGACCGCCACTGCGGGTGGGTCCGCGGTGAGATAAAGCGGCGGGGGCCGCGGGGGCCGCGGGGCCGGGGAACAAGGGATGACGGAGCGGCCGTCCGACGGCGTGTCCGACCGCCACAGGCACACACACACACACACACACACACACACCTAGCGGCGGCCAACGAATGGGGGTAATTGTTGCTCGCGAGACAATGGCTTCAACTGGAACCCCCGCCCTTCCCCTCGCCTCCCTTCCCGTTCCCTGCTGCTGGTCGTGTCGCCGAGCCCCGCCCCGCGCGGTGGTGGCAGTACAGTCGTGCCGGCTCCTTGTGCAGCCCCGCGCCCTCCATCTCCCACCCTCTCTCTCTCTCCTTCTCTCTCTCTCGCGCGCTCTCTCTCCCTCTGGCCCTGCTTGTGCCGACCACGCGGGTACAACGAGTGTGAAGGGTTTTCGGCGGGTGGAGGAGTGGGAGGGGAGGGGAGTGCGGCCGCGGCCCCCGTTGGTGGCGCCCAGCCAGCCAGGGCAGTTTAATTGTTACACACTTGAGGGGAACAATGGGGGCGGCGTGGCCGAGGCCGCTGTTTGTCGTGCGCCCTGTTCCTGTTCTGTCTCTGTCTCTCTCACTCTCTCTCCGGAACCCAGACCGACGGGTGCGGAATTATTTAGTCAACTCGTCAAAATATCGAAATCGAACTATACTTTGAGGGTCGATGCGTTTGAAGGCGCGCGCCACCTCTCGGACACTCTTCGCACTTACTACGGTGCCGGCAAGCGCCTGGGAGGTAGACAGCGCACTCCGTCCGCAACACAGCCGAGGGTTGGTGTGGCCTACCTACCGGGCGGCGGCGTTTGCCTCTCTCTTTCTCTCTCTCTGTTATTTTTGGTTACTCTACTGTGAGATTTTGTTGTTTTCTCTAAAATTGTTACACCAAGAAGGCGGGTTTACATATCAGTGGTGCTTTTTAGAGCTTTATGTAAACCCTTACAGCAATAAATATTCAAATATTCTCTCTCTCCTCCTCTCTCCTGTGCCTGGCAGAGACGGAAAGAGACGGCGTTCGTCAAGGCTAGTGCGTTGCGGGCTTGCCTACCACGTGGGACACGTTGCGGTGGCGTCCCGCCGAGTGTTCTGTTGTGTTCCGGAGGGGCCCACAGTTCGGAGCCAGGAGGAGGGAGAGGAGAGGGGGGGGGGGGGGTTCACTCGCCGATCATCTTGACGGAATCCCCGACCGCATGCATTTGCGAGGCGCTGAGCGTGGCACGGAGGACTCTGTGGGGGGTCAGGGCCGCTGGAGGGGGTCAGACAGTCCCACTAATGTCCCCGACAAACATGCCCGCTCTGCCCGTCGGAGGAAGTATAAAAGTCTCCTGCGGGCACACTGTCAGGCGCGCAGGCGGCGGCTCTCCACCTCTCTGTCTCTCTGTCTCTCTCTGCGCTTTACAGCATCACCTACAAAATTCACCTTTAGTCAAACATTTTCACACTGCACACATTAAAATTATAACAAAATTAACTCACTCCCGGCCCTTTTGTAAATTTTTATTCCCCCAATAAATTATACCAAAACTAAAACTAAACTCTCTCTCTCTGTCTGTCTCTCTGTCTCTCTCTGTCTGTCTGTCTGTCTGTCTGTCTGTCTCTCTCTGTCTGTCTGTCTGTCTGTCTCTCTCTCTGTCTCTCTCTCTTTCGCTCCCTCTCGGCGGCTCAGCAGGCGTCTGCACGGCAACAGTCCTCACACAGGGCAGGGCCCTCTGCCGGCTCATCCGCGGCGCCAAACTCATTTGCGGAGTGGGATGGAAAATGGGGATCAAGCGTGAGAGGGAGTGGGACCGAGATAGGGAGATAGCGCCTCACCCGCGCGTTGCGTGTGTGTGTGTGTGTGTACATTAGGGAAAGAGACGACGTGTGACAAAGGTAAGAGTGCAGGTGGCCGCGGGGCGGCGAGTTCGCTGGGGGGCGGCGCTCAGCGGTACCAGCCAGCCACCCGCCGTGCAGGCCACGGGCAGCCACGGGCAGCCACAGGCAGCCACGGGCACAGCAGCAGGCAGACTGGCCGCCGCCGTATCTCCCGGAATCCCCATTCGCACTCAACAGTAAACTGGGAATCCGCTGGAATGCTCTCTGTGTGGAACGCCGCCGCCGCTACTGCTGCCGCCGCCGCCGCCACCATACTGGCGCCACCGCCGCGCCCCGCCGCCGCCCCCCCCCCTCTTCCTCCTCCCCCGCGCTGCCGCTGCGCTGTTTCTACGAGCGCTTTCCTTCGAGATGAGCGCCCGTAGGTATGCAACCAGCCGAGCTCGTTCGCCTTTGAGGGTGTGCAGGGGGCGTGGCGGGGCGCGGCGGGCGGAGGGGAGGGGGGGGGGGGGCCGTGGCACGGCACACTGAGCTCTATGTTGATCTGGGGGGCGGCGGGGGGGGGGGGCGGATCCAGACAGCCGCGCGGCGTGCCCTGATTACGGCCTACGAGGTCATGGACGAGAAAATGATTTTCCAGGACGATGGGAGTGGGTGGGGGGAGTGTGTGTGTGTGTGTGTGAGAGAGAGAGAGAAGGGGGGGGGAAGGGGAGAGAGAGAGAGAGTGAAGGGGAGGCGAGGGGGATTATGCGTAGGGATTGGGGTGACGGAGATGACGGCGGGGTCCGTGCCTAACCGGCGTGCCGTGGCGCGTTATCGGCAGCCCCGCCAGCAGGCCGACTCCGAAGGGACGTTTTCGTCGCTCTGCGTCTCTGTCGCACTCACGGGGCGTTGCCATGGGGTGTGCGAGAGAGACAGGCCGCTGGGGCCTCGTCCCCGTGAGGGCCGCCCTCGGGGCCGCTGCCGCCGCTGCCGCCGCGGCCGTCTGCCCCGCGTCCCGGCATTATAAAACGACGAGGTCCCCCGCGCCGTGGCTCCGTCGCGGGCAGCACAGCAATTGGCAGTTTGTTTGCGACGTCGACCTCCGCCGACCTGCTGTCCGGCTGCCCGGGGCCCGGGGCCCGGGGCCCGGGGCCAGGCGGGCGCACTCGCAACTCGCTCACGCATGTATGCTGCCGCCGTCCTGGAGCTGGAGCTGGACCCGGTGAGGAGGGGGGGGGGGGGGGGGGCGGTCACCTCCAAGAGCAACAGACTGCCGGACCGTACGCCCGGACCCCGATCGAGAGCGCGGCCCGCCACGGCACGGCCCGCCACGGCACGGCACGGCAGCCGCTTGGCCCATGCTAATGCGGCGAACGCCCAGAGGGAGAGCACACCAGGCCCTAGCCCATGGCAGCCCATGGTCACCGCGCCGTGGACGTGCCCGCTCAACTGCCAGGCACCGTGTTCCTGTCTGGGGGAAACCCTTGGCCCGGGAGAGGCCCGGGTTAGGTGCAGTGATCCCGGAAGAGCGCGAAATAAATAGTAGCCCAAACCGATGGCCGAAAGTGTCTCCGTGCATCGCCGTCCCACAAGACTCCCCGCGAATGTCTGCATGCATCGGCTCGCACTCGTCGCTCTGCGTCGCGTGTTCCTCGGTGTTGTCTCCTGTAGTGCCGGCAGTAACAGTGGGTGTGCGGGGGGCTCTGTGTGAGGAGGGAAGAAATGACGTCTGTTTGACAGGCCGGCTCCGCACACGCCTCGCGGCCTGCTTGTCGCTATTTTCCTCCTCCGCCTCCGCGGGCCCTCGGACACACCGAGCGCTCGGGCGCCCAAGCCGCAACCCAGAATAACGGCTTCCCTTCTGATTGGCAATTATTTCGTCAAGGCCGCCCGTCCGTCCTCGGCCCGCGGCCGCGCGCGGGAGGAAAAGCTGCGCCTGCCGGCGTTGGTGCAAGAGGGATGCCCGATGCCGGGCGTCTCTCTCGCACCGCCGTAGTCAAACGGGCCACCGCGCGTCTCTTGTACACCCCTGCTCTTGCCCCCCCCCCCCCGCGCAGCTGACCCCCCCCCCCCCCCCGCAGTGTCGTAAACCGGGGGCTGAATACGGCCTCGAGGGAGGGGAAAACAACTCGAGATTTTACAGTATATGTACTTGCCGACGGTGTCCTTGGGCGCGCCGCCGATGAGGCCGTGCTGCGGCGGGGACGCGGGGCGACGCCGCCGGGCGGACGACGAGCAGACGACGCAGCATCGCTGTCAATACAGAGTCACTGTTTGCACTAACGATTGCCGGGGCGCGCGCACGCGCACAGGGCCACGCACACTTTTGTCTGTACCATTCGCGCACCGGGGACCACCCGGCCCAGACCACATGCCCCGACAAGAGGTTTCGGCACAGATATTTCCAGTGGGATTACCACTTACGAGGTACCAGCGTCGGCGCTCACGAGAAATCCTTAAACGACCCTTAAATATGGAACCTATTCTAGCAGCACTCCTTTTCCCTGGTTTCTCATGCCTGCCGTCAGCGCAGTTTCCGGTCCGGAGAGGCGTTCTCGTTCTTCGACGGCGTCATCAGAAATGCCTATTGGTGAGAAGGGCGCCGCCACAGCCACTTCACACCTCTCTAGAGGGCCAATACACTGCGAATCCAACGTGTGAACCAAGTGCACATGCTAGGAAGCGTGGTCCACACCTACCTTCCCTCGCTCCCACAACCACAAGGACCAAACTATGTGGTCCACACCACACTTCCAAGCGTATGGACTTGGTCCACACTTGTGTTTTTGCAGTGCACCTATGAGGGAAATGGGGCTCCTCTCTTTTCGCAGCGTAAGTGTTAGGGCACTTTTCAAGATGGCCGACGGGTCAGGTAATTTATAGGAGCAGCGGGCCCGCGGACGCCTGCGGAGGTGAGCAGGAGGCGAGGCCGGAGGAGGCTGGAGGGGACCGGAAAGGATAATCTCTTTAATTAATAGATTTATCTCTGGACTCACGCGGCACACTCGGCGTATCTTTTCCGTGCTGCTGGAGCGGACGCGGCGCCGAGAGCTGCGCGGGTCCTCCTGGCATGGGTCCTCGGCACAGAGAGTCTGCTGCTCACACACACACACACACACACACACACACACACACACACGCACACACGAGTAAGCACTGCCCGGACTTCGGTTCGACAGTGTCGTCATTGGTATGCGGCTGATATTTCTGCTGAATCGATTGTGTTCTTCACTTGTTTCGATAACTCCCCGTTCGTTTTTATCCTCCGTTTTCTCTGTTTGAAAATCACGGGCAACCTCAGCAGCACTCCAGATTCAGAGCCGTGCCCTCGGCATCTCTCTCTCTCTCTCTCTCTCTCCCTCTCTCCCTCTCGGGGCTCCCTACCGCTCCCTACAGCCTGCGCCGCGGGGCCTGGCAGACTGAGACGGGGAGGCGGCGCGGCATATTCCCCCCGGCAGCAGACCCCCCCCCTCCCCCTCCTGCCGGGGTGAGACATCAAAAGCTTGGAATCAGCCAGTAATTTCTCTCCGGAGGGCGAGAATGACGGAGCGCGTGGGGCCTTATGGCCCACGCCGCCCCCGCCGCCCCCCGCCGCCCGCGCAGACCGTGTCGTGTCACTTACAGCTGCTGTCATTCAGCAGCGAAACAGAGTCCCCTGGCCGCCCGGCGAGAGAGACAGAGAGAGGGAGAGAGAGAGAGAGAGAGAGCGAGAAGAAGAAGCGAGAGGGAAGGTATATACGGACGGAGACGGATGGATAGAGCGAGAATGTTTGCGGACCCCGCCGGCTCCTGGCGCCGGCAGCATCACATCACATCGCTTCCAACGCGTGGCCCCCGGCCTTTGCTTAGTGAGTAACGCTTGAGCTGCCGCGAAAAGCATTTGGCCCGCCCCCGCGCCGGCTGCCATCGTGTGTCCGCGGGGGGGGGGGGGGGGGGGGGGGGGGACCAGTGGGAGGCCACCTGACTAACACGGCCCTTCTCTCTCGATCTGCTGTGCTGCGAAGGAGGCCTGAGCGGAGCTGGGCTCATCCTCGCTCGGCCCTAAGTCTTGCCCTCCGGACCCTCCGGTGCCGCGGGACAGTGGCCGCGTCTGGCGGGTACTCCAACACCAGCGCCAGCGTGCGGATGGCGGCTCCGCTCCTCGTGCAGCTCTCGGGGTGCGGCGGGGCGTCGGAGGCGGCGGCAGCGAGAATGCGTCATTGGCGAGTCTGTCGGACTGTGGACCGCTCACCGACTGCTGCACCGACGCCGCGGCGCCGTTGGACCTCGACCTGACCCGACTCCGTATGTGTCTCTGTTCCACCTCAAGTAATACCTCTCTCTCTCTCTCTCTCTCTCTCTCTTTCTCCCTTTCCATTGTGTCGTGCCGGGGTCCGCTCCAGGATTCACCTCGACACACTTTGCCTTGTTTTGCGTGCGCTCTGGCCGCGCTTTGGGAACGCGTCCACAAACCACGTCACAGTCTCCGCTCGGCCCCGGGCGGGCGGTGTGCGGGAGGGCAAACAGCCAATGGCACGGGACCGCGAGGTCCCGGTGGGTTCGATTCCCACAGGCGGCCCCCGACGCACCGCCCCGCGTCGGAGCCCCGGCGGGGGCAGCGGGTGCAGTGGTAGCGGCTCGTGCCGGCCGTGTGTGGCACGTTGCATACGTCCGAGGCACGTCAGCGCGTGCGTATGGGCACGTAACGCAGCTGCGGTGCCCGGCCCGGGCCGAGGGGTGTGCCTCGAAGTGTTCACTGATTGTGTTGTGTGTCGGTTGTTTCGACTGTAGTGTTTTCCCCGTAAGCTTTGATACGGCCTCGCCCCGGGGCCCCTTTGGTGCACGCCCCTCCGCCCTGGCGAGGCCGTGCCGGGCAGTGCCACCTCCCGGCCTCGGCGCCTCGGCCGCCGGCCTGCCGGCCTGCCCGCCGCACCCTGCGGACGGGCGGGCTTGCCCACCCCGCACTTGGCAGGCGCTAGCCCTGCTCCCGCTCTCGCCTTACCCGGCGGCCGGCCGGCGGCCGGTGTCCTTCCGAGGCAGAAAAGAGGACGGCAAAACCGGCTCCCGACTCCGGGCTCCGGGCTCCGGGCTCCGCGCGCGCGGGGCTGGGCACGTAGCCCCGGCACACATGCGTGCGTGTGGCCGATCACTGGTGACATGCATCCTCCGCCCGTCCCCATAGTCCGCGGTCGCTGACCCAACGCGGGGCCCCCGGAGCCCCCCGGACGCCTCCCATCGGTCGACATCTAAGTCGTTACTAAAGAGACGGGTCGCGACGGGACTTCTTTAAGGTCATAAAAACATTTCAGCAAGACGACCCTCCCCTCCTCCCCAACCATTAAAAAAACAAAAAAAAAACAAAACAAATATTTAAAGATAGACTAATCCAATCTAAATAATTCACAAGGGCGCGCACTACGTACTAAACATTCAAAGTTATGCTTCCCCTCCCCTCGGCGGCGCTGGCGGCCGAGCGGGGCCGCACCGTGGCGGGGCCGTGGCGGGGCCGCGGCGGGACACAGCGCGCACGGGGCCGGAAGAGAACGTCATTTGCGTCCAGGACGACGAAAAGCTCTGCGACGAGCGCCCCCCGCGCGGCCCCGGCCAGGCCCCGGCCAGGCCCCGGCAGTATATACACGGCGGGACTCGTCCACCACGGCCTACGCGGAGGCGAGGGGAGGGCGGGGGAGGGCGGGGGTGGCGGGGGGGAGGGCGCGGTGTGCGCTCGGGAGGCTGGTCACGCTCAGGGCACGCACCCTGCCCGCCCCCTTGCACACCAACAACATGTAACTCGCTTATTGAAAGTCGCCGGACAGGAAGGACGGTTCCGTCTCTCCTCTCTCCTTCTCTCTCTCTTCTCCTCTCTCTCTCTCCTTCTCTCTCTCTCCCTCTCTCCCCCCTCTCTGCCGTCCACTTTCGTCCCCCCTCCCTCCGCATCACGCCCGTGCCCTTTGCCACATGCTTGTCGCGCCACCCCGGCGCCTCGCCCTTGGCCCTCGGGCCGCCCTCGGGCCGGGCCGCCCTCTGGCCCTGGCATCGCCGCCGTTCGCCGCGGCTTCTCATGACTTCCCCGGACGGAGCTCTGTGACGTCGGCGTCGTCCATGAGACGCCTCTCCCCGCGCCCTGCCCCGCCCCGCCACCCCGTCGTGGGGCCCGCACCGCGCGCCGAGCGGCCGCAATTATTTCACCTTGATCTGGCTGAGGGGGTCAGAGAGGAGCTGTGCGCGCGGATCACCAAAGCGTCGCCCGAGGGAAACGCGCGGGGGGGGGGGGGACAAGAAAAGAAATCGGCCTATTGATGAAATAAGGGTCTGCGAAGCCTCCCGAGTGGAGCGGGACGGGGTCGGGCCCGTGCGCTGACAGGTGAGGACGGGGCGGGGGCCGTCGGGACCGTGCGCCACACAGCGGTCTGCACCCACAACATCATTTTACGCCATCCGATCAGATAAATTCAACATAAGACATCCCTAAAAAGAAAAAGAATCCTTAACTTTTCGCAGGTGATGCCTTGCAACGATTAAAAAAAAATATTCTTAGTTTTGTTGTGCAATGGCAGAACCATAAATAAAGACTCGTCAAAGGAATGGGAAACCCGAAGGCCGGTTCCACGCCTGGAACGTAGGCAAACCGAAGCCCCGTCCACTAGATCTGAGTGTAACTGAGGGAGTTTATGTTCCCCTCCCCTCTCGCCCCGAATCGTCTACGCCAAGCAAAAGAAATCCTGGAACAAAAAAAGTTAATGCCCACTGAGTCATACCTAACTTTTGTGCACGGCGAGTGAGTACTCCTTCGGTTTTTACCGCTGTCCTTCGAGCAGTGCGACGGGCAGGCCGCCGGCGGCTCGGCCGAGCCGAGGGGCTCCTCGTCCACCGCACTCAACACTCTTCCTGCAGCCCGCCTCCTTCTGCTTCCCATCTCTCTTTATCTCTCCCTTTTCGCACTCTTTCGCTCTCATTCTCCTCTGCGTACGTCAGACGGAACACCGACGTCAGTGGGCCTCTTAATTACGCTAATCATGCAAGCCCCCCACATCTCCATCTTCTGTCTCTCTCTCTCCCCCTCACGCGGCTGGCGGCCCAAGCACGTCCCCCCCCCCTCTCTCTCTCTCTCTCTCTCTCTCTCTCGTTGTTTTTCATCCCACACGCTCCTGCTATCAACGCGCCCCCAGGTACCTTCACGCCTTGTCAACTGCAGCTTCACGCCCAGAGAAACAAATTCTCGGTTCACGCCTAGAACAGCGAAATGTTAAAAGTGGTTAAAAGTGTTAAAAGCACTCATCTGCGTGCTCTAAAGAAGATGTGTCGGTACATAGCCTTTCGGTACGAACGCCAGTAGAAACACGTACGTTTTTTCTGGGAAGAGAAGGCAGGAGGGGGAAGGGGAGGTGGGGGTGGTGGTTGGGGGGTTGGTGGACCCCATTGATAACGCTGCGGTGGGGGCTGTGCGTGGATTACGTCAACGATAATGACGCTAAAATGTGGGGCGCCAGTGATGACGGGGGCCCCGGCTGCCCCGGGCCCGGCTCCGGGCTCCGGGCTCCGGGCCCCGGCCGGTGGGTGTCACGGGGGGACGTATGCGACCGGCTAATCACCAAGCCTCCCCAACCCCCCCGGCCCCCGGCATTACCCAGACAGAGGAACCAAAGACCCTAATCTCTCTGCCACGACTCACATTTTGCTCACCGGAGTTCGTTCACCCTGCTGCGGGGTCTCTAGTCCCGAATGTTCCGAGAAAATTTTCGGAAAAAATCTGTAATACCGTATTTCCATAATATTTCCGATTGGAAAAAAAATTGTTAAAAAATGTCCGACATAAAAAGCTGCAGGAGACTGCGCAGCAACGTCGAGGGGAGGGGGGCGGGGGGCGGAGGGGCCCGGAGCCTCCCCACAGTGCCCCGCAGCCCCCCCCCCCTCCGGCCCGGAGCTCGGCTCGTGGCGCTTTCGTGGTCCGAAAAGGGAAGGAGGGTCTTCTCGGTTATGCCACTTGACTGCGGAGGCAAATGTTGCCGGCGGCCGCGTCGCCGCGCCGCCGGTCCGCTGCCAGGGGCGCTGCCGTGCCCCCACCCGCCCGCCAGCAAATCGCATCTCCGCCCGCGACCCGCACGCGCCCCCTGCCGGCCCGCCCCCGGCGGGTAAAAATAAAAAAAAACGGCAAAAAGATATTTTTAAATACGGAGAACACGCAGCGCACAGCGCGGGTGAGAGAGAAACCTTGGCGTCGTCTCGCCCGTCTCGTCCCCGAGTCCGGATACGAATATGAATACGTAGTGAGGGGAGATAAGCTGTCCTGCCGCGTGATTCATGTCGCGCGCGATATTTAAAATCCGCCGCAGGTTCCCGCTGCCCCCCATGGCCCGTCAGGGAGGGGGTCTGTCCATCTCTCTCATTCTCACAGCTGTTCGGGCCCACCCGTGCGCACGTGCTAGAAAGAGACAGTGAGAGAGGGAGAGAGAGACAGAGGAAGAAAGAGACAGAGAGAGAGACAGAGAGAGAGAGAGAGAGAGAGAACGGTGGCGAGGTGCGATCGCAGTCGCGTGCGCCGGCTCCGAGCAGGAAGGGTTGCCTGCCTCCCGGGCGCACTTCGTGCCGCGCGCTTGCGTTCGCCACACAGACCTCACCGCAGCCGCAGCGCCAGGCCAGGCACTGCACGAGGGCGAGGAGGCGATCTGAAAGTCCAATCCCGAGACAAAAAGAGAAGGAGCATCCATGCCGATTTTATTTTATTTTATTTTTTGTCCCCTCCGCGCGGGTTTGAGTACCGCGAGTAGAGAGACGGATAGAGAGAACGCTTCTTTGCGCCCGGGCCCAGTTTTTCTTTTGTGTGCGTCCCAACTGCAGTAACCCGACCCCGCGCCCCCGCCGCTCCCCGCCGCCCCCGCCACGCCGCACATAGTTTCGTCCCCCGCTCGCTTCCCCCGCCCGTTTGGGCCCCGCTGCCGCTGCTGCTGCCGGCGCTTGGTTTGGGCGCCGCTCGCGGGCCGGGCCGTGAAGGCGACACGTCACGTCATAACCGTTCGCAAAGTTCCAACTAAGGCCGAGCCGAGGCGGGCCGCGTCGGGCTGCTGAGCTGTGGCGGACCCGACCGCTGCGGCCGCGCGCCGTGGGGCGGCGGTGGGGAGCCGCGCGGGGCGGGCCGGCGCCGGCACTACCCCCTGCCTGCCGGGTGCCGGGCGCTGCCGAGGCCGTACGTCGACTACCGGCCGCGCCGAGGGGTTAGCGCCGCACCGCGCCTTGCGGTTGGCAACACCGGCCAGGGTCGTTAACGCCGCAGAGTATGCCCTGTTCTTTGCCTTTCTTTTCTCTTCTTTTTTATTTTCACGTAAACGCGGGCGTCGTGCTGCGCACGGCTCTATAAAAGTTCCGCCAATAAGATGTGGTAGCTCGGCGGGGACCGTCCGCCAACCAGCTGCGCCGCGCCGCCACCGCGGGACACACACACACACACACACACACACATACACACACACACACGTTTTGGTCTGTGTTTTGGTGATTTCGGCGAATACACCTGACGGGGCCTAGCGCGGCGGCCGCGAGCCGGATGGGTTGCCTGCCGCCCCGGCGCTGCCCCGGCGCTGCCCCGCCCCTGCCCCGGCGCTGCCCCGCCGCTGCCCCGCCGCTGCCCCGCCGCTGCCCCGCCGCTGCCCCGCCGCTGCCCCGCCGCTGCCCCGGCGCTGCCCCGGCGCTGCCCCGGCGCTGCCCTCGCGCCGCTCTGCCGGCTCGGAGCGCCGCTCGCGATGATTAAGATCCCCGGGATGCTGCTTAGGGCACTGCGGGCGCTGTGCCGCGCCACAAAAGGGACAAAAGGAAGAAGGAGGAGGAGGACGGGGAGGGAGGGACCTTGCTTGCTCTCTCCTGGCCGAAAGCAGGTGGTGGCAGCGCGGGGTAGCAGGGAAGGGTAACGCTCCACCGTAGCGACGCGGCCACCGTGGTGGGCCTTGCCACAGCCGCGGCGGGGGGTGGGGGATGGGGGAGGGGCGCGGCCGCGGAGAGCTAATGGACCTGTAATGGATGGCCGTGGCGGGGTCAGGAAGAGCCACGGGCAAGGAAGGATGGCGAGTCGCCGACGACAGCCCTCGACCCTCCCCTCCTCTCCCCCCTCTACTCCCCTCCCTGCTACGACCTTCCCGGCCCAGCGCGTCTTCCGACACACCCTCTGCTCCACCCCTAGATCCTCCTAGCCCTTCCCTCAGCGTCCATATTTCCTTCCGCATTTAGTACTAGCAGTAGTTGCAGCGGCGGCCGTGGGTGTGGGTGAGACACACAGCCTGTCCGCGTTGGAGAGATCTTTACTCTCGCGCCCTGAATCGCCTCTCCACCGGCGGCTCCGCCTGGCCGGCCCGGCCCCCCACGGTCCCCGGGTGGTGGGCCGCACTCTCCGACGCCCAGGAGCCGCCTCTCCCCCCCCCCCCACTGGTCCCGCCCCGTGTCTTCTTCCTCTCCTTCTGCCGACTTGCTCCCGCGGCGCCGCGCCTGCAGCTTGCCTGCGCTGCCTGCGCCCTATCGATTTCGTGTTGCATTTGTATAAACTTGTGCAGGCAGAGCTGCGAGGCGTGGCGCGGGGGGTGGGGGCTGCTCCGCGGGGGGCGGCGGGGTGGGCGGCAGCGGGCCGGGGCACCGGGGGGCGACACGTTGACGCCAAACTTTGTGCGCGCTGCTGGCGCTGCTGGCGCTGCGCTGTGCCCGGCCGTGCCGCGCACCCCCGACCTCCCCCGCCCCGCCCCGCCCCGCCCCGCCCCGCTGCCGGCACCGCCCGGGCATCAAGAAGCCATCTGCCGCCGCCTCCCGCGCCGCGCCGGCCGCCTTCTTCTCCTCGTCGCCGTTGGGGCTGCAGCTCGGCCGCCCTCTCCTCTCTGCCCGCCGGGCACGCCGGGGGCGGCAGCCCGGGCCCTTGACCTGACCTCTCCACCGTGCTGACGGTGGCCGCTGATCCGCGCTCATTCGGGCGACACATGTATTGGGGGTCGGCCTCGAACAGCGGCGTTAGCGGCAGGCGGTGTAGCGCCGCGCTGTGTGAGAATTAGGACCCGGCGCCGCGCCCGCGCCACGCCGCCCCCGTGTGCCCCGCCCCCTTCGTACAGGCTGTTTTAGTGCGACCATAAACCGTTGCAGGGTGGCAGCGCAGGCCGCGGGCTCGGCAGCTCGGCAGGGCCGGCCCGGCCGCGTCAAGACAGTGGCGGACTTGGACTTGACGACCGCGTACCGCCCCCTCCCCTCTCTCTCTCTCTCTCTCATACCCTCTCCCTCTCTTTGTCCCTCACTTCCGCATTGGTCCTGCGCGGGTGATGAGCCGGGACCGGACCCCCGCGGGGCGCAGTACCTGCACTTGAGCCGAACACCTCTGGGGCGGCACGCGGAGCCGTCGAGCGAGAAGCGCTCCTCTGGTAGTGTCCTCCAGACCGAGCGGTGCGGACGTCGGCCACGCCGCGAAACGGCGTACTGCGGCGGGCGCGGGTTCGATTCCGACCCAGGCGGCGTCGGAGGCGTTTCTCCTTTTCCGCACAGGCCACCGCCATTTAGATCTGCGCGCGGGAGTCCGCCGCCGCTGCCAGCGTCAAACAGACAGACACCGTAAAATGTTTATCTCCCCGGGGCCCCGGGCCGGGCAGGGGCGACGTCGACGTGGTTGGAATGAACCCCGCCACTAGCGGCGGCGCGGCGGCGGCACGCGAGGCTGCGAGGGACATTTGTTGTTTCTTCTTGACTTTAATTAAGGGAGGTATAATAAAGTGGTGCCGTAAAGCGCGTGCGGTGCGGGCGCGCGCCGCCTCCGCCGCCACACGCGGGCACGCGCCCGCAGCGCCGCCGCAGCCAGGCGCGGCCAGCGAGCGGCGGCGGCTGAAAAACCGCGGCGTGCGACGGCGCGGAAGGGTCAAGAGGGCGCGGCGCCAGCGGCACGGGCCCCCGCCGTGCCCCCGCGGGCCCCCGCGGGCCGGTGCGCCCTGGCCACATGCGTTAGTGCGGGCCGGTCGGTGAGTTGCAGCTCGCGGGTTCAGCTCTTGCCCCGCAGCTCTGCTCGGTTTCTCTGTGGCTTTGCTTCGAAGGACAAGAGGGTAAGATGTACACCCCCGGGCTCGAGGTTCTCACGATCCCCGAGGGTCGTGGGTTGGGTTAGTTTTCACATTCAGGGTTTTTCGGGACTCAGATAACATATAAGCTAAGGTGTAAATTGCGCACGCTTTTATAAATATTACCTCACAAGTGATACATTTCTATCGGGGATTTTTACACGGCAGCAATTGTACATGTCTTATACTACGCTTCATTCAATTTTGTAATATTCTATTTTTATTTTAAAAAGTCATAGATCTCTTATAAGTCACTTACATAAGTCGCTGTTACGGTAGGATGGGTTTTTAAGGGCGAGCGCGGTGCCGGAGGGCTTTAGAACCCGCGGGCGGCCCTGCGTCGTGGGGGCGCGGGGCGCGGGGCTCCTGGCGCGTTACCCTTCACGCTTGAAGTGGTGCGGTGCGGCACCGCGGCATCGCGACCCGCCGCGGCCGGCAATGACCGACCGAACGGACATAACTGTCATTGTGGACCGCAGCGCCGCCGCCGGGGCGCCCTCACACTCACACACACACACACACACACACACACGCACTCACATACACAGACACACAAGTGCGCGCCCCGTCGCCGCAACGTACCAGGGGGGCGCCTCCGGGCGAATAATGCACTCTTCCACTCCCCTGGGTCCTAACTGCAAGCAGTGTGCGCTGCAGTCCGGCCGTGTGAGCGCCGCCGCTAGCAGGACCTCCGCCCGCCCCATAGCCAATGGCTTTCCAATTCAACGCGGTTGGCACGTGTGTGTGTGTGTGTGAGTGTGTGGGCGCGCGCAGCAGACGGCCGAGCTCCCCCGAGAGCCGTTGGCTGCGGCTGGCTGGCGGGGCTGGCGGCGGCGGCGGCGGGGGTCGGCCTGACAACGTATCCCATCCCGTTCCATGCCGGTCCGACGCGAGTCGTCCCGCTCCCCGTGTTATGTCCGGGAGGCGTCTGCCTGGCCGCGGCCCCTGCGCTCCCTGAGGCAATCCCCCGCCGTATCACACCTCCACCGCACCGCGCATCATTTTTTATATGCAGACCAAGGCGGTGCCCCGGAAGCGGAGGCGCGCGGATACGCTTCCCATCGGCCCACCGCGTCCTCCGGCGATGTCGTGACGTCGACAGCGACACAACAGGCGCCGGGGCCGCGCCGCTGGGAAACAGGAACGGGAGGAAAGGGGGTCCTAACTATTACAAAACCACCCTCGGGTGCCCGAAAACACCAATGGTCTTAACGAGGGCTGCCTCATGACGGGTGTACACTGACTTGTGACTGGACCGGACATTTCCATTGACTGGAATGAAAAATTCACCATCATTTATGGTTTCTGTGTTTTGAGCTGTCACCCCCCCAAAATAGGTTAAAGACTCGTTCCTACCGTGACCAAAACTCTAAACAGAAATTTTTTTGTTTTGCTTAGAAATATGTGGGTGCCTTTGAAAAAAAATTGCAAAAATGGGTGGGCACTACCTCGTCCCAGGCCTCCGCCTGGAACCCTCCTGCTTAACTTCGGTGTTCGAATGGGAACCGGTGTACCAGGTATCGACCGCCGCTAAGACACGGGCACAACGCAGCGGCCTTTTTCAGGGGCACGCTTCCGCAACGGTCAATGTAGCCCCCTCCGCCAGCCAGATTTCCGGAATCAACTCCCTTCGACTGGCTGGTTGGTCTGTGGCACTGCGGCCACTCCCGAGCGGACTGGGGGGGAGGTAGGCTTTCCTATATCGTACACAGCCGAAGCTGCTGTACTTCACGACGAACCCTAGTCGCGACGGCGTGTCCTCGTCTGCCAGATTCACAGGGAGCGAAAACGAAGGTACCGAACCCTAGGTACCCCCGTAGCATACACCCAAGTCTCCGAACCAAGTTTCCTTGGTAGACACAGAGCCCCCCCGCCGGAAACCCCGGGCGACCGAGAGAACCTCGGACCCGGGAACGGGGGTAAGCCCGACCGTGCTGCGGGAATCTTCAAGTTGAAACCCAACGCTTACATCTCTCAGTGACGCAGCGCGCACGGCCGTTCAGACAGCCATACCGACGCCACGTTCGGGAGTATATTTTACCCTCTGTCTCCCAAGCGTAAACACGAAGAAAAATATTTAGGGCTCCCGGCAAGAGTCGAACCCACGACCTTTCTGTCGCCGGTCGGCCACCCTACCGATGCGGCCACAGAGCCATGATGGTTACCGCAGCGCGCCCCACGTACTTTACACGCCGTCGTCTCAGCTGAGCCGACGGAAAAATTGCACGGATCGGCAAAGAATTGAACCGCCGACCAGCCGCCCACCGGCTGGACTCGCTAACCACGCGGCCACCGAGCTTTGGTGCGAGACGACCGTGCTCGAAAACGCTGAACAGATAGCCGCTGGTTCTGCGGCGTCACTGAGAGATCAACGTAAACGCCAATCAGCAGTACTGGCGCGGGAATTATATTTTTCTCGCCTGTTCGATTTCTCTTCTAAATCGCGTATAAACTGTGAGCGAGTGGAGCGGCTCGTGCGCCGTGCGACCGCACCTGGCGCAGCGCACTCACACACACACACACACACACACACACTACCGCGGGGCTGAGTGCGGATCGCTGTAGGCCTCGTGTCTCCGTCCCCGCAGCCGGGGCTGCCAGGACCCCACGCCGCCGCCGACGGCGCGCCGCGGTGCTCAAACAAAGAGTTGGTCTCGACTCGCGATCAAAACTTCTGGAGGGAGGCGGTCTGAGTGTGTATGTGTGTGCGTGTGTGTGTGTGTGTGTGTGTGTGTGTGTGTGTGCGGGCTTTGAGAGTACCACGGTTTAGGGCCGGCGGCCCGAGTGCACACCGCGGACGACTCGTCGTCCGCGACGACGCGATAGTTTTCCGCGGTCGAAGTTGCAACACAATGCTCTCTCAGATGAAGTCTGAGGCGGCGGGGCGGCCTGGCGGTTGGCTCCCAGAGGAGGAAGGAGTAAGCCGAACCGAGCCGAGCCGAGCCGAGCCGGCCGCACGCCGCGGAGGGGCTTTTACTGCCACGAGCGCCCCGCTGCCGCGCCCCGAGGGCCGCGCCGGCCCCGCCGTGCCATCTCTGCCGCCGCGGGCTGAGCCCCGCCCCCGCCTGCCCCCCGCCTGCCCCCCGCCTGCCCCCCGCCTGCCCCCCGCGCACACAAACGTCGCACCACTGCTGTGTGTCGAGACAAGGCACGCCGCCCGCCGCCAGTTTACGCGAATATTCAAATGCACTTCAAACACACTCGAACTACCGCGCGCCCCTCGGCGGCGAGGGGGCGGCGCGGGGTGGCGGCCCGGCCTTGTTGGATGTTATAGTGCAGCCGCGCGCGCGCGGGCGGGAGTGAAACCGCCCCTGGGCAGGTGTGTGAGTGCGTCGTTAGCAGAGACGTCTGGATGTGATGAAGACGAACAGGGCAGGCAGCGCGCCGCTGTTGGTACGACTGCCACAAGCGCGGCCAGGACGCGGAGCCAGTGGCGCCTGTGCCAGAATACTCCCCGGCGGCGGACCCCCCCCCCCCCCTCCCCCCCGCCCACCCCTTGGCCCGCTTTGGCTACGCACGGGAAGAGTGTAATCAGTTTTTCCGTTTGCTAAAGCGAGGTGGGGAGAGGGGCCGCTGCGCCGCTGCGCCGCCGTTGCTGGCGAGCTGCCGGGCTACAATAGCAATAATGCGAGCACGCACCTCTTTTATGTCCACTTATGAAAAAGTCAGTGCTGAATGGATTAGCGCCCCCGGAGAGGGTTGGGAACCTCTTGCCCCACGCGGCGGCTTTCTCTCTCTCTCTCTCTCTCTCTGTCTCTGTCTCCCCGCTGGTCTCCCTTTCTCTCTCACTCCCAAGTGGGGTGAGGTAGAAGGCGAGAAGAAGGAGGAGTTGAGTGGCCCTTTTCAGGGAACAAAATAGGATAAGGCTGCGGTGAGGGGAGTGGGGGGTGTCCGGGCCCGGCCAGGCCCGGCGCGCTGCTTGGGCGGTAGCTTACGACAGCGCAGCGGTGGCTGCGGGCTGCGGTGGTGGTGGTGTGCCGTGGCCGCTATCGCTGCCGCCGCCGCCCCTGCAGCGCCACTGAATGTTCACACAGAGAGCGAACTTGCTTTCCAGTTGGAGGGCCACGGGAAAGGCAAGCAAACATGCGTTTCATCCCCTATGGCCCGCCTGGCGCGCATGCCCTTGAGAGAGATAGAGAGGGCGGTGGGGGACGCGCGTGCGAGGGAGACACAGCGCGTTTGCCTGGCGTGGCCTACTTGCCTCTTTGCCTCGGAGGGGCGCGGGCGGTGCGGCGGGCGGGGAGCGTATGATTTTCATGTGCCGCCTTGCATGCCAACCCCACAGACTGAGTGAAACTAGCCGGGTGGGTCCCAGGGCCAGGCGGGGTGCGGCGGCTGTGGCAGCGGCGGCCTCGTGGCCCCGAGGGCGAGGTCGCGGGGCGGGAGGCTGGGTTCGGTGTTCTGTGCGCTCCTCCGTCGTATGTCGGCAAGTTTTGCTTACGTGTACGCACGCACGCTATGTACGATGCCTCTGACCTCCGGCACCGACTAGAACGCCGTGCTCTCGTGATTGGCAGCACGGAATAAACCGGGGCCGTTTTGTATTCCGCTTTGTAAAAGAGAGAAAGTGGACGAACTATTGGTGGGAAAGAAAAGAAAACCGGGGTCATGTTCATATATATATATTTATTTTATCACAATTCTTTACTTTACAATAGAAATCACACTGCTGTGAAACGGAAACTTAATTTTGGTTTGTTTTGGCACCACTAAGGTGCTACACACACTGATTAAGTACATAAAAAGTTCACAAAACTTCGTAGACGAGACATGTTTTTTTTTTTCACCCAAACTTTTAACCGCACAATAAACAGTCAGTCATTTTAACTTCTCTCATGATTTGCACTACCACCCATTGCAGTCACAACTAACGAATAAAATCTTTAGGCTTTACACTGTACGTGCCACTTTAGATACTCGAAAAGAAATGTCTCTCTCCACTGACTTGTACAAAAATACATTCATAACAACAAGGATTATTTGTGAGCACATTATCAATGTTGTCCCTGAATGCCACTAGTGGTGGTATCTGACTAGCTCACGGCGGTACATGAAAGCTCCATGAAAGTTTTTAATCCAACAATGGAAAAAACCGTAGACAGATGCAAATCAATAAACACTGTCTGGTATTTGCGAAGAATGGTGAACATTTAGGCCACAAAACACTTTGCTTTGGTACTTGGAGTGACTAGGAATGTTTATGTTTCCTGAATGTCGGTGCTATCACAATTTCACGACAAACAAGATGTGCGAGTATTACAATCTGGATTCAGGACAGAGGCACACAACACAGCTGTGTGATGAGAGGACGATAGGTGTTCTGGGCTAATAGGAGTAGAGGACATCCTTAAATATCAGTCAATAGTTAACTAAAAATAACAGATTTCATTCTTTACAGACTGTTTGACAGGAGACATAACAAAAACCCACCCTTCAATGAAAGTTAAAAGAAAAATGCAAATATAAAACAACAATAATATGGCACCGATTTAATTTCTTTTTTTCGTTTTTAAACAAAGAGCTTCAACATCTGTGAACAATAACTAACAAGACAATAAACGGCATAATACGAAGAAAAACACTTTGGTACTTATTCGCTTCGTCGCAACAGAAGGATCACTTGAGCGGCGCGAGTTTTGTCGCAGTGAGCAGCCCAGCCGGGCGTGACGCGGTCATGTCCACTTGCCTGTCACGCTGTGGGGACGGACGGCCCGCCTAGCCTGGCATCAGCGGACGCTAGCCTGGCTGTCTTAACAACAACTCGTCGAACTGCGAACCTAACGAAACACCCTGGCGTCCCTGCTGGGGAGACTTTTAAACGATATTCAGACCCTGAACACTTTGAAAAATAGACGTTCCTATACGAGAATGAGGAGTCAACAAAACATTAGAATGTTTTTCGTTCTGGCCGTGGGCTCCCGCCGGGGACGGGCGGGAGGTCCCCACCGACAAGCCCCCCGTAGTCCTTGGGGGAGGAGGGGAGGGAGGGATCACAGTCACTGGGGCGACCACACGTTGTCGTGCAGCTCGGGGCTGCTCGGCGACTCTTGGCTGACGTGCTGGTGCTGCTGGTGGCGGCGGCCCAGCCGCTTGCCGGCCCTCCTGTCCCCGAGGGTCCCGGACCCGACCCGCGGGCTGGCCGTGATGTCCGCCACCACGGCCGAGTCGGGGGTCACGTCGTCCTCGGAGGCGTCGTACAGGTGCTGGTGCTTCTTGCCGCGGTAGTGCCCGCCGTGGTGGTTGGCGTGGCCGCGGACGGCCATGGGGGCGCCCTCGTCGTACGAGGACCGGTTGGAGCTCAGTCGGTCGCAGTCGGAGAAGTCGCTGGGGCTGGCGGGCGACAGCGAGTCGGCGGGGCCGTTGGAGGCGGGCGGGACGCCGTTGTGGCGGCCGCGGTGGTGCGCGTCCGCGCGCTCCCGCCGCCGGTGCCGCTTGGCCTCGGCCGGCCCGGCGGGGCCGCTGGCCGCGCTCACCAGCATGGGGACGTCGTAGTTGTCGGCGCTCTCCGAGCTACCCGTGCTCGCGTACTGCTTGAACACGGTGAACTCGTCCGCCATGCCGTCCAGGTCGACGGGCTGCTCGAAGTCGTACTCGTCGTCCTGGGGGCAGTTGCTGTACACCTGGTGCGCGCCGTGCGCGCTGCTGTCCTGGTGGTGCGCCTGCCGCCGCGCCTTGCGCGTCCGCCCCGTCGTCCTGGAGCCCCGGCGGAGGGTGTCGCGCTCCGCGCCGTCGTACAGCTGCCCGCCCGGCCCCAGGGTGTGGTGGCCGGGGCCGGGCGCGGCGGCGCGCCGCGACGCCTTGGAGTAGGGACCCAGGGTGCCGGCCTTGGCGACGCCGCCGTTGGCGCCGTGGCCGCGGGCCGCCCGCTTGGGCGGCACGCTGCCGAAGTCGTCCCCGGAGCTGTTGAGCGGCAGCGCCTGCGCCGGGTGCAGGTTGGCCAGCGGGAACGAGTCGTCGTAGAGCTGCAACAGAGGCACAGGCACGGTCAGCGAGGTCAGGTCACGCCGTATCGCCCCACAACCTTCCCTTCGTCAGCGGCGGCGCGCCGGCCACAAACAAGCCCCCCTCTGCGGTTTCGGAGCGAGGGTTTTGCTGCGGCAGCGGCGGCGGCGGGGCGCGTGGCGTGCTGCGGCAGGCCGCCGGCTCTAACCTTGCCCTTGCGCCCCAGCCTTGCCCGGACCCCGCCGCCGCTCGGGGATTGAGTCCCTTCCCTCCCCTTGGAGAACCTCGACCTGCCCCGCCCCGCCGCAGTGGCACAGGTGCTGCCCATGGCTGCCTATGTCTGTCTATGCCTGCCCACGCGGCCGCGCCCCGGTCTGCATGTGAGCGGTCTCCGCACGTGAATCCAATTCAATTCCTTTCTCTGCGATATTGTGTGCTCTGTTGCGGGCTGCGGTGCCCCCCCCCCCTCCCTCCCACCGCGGTGTCCGAAGCGAGTCGTTTCCGATACAACTTTGCCCCGTGTCCCGAAGCGGCGGACCGCACTGTGGCCCCAACCCGACGCACGCTATGCAGGTGGAGGTGGGAATATAGCGTATATGTTGATACGGGGAGACAATTGCGTTCGCCCGCCCTACGCGATGGGGGGAACATTCCGTTTTACATGTTGATGCCTTTGTTCCGTTTCCCCGCCGCGGACTGGGCTACTCGGCATGCGAGTGCGCGCGCCGAGAGTGCGTGCCGCGCGGCGCGTCTGCAGAGCTTCCGGGAGGCAGGCAGGCGCCTTTAAAAGGGTACCCGTAGCCGCACCCTCCACCACGACGGCACGGCTGAGCGCCTGCGAATGCGGGAGTAGGCCAGCCGCACAACACGCGTGCGCTCCACAAGTCATGATTGCCTACCCGACAGGCGCCGAGCGACTTGCAGAATGCAAGCGAGACAGAACGAGAGGGAAGAGAGAGAGGAGAGAGAGAGAGAGAGAGAGAGAGAGAGAGAGAGAGAGAGAGAGAGAGAGAGAGAGAGAGAGAGAGAGGAGGGGGGAAGGGGGAATAATGCGATCGGAGGCGGAAAAATGTCGGCTGCATGCCGTGCGGAGCTGACCGCCGCTCCGCTGCCGCTGCCACGACACCTGCAACGTTCTGCGGGCTGCGGCCGCCGGCCCGGAGTGGAGTGTCAGTGCGCGGTGGACGTGACGCTGGGGCCGCGGCGCGGCGAGGCGTGGCGAGGCGTGGCGCGGGGGTGGCGTGCCGTGCGTTTCCACGGCCTCCGATGTGACAGTAACGTGACAACCGAGTGTCAAATTCCGGTCCCCCCGACCACCACCGCCGCGCCGCGCCGCGTTTTGGAGCGCGCGGAACAGCAGAGCACAGCACACTTGCTCGTCGCGCACGTTTTGGCATGTGCAGAGCACACGGGCCGCGCGACAGCCTGACAGCGTGACATGCACGGGGGGCGGGGCGTGACGCGTGGCGTGGCCGCGCGGAGGGCGGAGTGCACGGGTCGGGTGGCGCTGTGTGACCCCACACGCAGACCGGCCTGCGTGCGTGTGTGTGTGTGTGTGTGTGTGTGTGTGTGGCAGGGGGGGGGGGGGCGGGGACACTTGACTGACTGCACGCCAGTGCAGGGGGAGCAGCGACACGGTGCACATGCCTAATTCTGCACTCCCCACCATGCATTATTTCCGAAACTGTCTGGCGTATTATCTTTTGCACAAAATGACATCACGCTATAAAGAGGGGGGGGGGGTGTCGAGGTTCGCGAGACAGTCCTGCACTAAATGCTTTGGAAGGTTTGGAAATGGCCCCCAAAAGTGTGACGTCATTTTTGTGAACGGCCCATCCAACTATCAAGTCTCTAGCAGCCCCTTACCTTGTTGCCGGTGTGCTGCGTGTAGTTGAGGATGGCGTGGTTGGAGGCGCACACGGCCGGGTACGTGTTGTCCTCCGAGGTCTTGTTCTCCTCGCTGCCGGTGGACGGGCAGTCGAACAGGAAGCGGCGTCCCGTGCACGACACGAGCGAGAGCGCGCCCGGCGTGCCGCGCGAGCTGCGCGACGAGTTGGAGCGCTCGTCCGAGCCGCGCGACGGGCCGCGCGTGGCGCACCACAGGAGCAGGAAGCCGACCAGCAGCGACCCGGCGTGCTCCGCCAGGCGCAGGTACCACCACGGCGGCAGGCGCCAGTCCCTGCAGGAGAACCCGGGCTCAGGACAAGGACACGAACCGAAACGGCAGGTATGGCAAGTATGGCTGTTTATCATACCAGCCGTCTCGGCTCTGGAAGCATGCTGGTTAGGATAGGTTACTCACGCGCTGCTCCCCAGGACGGTGGCCTCCATGACGCGGTAGGCGGCCATGGCGGCGAGCGCCATCAGCAGGAGCGCGCAGGCGAGGAGGGCGTTGACGACGCGCGGCAGCGCAGGTGCGGGCAGCCGCCGGAAGGCCGTGTAGGCGGCACGCATCTGCTCCGCCTGCTTCTTGGCGGCGGCGCGGCGCAGCGGCCGGAACACCGCCGTGTAGGAGAGACCCAGCAGCGCGGCCACGGCCGCCGACAGCCCCCGCGCCGCCGACCGCATGCCGCCGCCCCCGCAGCCGCCGCCCACGCCCGCGCCGCCCCACGCCGAGCCGCCGCCGGACGCGCCCGCCACGGCGCACGAGGCCACCTCCAGGGACATGGTCGTGGCCAAGAACAAGAAGAGGAGGACCAAGAAGACGGGCGTCTGGGGCACGCCCGAGCTGCCGCACGGGATGTGGTTCACCTGCGGACACCAAGAGCGCCATTCAGTTACCGACCTTTCTGCTCGCCGGTCGGGCACCGCCACGGCGCCGGCTCGAAACTCACCCTCAGCACGACGAAGAAGAAGACGCTGAAGGCGGCGGGCAGGAAGGGCAGCGCGAGGTCGGCCAGCATCTGCGGCACCCGCGTCACGCCCCCCGAGGCCGCCGCCGGGGGCTGGGGCGGCGGCGGCGGGCCGTCCTCCCGGCCCCGGTGGTGCTGCTGCTGCAGCTGGTCGTGGTAGAGCACGTCGTAGAAGAGGCTGGCGGCGTTGGCGGCGGCCAGCGCCAGCAGCAGCGCCAGCAGCATGGTGAAGTGGACGCGGGGCACGAGGCGCGTCCGCGAGTCCACGACGATGGCGGCCAGCAGGCACAGCACGGCCAGCACGCCCCACATGGTGCCCAGGCCGTACACCTGCGCCGTCCACGCCAGGTGCCACTCGCCGCCCGCGGCCCCCGCCACGGGGCCGCCGCTCGGCTCCCCGCCGGGCCCCGCGCCCTGCCGCACCACGGAGGACGGCGGCGACGTGTCCACCAGCACCTGCCGCACAAACACACGCTCACAAACCAGCCCGCAAAGCACCTTCGGAAACAGTTTGCGCAAAGTTACTTTCTTGCCCTTCTCAATATCAATGACGTTCGAGGTCCTGCGTGCGTACGGCGACGCGAGTGCCCCGACCGCGTCGACGCTCGCGGCGGACAGCCACGCAACGACCCCTTTTATTTTCTCGCAAGTTGTGTCGCGCGAGAGATATAAATGACACCCCATAACCACAGAGGGGGGCCCGCCCCAGCCACCCACCCGGCGGCCCCCCCGGCCCCACCCCCTCCGCAGTCCGCAGCGCACAGCAGCCCGGTCCAGCCGAGCCAGGGAGAGGGGGGGGGGGGGCGAACGAGGTGCAAACAAATAGGCCACGCTGCAGCAGTAAACTGGAGCCGTCTCCATTCCAAACTGAATGCTAGGTATACGGACACAGTCCCCTTCCCCCCCCCCCCCTTTTCGCCTCTCCTTCCACGCGGCCCTCTCCCACGGGCCGGATTGAGGAAAATAATTAAGTTAGAGTAGTTGAGTGGCTCCCTCCGCCGCCGCCGCCACCGCCGCCGTGCCAGTCTCGCTGGTGTGCGACATCCAGCGAGCCTGCCGCTCCACTCCATCACTGAGCAAGCAGGCGGTGGGCCGCGTTGTGCCCGCCGCGGGTCCGGCAGGTCCGGCCCGGACCGGCCCACCCGGAGCAGGACCATCCCCCCGGCCCCGCCAGGCTATTCTCCTCCTTTCTCTCGCCCTGACATATTCCCTTCTCTCCTCCGGCGCAGCCTCCAAATTGCCTCGATTCCTCCGGCATTCACTCGCCTTTCGGCTGGTAAGAGTGAGTTCCCTCCGCTCTTACGTCTCCTCTAGCTTTGTCCTATCTCCTCCGCCCCCTCCCCTTCCGGACCGGGCCCTCTCCGCCCTCTCCTAGGCTGCCTCGCACCATTTGGCGCCCCCCGCCCGGGCCCGCCCCGCCCCGCCTTCTAGAATAATTATTCTTTTCCTCCCCGTGGCCTCCTCTTTTCTCTCCCCTCTCCCGGTCCGCCGTGGTCGGGGCGGGTCCGGCGGGAGGGTCTAGCTCGGCCCGGCCCGGAACACTTCCGCCGCGGTCACCCGGGTATTGTGGCCGCCGCGGGGAGGGAGGGACTCGGCCCGCGTCCCGCTGCCCCGCCAGCGCGTCTTCCTGGCCGCGCCGAGTTACGACCCCCCGACATGACCGCGACCAGCGCTGCACACACGGCGGCGCGACGGCCGCCGGAAGACGGCGGCCCCGGCGGCCCCGGCGGCCCCGGCGGCCCCAGCGGCCCCGCCGGCCACAACGCCGCTGCTGTAACTCGCACAGCCTCTCCAGCAGTAAAAACCATAATTGTCTTCTCGCGACTCGCAAACCGAAAACACGGAGCGAGCGCGCGGCGGCGGCAGCAGCCCGGCCCCGCTGCTCAGTAATGCCCGCCCGGGAGATAAGACGTGACTTAGCGGTTCCTGCGACCTTGTGACCCCGTCCGGGCCCTCCGTCCTCCGTCCTCCGGCCCTCCGTCCTCCGTCCTCCGGCCCTCCGCTCCTCCGTCCTCCGTCCTCCGTCCTCCGTCCTCCGTCCTCCGGCCCTCCGCTCCTCCGGCTCTGCGCCCGCCTACATTGTTGTGTGCAATGGTACACCCTCCGCGGGCCCGCGGCCCCGCAGCCACATCCTCGCCCTGCAAGGCCGTGGCGCGGGGGCCTCTGGCAGCCTCTGGCAGCGGCAGGGCCCCGGGGCCGCACCTCCGGGAGCTGCTCGGCCTGCTCGGGCTGCCGCGGCGCGGCCCCGGGGGAGTGCCTCTTAACCCCGGCAAACCTCAAGCGACACCGAGCGACGCCAAAGCGACGCCGGGAGCAGCGGACGCTGTGGGAGGACCGGGGGGGCAGGGCCTCCGCCTCTCCACCCCCGCCGCGGTCCCCCGCCCACGGCCTCCCTCCTCCCGGGCCGGCAAGGACACGGCCAGGTAAAGCCTAAGAGGGTGCAAGACAGTAGAGAAAAATGGGCCCGCCGAGAGGTGAGGGAGGCGAGGCCCGGGCGGCCGGGGAGGCCGGACGGAAGGGATCGGGACGGTGCTTCTTTTGTAGGATGCTGATCGAGCGAGCTGAGAGGGGCCCTCCGCCTCCACAACCCGCACCGGCCCCGGCCCCGGCACCCACCCAACCAACCAAAGCCCCGGAGGTGTCTGCGCCTTGCGGCCCTACAGCCCTACGGCCCTGCGGCCCTGCGGCCCTGAGGCCCTACGGCCCTGCGGGTGCGGACCGAGCCCATCAGGGCCGCCGCCGCCGTGTCCCATCCCCGCGTCGCTGTGCAAATGGGGCGCAGCCAGCGGCGCACGGCGTAGCGCCCGGAGAAAAATGAGCATCGCGCCGAGTAATGAGAATGACGGGACTTCTGGGGGCGAACGCCTCCCCGAGAACGTCATCAGCGGGGCCGCAGCCACCCGCCAGGCAGCCGTGCCGCGCCGTGCCCGAGGGGAGGCGAGGCAGCTCCAAAAATTTGACCTCCACTACACTTCAATATAGTTTTTGTTTTTAATTCTCAAAAAGTAAGTACACGTGTGAAATTTAATATAAAATACGATCACGATATTGAGCGAGAGCACATTTACTGCTCTCATCGACTTTTCAATGATATTGAAGATCGTTGGAGAACGTTAAAAAAACGAAAACATGTTGGAGTCTGGGGGGGAAGGGAGGAGGGGAACGGAGGTCTTGCATTACATAAGGCTGGTCGCTACAACGCAGCCGTCCGGTCCCTGCCAACCCCGCTTACGCAACCGCCGCCGCTTCAGGCGCCGTCCCGGCGGACGGCCTCGTAGCTATCCCCAGGCGTCCCAGGCTCCTCACCTTGTCCCGGTTGTCCTCGTCACGGTGGATGGCCGGATCGGCGACGATGGCGACCTCGGACTGGATCTCCAGGCCTTGCTGGATGATGGAGTCCTTGTTGACCTGCTCCAGGAGCTCCGTGGGTTTGGCGGCCTTGAGGGAGTGGTCCGTGCCGTGCCCGTTTCCGTGGTGACCGTGGTGGCCCCCGCCGTGGCCTCCCTGGTGGTGGCCGATGGGTGTGAGGGCGGGGACGGCGGCGGGGGCTGAGGCCACGGTGTGGATGTGGCTGTCCAGGTGGTGCTTGCCCGCCGCGCCGGCCCGCTCCGGCGGACGCTCCGGGCGCGGCGGCTCCGGGAGGGCCGGGGCGGCGTCCTTGCCGCTGCTGCCCTGGCTCGGGGTGTTCACCGGCCGCAGGGGGATGAGCTCGTCCATGGAGGGCCTGCAAGGAGAAGCCGGTATCAGCGGCACCGCGCAGCAGCGCAGCTGCGGCAACACACGGGGGCGGCGCCGGCGGCGCTCCCTCACCTCGGCAGGTGTTGCGGGTGCGACTTCCGCCCGGGCGTCGCGCTGCCGATCTCGGACTGGCTGCCCCGCAGGATGGCCTTGTTGGCGAACGGGTTGTACTCGGCGGGGAGCGGCGGCGGCCTGTTGGGCGGCGCGTAGTCCGGCAGCGGGTGCGGCGCGCGCCTGGTGGGGGGCACGCCGCCGACGACGCCGAGGCCCTCCATGGGCGGCGGCGGTGGCGGCGGCCGCAGAGGGACCGTCTCCGTGGGCGGCGGCGGCACGGTGGCCGGCCGCGCGGTGGTGGCCGGCGGCCTGGTCGTGGTGGGCACGGCGGTGGTCGTGGGCGCCGCGGGCGGCGGCCGCGTCGTCATGGGCGTCGCCGTCGTGCCTTTCGCCACCTGGAATCACGTCACGGTGCCGGTGGTCATCGCCATGGTCATCGTCGTCTCGGCCCGCCCGCCGCGCTAAGACCGGCCAGGCCCCGGGGACCGCGCTGAGCCACACGGAACCATGAATGCAAATGGCGCCGGGCCGGGCTCAGGTTGACCCTCCCCGGCCGGGCCGGCGGCGAGGCCGAGACTGGGGTAGCAATTAGCCGAGGCCCTGCAGGCCCGGGGCCGCGCCCGAGGCTGAGGCCTAGACTCACCTTATTGAACACGGCTGCCAGCACGCTCTCAAATCCCCCGCGGCCGTAGCCGCTCGGACCAAAGCCCAGGTCTTTGACGGCGGCCCGGGGGGCGGTCGTCGCCGCGGCGGCGGCTGCTGCGGTCGAGTTGCCGTGGGGCGGCGGGACGACGGCCCCCGCCGGGCCCGCCGGCCCGCCCCCCGGCACCACGCCCCCCGCCGGCCCGGCCGGCCCCGCCGCCGAGGAGCCCGAGCTGTGGCCCACGACCGCCGCCAGCGCCAGGAACACCGTCAGCAGCGGGGGCCCGCACCCGGAGGGGCCCCCGGAGGCGGGCGACGACCACCGCAGCCGCAGCGGTAGCCACGGCATGACTCACACTCCGCCGTCACACGCTCCTGCAACACACAGACAACGACGGTCGTTACCATCTGAGTCGATACTAGAGATCCTAAGCAGGCCGCGGAGCCGCGAGTTGCACTGCTGCGGAGAGAGAGAGAGACAAAGAGAGACACACAGAGAGAGAACAGAGATAGAGAGAGACAGAAAGAGAGAGAGAGGGGTGGGGGGGGGGGGGGGGCGCATGCCCCGCGGTGCGCCGTGCACCCCCTACAAAAGGGCTTTTAAGTGCTCTCATCCCCGGAGAAGTCCTGATCCAGCGCACCGTGGTGCATAATTAAAAGCTCGTGGTATAATCTAGGTCAGCGGAGTAAGCGCCTAGTTTATTGCGAAACGATTCCGGATCCCTCCCCACAGCCCCCAGCTCCAGCGGCTCCAGGGGCTCCAGCTCTCTGTGGCGGGCGCCGGTGCCATTCAAAGGCTGCGGTGCGGCGCTCCTCCAGAGACGAGGCTGCGCGCGGAGACCCCGTCGACACGCACCATGTCAAACGCTTGCAATTTTTCTGGATTTCCATCGCTCCTGGGCGTGCCGCTTGCCGCTGCCGTGCACGGCGGAGGGGAGAGGGGGGAGGGGGGGGGGGGGCAGAACGCGTCCGCGCATTCTAATACCCAGCAATGAGGACACAGCGGCACCCGCGGGGCGGGCAAACACCCAGGCCCGCAAAAACGTAATGGAAACTAATTTGTTGTAGAGACAGCGGGGGCCGGCGGGGGGCAACGGCGGCGCGGAAACGGGGCAGGAAAAAAAAGGATCAAATCTGGTGTCCGCAAAGTTGTTGGCGTATTTCACGCGGCCACGGGCGGCGCTCTGGCCGCGCTCCAGCGCCTCTGGCCGCCCGCCGCGGACGCCCAATTGCTTTGCAATCGCCGCGAGCTGCGAGCCGGTGCGGCCGGGCGGGCCCGCCGCCGTGCGCTGCACTAGCAGCAGGGGAGGTGTGGTACGGCTGTGGGGATTGAGTTGTGTTCATATCTCTTGGGTGGTCGGCCGGGTAGGCGAGAGAGAGAGAGAGAGAGAGAGAGAGAGAGAGAGAGAGAGAGAGAGAGAGAGAGAGAGAGAGAGAGAGAGAGAGAGAGAGACCCCTGGATGGACACGGTCGGTGTGCTGATTCATCAGCTCCCCCTCCCCTCCCCGGGGGGTCCGGTCCCCCTTCTCTCGCCTCACTGCCCCCGCACCTTCGATCCCAGTCACCCTATATAAGCCGGCCAAATTGCCGAAGCCGGATAGTCTGGCCAAGGCCGGGTGGGGAGGTTGTGGGCGGGAGGAGAAGAGGGGGGAGGGGCAGGCTGCAGCGCCCCATCATATGTCTGAGGGGCGGGATGGGACGGGGCCAGTGCAGCAACATGTCATAACAACTACCAACTTATGCAAATCTCGGACGGTGCCGAGTACGTCTCCCCCCGGGGCGGGCGGGGGCCGGGCTGCGGCCGGGGAGCGCCTGTGATAAGATCGTCTTGAACCCTCAGCCTAATAGACCCCGGCACGGGCGGCCCCTGATACACAGCGCGGCTCGCCCGATATCGCGAGGCCTCCATCTCGGAACTGACACGGCGCATCGCGCACACGCCAAAAACAAAAATACACAAGGAATCGCACTGTAGCAAAAATTTTGGACCACAAATGTGTATAGTGCGGGGCTTGACCAGCTCGGGCCGGCCGCCTACTCCCGGCCACAGCAGGGCCTGCCTTTGTTTTTCCTGCCTCCCCCCCCCCTCCCCTCCCATTCCCGTCGACAACTGCCTTCCCGCTCCGAGATTGAAGTGAAGCCAATGCCGGGCCTCTGCCGGGCTCGCAGCCGTGGCGGCAGCCGAGCCGAGGGATCTCGCCGGTAATACGCATCCTCAATTTCGCGCCGGATATGGAAACGCTCGGAACGTTGTATTTAAGAGGAAGAGTCAGTCGGCCTCGCTCCTCGCACTTCTCTCCGCTCCCCCCCCCCCCCCCGCCTTCCTGCTCGCGAAGGAAATGGCTACACGGTGTCTGCCGCGCTCGCAGCACCAACAGCGGGACACAATTTTCCAAAACATCATCCCGGCTGTTCCCCCCCTGGCTGCGCCCGGCTTGCGCGCACGACGTCCGAATTACTGGCCAATCCGAGGGAATAAAAAGGAAAGTGAGCGCGCCGCTGCCGAGGCGGCGTCACGGCGGCGGCGTGCGCGGCGTGCCGGGGAGCACTGCGCCGCGGGGAGGCGATTATTGAGCTTATATTAGCGGCCATAAAGTGCATGGCGGCCTCTCGACCCGGCCGCCGCGGCCGGGACGGAGGCCGACGGAGGGGCCCGGAGGGAAGGAGAGAGATGGAGGAAGGGCGGCCCCGCGCTGCGACATGACCCAATTCGCCCGCTCCTTTCGCACACATGTACGTAGTAACCTCACGAGGGACTGGGACCGGGCGGCGCCAGTGGCGCTGCGTAGGTAGGTGGGTATATATATAGAGAGAGAGTGGGAGTGAAAGCGAGAGAGTGTGTGAGAGAGTGAGAGGGAAAGAGGGTGAGAGAGAGAGGGTGTAGGAGAGAGATGGAGAGAGGGAGAAGAGGAAGAGAGAGACAGGGCGAGAGAGGGATAGAGTGTGGGAGTGGTCGGGAGGGGTGGGTAGACCTCATATCGTTTAAAGGTGACGGCCCTCGCGACGTTTTGTTTTCCCTTCCAAGGACGATACTTACTTTCGCGTGTCATGGGGATATAGGGGAGAAGAGAGCCATTCTTGCCCTGCTCCGCGAACACACACACACACACACACACACACACACTGCCGAGCATATGCACGAAATTCTTTTCCGCTCCGAAACATCATACGCCGCCGGAGTCGCCTACCGTCCGCGAGAGAGGAAGAGAAAGAAGTGTGGGGGGAGAGAAACGCATGCGGGACGCGGGGCCCCGTCATTTTGTTTTGCCAGGGTATGTGTACGTATGCGCGAGTGTTCCACACAGGCGACCACATCAGAGCGGAGCAGGGCGGAGCGGCGGCGGCGGCGGCGGCGCCCGGCCCCTTAAGGCCCCCGCCCTGCTCTCCGACCCGCTTCATTGGGTTTCAGCCGTAAACTATTCATGCCAGGCCCACGCACGCACGCACGCTCCACGAGGACACGCGGCGAGGGAGATCCCCGTGCGTTTGTCCTTGGGAGCGCCTAATGCCACTTTCAGCAGCGGAGTGCGCGCGGGCTGCGCGGCCGGACCGAAAGAGCATATATTATTAATGTGGTCGAAAAGTGGGTGCACAACACACAACTTTCTCCTCCAAGCGAAGGCGGCAGCGCGGCGCAGCCTCCTGGAATATGTTTTGGTTTTCGTAAGGTAAATGTGGGCGTGTGTTTGTGTGTGAGAGGGAGAGTAAAGAGAGAGAGAGAGAGAGTGTGTGTGTGTGCATGCGTGTGAGAGTGAGCAGGGGGGAGAGGGAGGGAGACAGGAGGGTGGAGAGATAGATGGGGAGGGTAGCTTGTTTCTTTGGGTGTTATTTCTCCTAATTCCGTTGCGACTGACGCTGCTGCCGCGTCGCGGTCGCGCATCGTCGAGGCCCGCGGGGCCCGCCGCAACAGGTGCCGGTAAATATTGACGGGTGACTGCGTGGGCCGGGTGACGGCGGGTGACGGCGGGGGCCGCTGAGAAGCCTGAGGGCGGCACGGCCCCGCGTGCGGCCGAGGCCGCGGGGCCGCGTGGCAATGGGGACCTGCGGAGGAAGTCGTTCTCGGCAGGAAAAGGGAGCTTCCGCGCGCAGCCAAAGGGCCCCCCTCCTTCCCCGCCTCCACTCCTCCCCGTTCACCCCTTTCAGCCGTATTCTCGGGCCGCGGCCCGGTGAGTGAGCGGGCGGCCCGGCCTGAAATGAGAAACGGCGTGAGGAATAGAAAGGGAGGACCCGTTCGGAAGCCGGCCGCCAGCCGCTCCTTTCATCACAGTGGCTTAAGGCGGCGCACAGCTCGGGCACGGGAGGCGCCGGGAGGCGCGCGAAGCGAGGCAGAAGGCGGGCCGGGGCCTCGGCCGGGGCCTCGGCCGCCACCGACACCACTTCGCGGTCCCAGGGAATGATCCGGCTCGAAAGGGAGCTGTCCGGGGGAGCCCTCCACCAAAGCGGCGCGGCGGGGCCAGTCAATCACACGCTTGCGGGGGCGCCTGTCCGGCTCTGGCGCCACGCTGCACCGCCGCTGCCACCGCTGCTGCCGCCACCGCTGCACACGTAATCCACTTTGGCGTCCTCCAGCGCCGCGCGGCCGGCCGCGAGCACCGACACATCACGGTCCAGGAAAAAAACGCGACACGAAAATAAAACGGACGGAAAACTGCATCGACACACACATTAAAATTTCACGGTCGGAAAAGTTTGCTGGCGTGACACGCACTTTGCTGTAGATTGGGTATGGGGGGTTTGCCGCGGGGGCTCACCTCTGTAACATTTTTTTGGAGGGGGTGGGGACATACAAACCATACGCGATACACGCTTTCAAACTTCCCCTCAAAAGTGCAGGGTTTTACAAATATTGAAAACAAAAATTTTGTGGGTTAATTTTGGTGTGATAAAAATATTTTTTTTAAACATCTTTCCTTTTATTTTTCCGCTCCGTTAGAGATACAAACATTCCCAATAAAGGTTCCAGTGATTTTTTAAAAATTCTTACAGTGCGCGCGCGGGGGTTGTCGGTGCGCGATTTCAGGAGGACTACCGTAAGCCCGAGGCTTCGAGCTGACGTAAGCCGGGGCCCTGAGGCAATAGTGCTCACGGCGCCGACTGCGGCCGACAGAATCGAGCAGTTGGCACGGCCGGCAGCCGGGCAGAGAGCCTTCAAAGTGAAACTTGTTTGCATCCGGAGTTTCCCCATCGGTCGTGGCGGCGGCCCGCAAAGGCAACCCCGCCCCACTGCTGCCGCCGGGCGGCGGCGGCAGCGGCGGCGGCGGCCGGCAGCTGAGCCCCGGACATTTACGACGCGATCGACAGTTTTGTCTGGCGGGTACGGTCCGGCCGCGGAGGCGATGCGGTGCCCCTCCCCACGCCCCCACACCCCTCCCTTCGCCGGGCCCGCATAACAGGCCGCGACCAGACCGATATTTATCGCGCGCAAGAATGCGACAATTTGGGCCGACGCGCCGGGCAGCCCTCATGCCTCCCCCCCCCCCCCCCCCCCGCGACCCCCGCGACCCCCGCGCCGCCACCGGATCCGCGAGCATTCCATTCCGGTCATGGTTTCCGCACATGGCAGCACAGCATGGCGCGTTCTGCGGGCCTTCTCACCGGGAAGGGAGAGAGGTGGGGGGGGGGGGGGGGGGGTAGCTCTCTCCTGGGGGTCCGGTCCACTAGTGTAGCTCTTCGCGGGGGTCTGTCCGTCTGCAGCAGGGGGGCCGGTATAGTCCGGTCGGTGACGCGATTTTCAGACAATGCATCTTTGTAGTTTTCCCGTGGAGCACGTCACGAATTTCGGCGGGCGCTTTAGAAGCCGCATCTTTCTTGCGTGAGAGAAAGAGACAGAGAGAGAGAGAGAGAGAGAGAGAGAGAGAGAGAGAGAGAGAGAGAAAGAGAGAGCGATGGAGAGGGGGGGGGGGAGAGAGAGTGAGCTAGCAGGCCCCGGCGTTGACGGCCGGTGCCGGAGAGTGGTGCGTATGTGTGTGCGGCCAACACCCAACTTAACGTACGGAAATGAAACTTCCCCGTGTGGGAGAGATGCCTCCAGCCGAAAGTTGAGTCCCCCCCCCCCCATCCTCCCCCTCTCTCTCCGGCCCCGCCACCCCCGGCCGCCCGAGGCCAGGCCTGTGCCGGTCGGGTGCTAAACTTGAGACGCGCAGCGGTACACGTGTCAGTACTCTGATGAGGCTGGTGCTGCCGCTGCTGCCGCTGCTGCCGGGGGAGTTTGGGCCGCATTTCCTGGACACGACCTCCCTCGCTCACTCACTCTCCCTCTCAGCTTCTTAACGTCGGGCGGGAGAAGCTCTCCCCGACACGACCACTAGGCCGCCGAGTTCTACCCCCTTCTCTCTCTCTCTCTCTCTCTCTCTCTCTCTCTCTCTCCTCCCCCCTTCTCTCTCTCTCCCTCAAAGGGCCATATTCCGAGAACGCGCCCTTTAAAGGACGAGCGATGCGCGCGTGCATAACGCAACATTCACCTACACACCAACTCACACACTCACGCACACACACACACTAACGGCGTGGATACGAGTTTTTCAATAACGTTTCCTATTGCATTCAATTCTGCGGAGCCATCCAATAAGTACCGTTCGCCCCCTCCCCGCGAACCTGCTGGGACGGGGGGAGCCACGCCGCCGTCCGTGCTGTGCTGGACCCCCCCCCCCCCCCCTCCTCTCCCGTCGCTAACGCCACGCCTGCCACTGCCTGCCACCTCTCTCTCTATATAATCAACCCCTTTGATCCGAGTGAGCCTAACAAAACGACCATCAAAAATACAGTCCATGGCTGGCGCGTATAATGCTGGGGTGGGCGATATCGAATAACCGGCCTCTCTTTCATCTCCTCACCTTCTCGCACCTGGTGGCGGTACCGGAGGAGGGTAGGTGGTGGCGGACGAGGGGCGGGAGAACACGTTTCCAATTTAAAAGCGCACCACTACAAAACGCGAGGGCCGGCAATCCGACACACACCTCTCCGGCAGAAAAATAATAAGAGAAGGCAGAGCCAGTACTCTAGCCGACGTACTCTACTCCTCGCTATAAGGGGTCAACAACGCTACGGAAAGCAAATAAAATATAAACCAAGGGCACCAGCGGCTTATGTAGACATTGCAGATAGATATTAGATGTTCTAGGAAATCTCGAATAGATGTCTATTTTCTGCCTGGGCCGTGAGACAGGCTGTCCCGCCGAGCACGCGTGCGCTCGCGTTGCCTGCCCCCGCGGCGGCCGCCCTGACACAGCCTGTGAGGCAGGCCGGCCCGCCGAGCACGCGTGCGCTCGCGTTGCCTACCCCCGCGGCGGCCGCTGCTCCCGACGCGGCTTTATCTCCTGCCGAGCGCGCGATATCCTTCGGCGATAATCCCTCATGGCGCACAATTAAATTCAGAGGGCCATTTCCATGGAAATGAGGAGGACCGGTACACGGAAACCGGCGCCATTATCTTTTTATTTTTACCCTCTCCGGCGTAATAAAAGGGGAAAAGAAACCGGAGAAAGACGCCGCCGCCGGAGGTGAGTGTGGGTGCGAGAGAGAGAGAGAGAGAGAGAGAGAGAGAGAGAGAGCGGGAGCGGGAGCTGCTATCTGCCCCTCTCCTGGGCGGGTCGCGCACCCTCATGGGCGAGGAAAAGGAGTGTTTAAGATAATAAACTGGCGGACGTCAAGTCGATCCCGCCGGCAACACACCGGGGGCACCGGGGGCACCGGGGGCACCGGGGGCTGGTGACCCGGGAGAGGAGGGGGCTCTCAGGTCGCGGGGTAAGAAAAAGGGGGGGGGGCAAGGGGGGCGCCATGTAAACGACGTGCCGACGCGGTTCGCCAAACGACCCGGAGTCCGCAAGAGACACACATCGGGGCGCGGCTGTTCGGCGTGGGAGTAAGTGTGGCGAGGGATCTCCAGGGTCCCCACCCCACCCCCAACCGACCCCTCGCATACCCCACGCAAACGCCAACTTTGGCAATAAAATTTTCTTTGTGAAAGGCTTTTGTTGGCGCATGTCCCTTGCGGATGGGGTGCATGCCCGATCGCCGTGAGCGGCGAGGCCGGGCGGGGGTGGCGTGCGGCTAGCATGACATCCTACCTCCTCATGGCGCTGCGTGCCGCGGGGCCGTCGTGACATCCTACCTTCTCATGGCACCGCGCTCGTGCGAAGGGGCTGCCATCTAACATCCTACCTCCTCATGGCATCACTCTGTGTGCCGCAGGGCTGTCATGGCATCCTACCTCCTCCTACCTGTGCCTCATGTCATGGACCTCCTCATGGGATCACTCAGTGTACCGCAGGGGTGTCATGGCATCCTACCTCCTCATGACGCCACGCCGCGTGCCGCCGCTGACGGGACCGCGGGGCTCACCTGGAACACAAGGCGGAACTGTTAGTACACTCTCCGCACGACACTCCTTTGTGACCTATATAACAGAGGTTGTTTGTGTTGAATTAATTCTGCTGGCTTGTTGCAATCCCGTCTCTCCAACGAACACGGCCGGCGCGCTGACGACCGCTGCTGCCCAGCTTGAGGCCCCGAGTCGAGCTCAGCGCACACCACGTCGCGGGGCCGAGCTTAGCCGGCCGGAGCTTTCGAGAGACAGACTGTTGCGGAGCCGCGAGCCACAATGCTGTCTGAGTGTGTATTCATTCCTCCACTTGATTTCTTTCTTCTCCGGGCACAAAGGGGCAGAGCGGAGCAGAGAGAGAGAGAGAGAGAGAGAGAGAGAGAGAGAGAGAGAGAGAGAGCCGAGCACGGCCACGGCACGGCACGGCGGCGGCGCGGCCTGACCTGCTGAGATAGACCGGCTTTGTCTTTCCACATTGTAAGGGCCGAGCTGCGCAGTCCTCGGACCGCTGCTGCTGCCGCCGCCGCTGCCGCCGCCGCTCCGTGCCGCTCTGCCCCAGATAAAGGCTCGCTGCTTACGCGGTGCAGGCCGCCCAGAAATGTTCCTTATCTCGTTCCGTTCGGCGCACGGCGAGGACTGCAGGCGGCGCAGACAGTTAACTCGCGCAGGCTGTGCAACCATCTCGTCGCTCCAGATTAATGCATCAGGTTTACTCCCCGGCCCCTCCACATAATATATACGAACAAAAATAAATATGGAGTAAAATTGTTTTAGCTCGATGGCCATTACTGGTCGATTATCGTTGGAGCGGAGAGAAGAGGACGGCCGAGTGCGGCGCTACAGTCCAGCTCGAGTCCTCCAGACGGTTTCGTGCTCATCCAGGAGGGTTACCTTGACAGCCGCGCCGACCCCCATACCAACCTCCCCTCCCACCCCTTCCCTCTCGCCCGCCCCCTCCAACCCGTCAATTTCTCCTCATCCCCTCCCCTCCGTCTCCTCCTCTCCGTCAATTTCTCCTCCTTCCTTCCCTCCCCTCCGCCCCGTCAATTCCTCTCCCCCCTCCTTACCCTCCGCTTCATTGAAATTTTGCGCTTACAATCGAGATTGCCGCTGCGGTGGGCGGGCTCAGCCCTCACACGCGCGCCGGCCAGAGGAATGCTTTAATACGATCCGCGGTGAAGATCGCGGTCATGTCGCCTCCCCTCGGTGAGGTTTCCAAAGTCGGGACGCGCTTCAGGGCGGCGGGGACGTCGGCGGGGGGGGGGGGGGGGGCGAGGGGGAAGAGGGCGGGGGGATGACGGCGGGGACGTCGGCGGGGCCGCGCGACCCCTCAAACTCAAACTCCTTGCTCACGCCCAACAGTGGCCTGATAGCCTGCGGTGGAGGGGTCCTTCGCCCCCCCCCCCTCCCACCAGGATTCTCCGAGGAGCCCCGCAGCCCCCGCCGACCTCCCGCGCCGGAGAAGGAGCCTACCTGGGCCGTCCCCGTATAAAATTGAAAACGTCATTGGTCGGCGAGCCGGGCTTGAGTTATGGAGGACTTGGCACCCCGAGCACAGCGGGCACCCCGGGCACACGGCACACCCAGCCGAGCGCGGTGGCGGCGGCGGCGGCTCGCGGCGGGGTCACATGTCAGGCGCGTGTCTCTGGTGCGTGCGTGTGTGTGTGTGTGTGTGCGTGAGCGAGTGTGTGCGCGGGACCTAAAGCCCTGTGCCATTTCTCTCCCTACCTGTGTATAAAACGAGTTGACCTGGAGGCGGTGCGGTGCGGGCACCCGCTGTGGCCGCCCCCGACGTCCAGGTGTGTTTGTGTGTGTGTGTGTAAGCACCCTGCGCGTGTGATGGCCCCGCCCCGGCCGGGCCCGGGGGGGCTAGGCGGGCAGCCCCTGCCGGGATCAACGCGAATGCCAGGCGAGGGCCATCAGGCCATCAGCCGGCGGGGGGATTCATGCCGTTTATGCGTCCGAGCGGACATGATGCGCGCGGCTCTGTGATGGCCGCGTCACCCACCGGCAAAAGAAATGAAAAACAAAAAATCGAAACAGGAATAATACTTTCAACAAAATCGCAATGCCGGAGCCCTAAAATACGGAAGTCCCTCTGCGGCGTCGAGGCTGAAACAACAGAACCAGACTGAGACCCCACCATCATCATCATACTGACCGGACATCAGCGCCACCAGCCGTCGTACGACATCACTGAAAGTAATTGGCTCCGCACGATTTCTGCCAATTGTTATTCCGGACGCCCGCAGGGGCAGAGAGAAAGAGAGAGAGAGCGAGAGAGAGAGCACGTGTGTGTGTGAAAGAGAGAGAGAGAGAGAGAGAGAGGGAGAGAGAGACAGAAAGGGGGGAGGGGAGGGTGGCGGAGGAAGCCGACGATTCGGCAACAGAGTAGCCAGTCCGTTTCGGTCTGCTATTGACAGCGCGAATAGTGACCACCGCCGCGGCCGCTGCTGCGCCCGCCTCCCCCCTGAATGCATCAGCATAAATGCAACAACAAAAGCAGGCAATCAGGGAGATCACTATATAATGGCGCAGAGCCGGCATCAGCGGCTGCGGCGTCCGCGGGGTGCTGACTGCCACACACACACACACACACACACACACACACAGAGGATAGATCACTCCGTCGGCGGGATGGAACGCAGGCTGTGTGGGAACGATACGCCTACAATTAAATCCGCACAAATGACCGACATTTTGTTACAACATCAAAAACGAAGAACGATCAACGAGGATTTCGGAGTTGCGTCCATATAGTTTGCAGCCATCGGACATCCCTGAAGACTTATGAGAACATTGTAAACGTAGCGCGGCCGCGAAGTTCTGAGAGGCCCTCCGAGGGGCATTTGTTTTTTTTGTGGCACTCACACGCTTAATATGTAAATGTACAAATTTGTGCATAATTATGTACAGTGTTGCACATACATAATTTATGTACAGTTTTGTACATAGGTATGTACAAATCTGTACAGCAAATGTTCATTTTTGTACATATTGATGAACAATTTTCAACACAAATTATGTATGCGCAGTTCTGTACATAACTATGTACAAATTTGTACATTTACATTTAGTAAGCGCTGCGTGTAGTCGTGGCCGGCGGCGTTGTTCCTCGGCCCGCAGCCCGGCCCCCTCCCACCTGCAGCCAATTAACGGCAGCGACAGGTAAAGTGACGTGCGCGCTATCAGAGCCTTATCGCCGCCCACAGGGCTTTCGGGCTGACGCGTAAATTACAGACCTACGTCGGTGCGGAATCCTCCCTCACTCCCCCCCCCCGGCACCCCTCTCCGTTGTCACCCTATCGCACCCGCCCCCTTCCCCCGGGGAGACTCGCCCCCTCACCCCCCCCCCCCCCCCCGGTCTCCAGCCCCTGTTTGTGTCGCTTACTCTTCGGCCACGTACAACTAAAAATAAATTGTCCGGACAATCAAATCTGGTAGACTTCTGAAAATCCTAGGGCGAGGTTCCTCGCGCTTTGAAACCCGTGCAACTTGACTCAAATTACTGGGAACGGCAACATTTCTTTGCCCGGGGTTCTGTTGACACGCCAGTAATCACATTCGCTGCTGAGGCGAAACTCTTTTTGGGTTGTGCGGTCGGCACGCTGGCGCCGCCGCCGGCCGCGCCGCGTTTTTCCTCCTCCCTGATGAGAGCCCCGCAGACACAGGGAATATGAGAAACGGCCCCTCTCTTTTTATCTGAAGCACGCGAGATGAATGATTGACGTTCATCGGACGTTCAAACGCGGCGGCGCGCTTTCCCTCGCTGCGCGTGTACTCTACTGGTACAGCGCCGGTCACCTCTCCCGCGCTGCGTGTACTCTACTGGTACAGCGCCGGTCATCTCTCCCGCGCGCCTCCGCGGAGGGGGAGGTGAGTGACGGTTGTCAATCAGTGTATTTCCAGCTCAAAACGCGATACTTTTTAGCCAACTCCACGCCTTTGTTACGGCTCATTGTCTCCCAACAATAAGCCTGCCTCTGAAATATCTACAACACGCCCAACGGCCATTTTTTCGCCATCATTTTTTTTTGTAAAGCGCAACGCGGCCACATAGAATATATATAGATATAATGTTAGGGGCGACATTCCGCGCGGGGATAACAAAACGAGGGCGGCGCCGCAGGTCAACGAGTTTGATAACGAAAACAAAATGAGCAGCACACACTCTTCCTTTGACATAATACCTTGATGGGGTGAAAGAGGAGAGGGGATGGGCGGCCTGTTGGGCGGGGAGAGCGTGCGCGCATGTGCGTGCGTGTGTGTGCGTGTGTGTGCGTGTGTGTGCGTGTGTGTGCGTGCGTGGGGGGCATTATCGCGTACCTGGCCCGGCCTGCCGGCTCGTTACCGTCACCCTGATTGGAGCCTCGCGGGGATCACAGAAGCTTTTCAAAAGCGGAGAAAAATTTCTTCCCGCCCCGAAATATTTATTTGTGTGTGTCGGAAGGCCGGGCGTGTAGTGCTGCCGCGGGCCGTCGCCACCGCTTGCGGGAGTGAAGGTGAGCGCGTACGGCGGGGTCCTGCGCTTCCGGGTGGTGGCCGGCGGCGGGGGGCCGGGGGACAGAGGGGCGGGGATGCCCAACGGGCCGGGGCTTACGCGGCCAGCGAGCAGCTCGACGCAGCGGAATAAAATATTCAGAAGGGCCCATTATATTGAAGATCGTGCGCCAGAAGCGGCCCCGCCCCGCCCCGCCCCGCCCCGCCACGCCCCGCCACGCCCCGCCTCCGCTGCATTGTTCCGATGTGGCGCGCGGTATGTGAGGGTGCGGGCCTCATCTACATAACCGACGTGTGAAGTCGGCCGCCTGCCGCTTGATTCCGAGTCGGGAAGGAGGAGGAGGTGAGGAGAGGGGGGAGGGGGCGGATAAATACAGCCCCTAATGGAGAGGCACCGAGTGTAGAGCGACTGTACACTGCCGGAAATACACGGAGCGCGCGGGGTATATCAGTTTGGGAATTTGTGCCTCTCCACCCTTCTCCCTACCCCCATCTCCCCCCTCCTCTCTCTCTCTCTCTCTCTCTCTCTCTCTCTCTCTCTCTCTCTCCGCTCTTGTGAACGTGCACTGGTCTGCTGTATATATCGCATGTAGGTGAGAGTGAGTTGTGCGGGAGAGGGGGAAGGAAGAGAAGGGGAGGGAGAGGGGGGCTCTGCGGTGTGTGGTGGCGCAAGAAACTCCAAACCGCGCGCGCCACGCTCCGCCACGCTCCGCCACGCTCCGCCACGCTCCGCCACGCGCCGCCACGCTCCGCCCGCGTATCGCCGCCGTAGTGGATGGCGGAGGTGTGGCGTTTCGCACGAGCAGAACTATGTGGGGCGTCGCAGCCCGCGCGCCGCTGAAGGACGATCACGGAATAATTCTGTACACCGCGACGCCGGCGGCGGCTCCGGCCGACTGTAACCCCCCGGGGACGCCGTTGTCTGAGAGCTGAGCCTGGTATGCAGACACCCACCAAGAATATCTCCAACCTGACATATTTCATTCGCAAATCAATGGCAGAGATGAGGACAAAACAGACCTGGTTCTATCCTTGTCTGCGACCAGAATCAGGTTCTTGACTCGGTTGTGAAAATGATGCTGTATGACAAAGATCAAGGTGCGGCAGACGAGAGAGAGAGAGAGAGAGAGAGAGAGGGAATACAAAGGGAGAAGAAGAGAGAAAAAGAGATATAAGAGGGATAGCCAGAGGGAAAGAGAAGGCAGAGAAGGGGGAAAAAACTGGACATGAAGAGGTTGTGAGTATCCCGCTGCCACGCGCCGCCACGCGCTGACTTGTCAGCTCCCGCACGTCCTCCTTCCTCCTCCTCCTCCTCCTCCTCCTCCTCCTCCTCCTCCTCCTCCTCCTCCTCCTCCTCCTCCTCCTCCTCCTCCTCCTCCTCCTCCTCCTCCTCCTCCTCAAAGCGGCGCGGAGGGACGCAATCAGTCTGAAAGCCGGCAGCGCTACAGACGAAGGCGGCTTGCCTTCGCCAATAAGAGCGCGCGGTATGAAAAGTTTGCGCGGCGGCGATTTTTACGACCGCGGAAGCAGCGGCGACGGAGGCGCTGGCGGTGCGGCGGCGGCGGCGGCGGTGGTGTTCGGACGTAACCCGGCGCGCATTCATTATTAACGCTTTGGGCACAATGCCTCATCTCATCTCATCCTGTTCGACAACATCCTGACGGCGGTACAGTCGTCAAGGCCCGCACAATAAACACGTAGCAGTAGCCGCACCGCGTCTTACTGCCCTCCCGCTTAGCTCTCTCTCTCTCACACGAGTAATCTCTCATTCTAGCGCGCACACACCCGCCGCTGCACTGCGCATCCGCACACAATGCAGCACACACACACACATACACACACACACACATACACACACACAGGGCGGCGCTGCGCCGCCGCTCAGCCAACCCGCCTGAATTCAGACCAACAACGCCCAGTCTGCCGCCGTATCGGATGCCGCTGGTTCAGGAGGAAGGGGGGGGGGGGAGGAAGGAAAATCCTCAGCCGTCCCTCTCCTCCCTCCCCCCTCCTCTCTCTCTCTCTCTCTCTCTCTCTCTCTCTCCAGCTCGCGCTTCAGAGACAACGCTATCGCGCCCAGACGGCGGGCCTACTGTGCTCGCGGGGGGCGCTTGCCGCTTGCCGCTGCTGCTGCAGTGGACTGCCGGAGGGCCGGAGGCGCCGAGTGGTTGGAATTAACAGGGACGCGCACACATCCGGGAGGAGCGCGGCGCGCGGCGTTTTCTTTCCCTCGGCTCCTCTGCAGGCTCCTGCCGGATCTGCGGGGGGTCCCGGCTGCCCACTCCATTACAATGAATCTTTTACCGACGCACTCAGAAGACGGAGAGGGATAAGGGAGAGCGGCGAGGGAGAGAACGAGAGCGAGAGACGATGCGACTTTTGTGGGCAGAGAGAAGGGGCGCACCCCCCGGAGCAACAGTCGCCGGCGAAGCGTGCACTACGCGCCTCGCAGCCCCTCCCCTCCCCTCCCCTCGCTTCGCCCCGCCCCTCTCCACCCTCTCTCTGTCGCTCTCACGTCCTCCTCCTCTCTCGCTCTCACTCGGCGACGGCGCGGATGAACCCGGCAGACCGAATGCCCCGCCCGCCTCGGAGGCAACGTCCCCGGCCAGCAGCGGCGGCCAGTCGTCGCAGACTGAGAATACACTCCTTGTGGGAGGGTCGGGATCTTTATATTGCACTCGGCTTCCATAATGATTGTCTACCGCCGGAGAGAGAGAGGGAGATAGAGAGTGTGGGAGAGAGAGTGTGAGAGAGAGAGTGTGAGAGAGAGGGAGAGAGGGAGAGGGGGGCTGTTCACCGCCGCCCGCCTTCCCGTCAGCAAGAGACTCGGGCCCAATTATTTGTTGTCCCGGACAACCCCACCACACACATCGACGCTCTATATTTTCCGCCCGCCGCTTTGATCATATCGGGTTTGAGTCACGAAATGCACATACCGAGATGAAAAGAACACGTCGACTTGGGTCCAAACCGACCCCACAAATTCTCATGGCAGTTGTGTGCATTTGGATTTTCTTTCTTCCATTTTTCCCCCAATCTTATTCTCGCGCTTCTAGATTCTGCGCGCCCGCCTTCTGCAAGCAGGAGGGAGGGGGTAAGGAGGGGGACTTGGCAGCGCTGGTGCGGGTGGTACCCTCTGGATAACCCGGCCTCGCCTGTGCCCCCCCCCCCCCCCACCTCCAGACGGACCCTGCAGACGGCGGGCCGCTAACTATTTTTCAAGGGTGAACCAGCGGGAGACTTAGGAGTCGCCTTCGGCAGTATATTTACGCAGCATAATTGGGCAGGTCGCGGGGAGGACGACGGGCGGGCTTGAGGTTGGAGGGGGGAGGGGGGGAGGGGGGGTCATAATCAGGGCAAGGAGGGCGGCCAAGTGTGAAATAGAGCGCCAATCCAATCCGGGCCGCAGAGGAGGAGGGGGACACTGGGTCATATCCCTTTCTCTTTCCCCCCACAACCCTCGCCAAACCCTGCCGCCTCTCTCTCTCTCTCTCTCTCTCTCTCTCTCTCTCTCTCTCCCACTTCTTCACATATTTCCATCTCCGTGCCTGCTCTCTTGCGGCCCCCGGCCACATTTAAATACAGTTTGCCGTGCCCCCCCCCCCCACCCCGGTACGCCCTCCGGCTCCAGCAGCGTTGATGGTCACATGGAGTTAGGTAGGAAATGAAATATACGGCGAGAGAGGGTAGGCACGCGTGAGGAAATCGGGGAGGCGGGAGGGAGAGAGGTGGAGGGGGCGGGGGAGGGGAGCGTGTGTCCGTCTGTCTGTGAGTTTGGTGTGTGGTTTGGAGGACCCTCCCCAGGCGGAGCGTCTCCGGTTCGGAGGAAACAAACTGGGGGAGGAAGGGGGGGGGGGGGGGGGGTAATTCACTGCCCCCAAAGAACAAAATTGAGAGCGAGAGCAACAATTACCAAGTCCGCCCCCTTCTCCCCCCCCCCCCCAATTGCAGACCGGACCATTCAGGGGCTGGCATGGTGCCTGGTTCGCCCCGGCCGCCCCCGGCCGCCCCCGGCCGCCCCCGGACTCCGGACTCCGGAGTTCCGGGAAGGGACAACGGCTCGCGGGGTTCGCGGCACGAAGCGGCCGCGGCGACGCTCCGACCCGACCCGATGCGGCGTCCAAGCGTCGCACCGGAATCCATAGGAGTCCAGCGCGCACCGCAACTATCACGTTTCTCCGGAGCTCTGTGGCAAGCAGGCGGTTTTTACTGCAATATTCTTGAGAGAGATAGAGAGAGAGAGAGAGAGAGGCGAAGAGAGAGACACAAGCAGAAAGAGAGAGAGAGAGAGAGAGAGAGAGAGAGAGAGAGCGCGCAAAGCCGCAGAGCAAGAACGCAAGAAGTAGATTTGGTGAGGAGTTCAATTCTGGCTCAATGATAAAGAACTCCTTGTGAACGCCCCCCCCCCCCCTTCTCCCCACCGCTAGCTAGTTAGTACATACGGAGTGACGGCGCTGAACCAGGGCACGGCGGACGGCGACACGACTCGGGGTTTTCGCCCGAGTTGGCAGTGAAAAGTGCCTGCGATGCGCTGGCGGTCCTCGAGGCCGCTCGTGACACAGAAGCCAAGGGCGCTGCCCCTCCCCGGCCGTGCCGCGCCGTGCCGTGCCGTGCCGCGCCGTGCCGCGTCGATTGCTCGATGGGAACTGATGGGGAGCACTTTGAGAACCCGTCAGCTGCAAGGAATGCCCTTCTTCCCTTCCTTTGCGCGCCCTTCCCTCGGCCCCCTCCGAAAAGAGAAAAGGGCCCTTTAAATTGCGTAAAGCCCGGAGGGGGCTCCGCGGGGCTCCGGCGGGCGGCGGGGAAATCGATGGCAGCGCCGGGCGTGTCATCGCCGCGGCAACACCGGGAAGTGAACTCGGGGAGGGGGTCCCGGACCAACACTGACCACGGCGACACACCGACGCGCTCTCTTTTTAAGTGCGCCCACTAAATTCATGGACGCACCCGATGTTTTCAATACTGTGAAGTACTCTAAAAGGGAGGCAATCGATTCGACTAAAATTATTAGGTATTATTTAATGACTGAACGGAGAAAATAGACAGAGAAAACAGACGCAGAAATTTTGATTGTGCACATCCTTGGCAGGTTTTGTTTTCTTCTTCTATAGGAGTTCTCTCACCAGAGTCAGGTGCCCCCCAAAAAGGAAACAATGTGCACTCTCACTCTACGCCGGAATAAAATCGCTAAACAAAGAGTCGTGGGCCGCCGACGTGACTTTGTTCGGAAAACTCCCTCGACGCCGGCCCTCCGGCCAAGGCTCCTTTTGTTTGGCGGGCGCGGCGGCGTCGGCGTCGTGGCGGGCCGTCGGCGCCGGGGGCAGCTGTGTGAGGGTTTGACACCTGGCCGCCCCGGGCCGCCCGGCGCTGAGGCCACACGGCCGGGGAGGTAAACGGACCGGAGACCAAGAGGACAGCACGGTGCGCCCGAGGGCAGCCGGGGCAGCGGCGGGGTCACACAAGCCGCACTACTGCAACGCCATGGGCACTCATGGCTGCAGGCGGAGGCGGAGGGGGGGGGCGAGACCAGGAGGGGGGCAGCGATCGAGAGCGAGTGAGACATGAAAATAAGAGAGAGAGAGAGAGGGAGAGAGAGAGAGAGACGGCTGCTTCTGCTCGAGGGGCGAGTCGAGCGGTAAAAGAGGGGCTGGTAAGAAGGACGAGGGCTGCGAAAGGGAGGGAGAGATGGAGGGAGGAGGCAAGCTCCGCGCTTCGGAGAGCTCGGAAGGAAGAGCAAGAGGAGTGAGAGGGAGAGAGAGAGAGAGGGAGAGAGAGAGAGTGGTCAGAGAGGGAAGGATTGAGGCGGAGAGGGTCGGGTAACGCAGCCATTTCGGCGGAGAGGCGTGCGGGGGGCGGCGCGGCCGTGTTCGCGGCCAGGCTCAGCGAGGGGTGTGGCCACCGCTCGGGGGAAATTTTGAATTTTGGTGGGTTAATGAACCGGGAAAGGGTAAGGTAGGAGAGAGGGGGAGAGAGCGAGCAAAAGAGAGACAGAGGCAGAGAGAGAGAGACGGAGGCAGGAGGTCGGGGTACCGCTCTGGGCTAAGTCCGCTGCAGGACGGATGGGCGGGCCGGGAGCCGGCGGGCGACGCGACGCAGCGGGGCCGGGCCACGCCGGGCCACGCCGGACGTCGCCGGCCCCTTCAAAAACTTGGATTAAGAGGCCTCGGGGAAAAGGACACGGCGGCGGCAGCGGCGGCGGCGCCATTGTCATATTGCCAGTGGGTCAAACTTCTTAACTAACTGTTGTTAACTAAATCCAGGCGCGGGGCGTTACGGGGAAGCACCCCGGCCTGCAGGGGGGAAAGAGAAGGAGAGTGAGGGAGAGAGACGGAGGCATAGCGAGCCGGAGAGACAGAGGGAGAGAGGGTGAGAGAGAGAGAGAGAGAGAGAGAGCGAGGGAGAGAGGCCTCTGAGAAGCCCCGCCATTGTGTTGGCCGTGCATAGACTAGCCCGCAGCGCTGGTCGGGGCGGCGGGTTGCCTATGCGCCGGTCCGCGGGCGCCCCGAGGCGGCGCGGGGCGGCACCGCTTCTACGCCGGCTGGCTGCTCCGCCCCGCGCGCCCGCCTCACAGTGCTGTACTCGCAGCGGCGGCTGTAGCCTGGAGATTAACCGCGGCGTCCTGCGGGGGCCCCAGTAGTGGCGCCCCGCGAATGCCTTCCGTCAGCCCTGCGGCGCTGCGGGGGTCGGGGGACCGCAGCGCGGGGCACACCGCGTGCGTCACAAGGGTGACTGCGGCGAGTCGACCGCAGAATTGTTATCGGGATCCCCAGGACGGTACTTCGGCATGGGCTGCACTGCAGGCAGATTGATCGGCAACCCCCCCCCCCCCCCCTTCCAGCTCTCTCTCACTCTCTCCGCCTCTCCCTATCTCTCTCACTTGCACTCTCTCTCATTCCCTGCCCCCCCCCCTTCTCCCCCGACGGAATGCAATGCAAGCCCCCGTATCCTGTTCTCCCACCGCACCCCCACGAGTACACAATGTAGCCCCGCCTTGTCACCCAAGCCGCCGTCGGCCCGACAGCCGCAGCAGCCAGCCAGCCAGGCCGGACAGACGGGCAGGCAGCCAGGCAGGCAGCCAGGCAGGCCGAGGCGGCGGCAGTGGATACACGGACAGAGATTGATTGAACGGCTGATTAATTGAGCCGGGACAGACCTCGTCCTAGCACCTATCGCAGGCATCGCGACGAGCCGAGTCCCCCCCCCCCCCCACTCCTCCCCCGCCCGCCCCCGCGACAGAGCGCCCCCTCCTCTCCGATAAGATGCCAATTGGCTATCCGAAGAGGCCGGGGGTAGTGGGACCGGCAGCAGCACCGCGGCCAGTGAACGGAAAGGGAGGGGCGGGGAGGGGTGGAGAGGGGGGGGGGGAGGAAACGCAAGGACGAGGGAGGCGCGCTTCTTGTCGGCGCCAAAATTAGATTCTTCCCGAGGTGCACTCGGACTGCCGCCGCCACCGCCGCGGCCCGGACCAGACGTGCTTTAGACGTTTCCCATCGGCAAGCAAAACAAAAGCTTTTGGTGGAGTAACACAGTGGCGGCCCCGGACGCGAGCAGGACCGGCCGGGCCGCCCGCCAGGAGCCTGCCGTGGCCGCCACCAGGGCGCGCTGCCGCCGCCGTCGGTGTGGCCGCGGTGATCCTGGCGTGGGGCACCGAACTCCCTCTGGGAGGACCTCCGTCGTGTACCGCAAACGTTTTCTTTAACCTCCCTCCTCCCCCCTCTCCGGTCGGCTAAGACCCGTGCTGGACGGTCTATCTCCCCCTCACTCTCCCTCACTCTCTCTCCTCCCTCCCCGCTCTCCCCGGACAGGTGTGGCAGGATGACATGGCCTCAGATTAATCGCACACACACTCCGCAATGATGGATTATTTACGGCGTGGCGTGACGCGCTCCGCTGATTGGGCCGACGATTGGCCCGGCCCGGCGGCCGTGCGGTGTTTGCTGACGGGGCTACGATCTGCCGCGCTCTCAGCGGGACTACAGCAGACACACCGCACTGTCAGCAGCGAGACTGCGCTGTCAGCTGGGGAGCTACACTCTGGGAAGGTAGACTGCACTCTCAGTAAGTGCGAGTTCTCAGCGGGGAGACTGGGCTCTCAGCCTGCTTTCATGACCTGCCGCCCAGCCTGCCGCCGGGCCTGGGCTGTCCGGCCGCCAGACTACGCTCTGACCACACATCTGCCCTCCTCGTCGACGCTACACCACAGCAGACTACGCCCACACGCACGGCGCACTTTACAAAGCAAAGGAACGGCGCTCGTTTACGCTCACGAGCTTCGCGCCCGTCATTGATTTCCGCTCAGATATCGGAATCCGATGAGGCGCGCCTCGCCTGCTGTAGACTCGTGCCGTAGACTTGTGTTGTCGCCGGGTCCGGCCACGCCCTGCTCAATAACCCAAGGTGCGCGCCCTGATGAATACACGGTATGGCGGACGGCCAGGGCTCCCCGCCCCCATCCACACACACACACACACGCGCGCGCGCGCTCACGCAAATGGCGAGACTGGGTCGTTAAACCTTATTATTCAAAACGCGAACGGGAAGAGACAGGAGAGGCGGCGGGGGATAAGAAGGTGAGGGGCAGTTGATGGTGAAATTAACCATTTAGCGGCGCGAATACGAAATGATACTGTCAATCAAAGACTGTACGCCACGAATTAAGCCCTCCCCACTACCCCTCTCCCTCCCTCCGCCCTCCCTCTCTCTCAGGAACGTGGCTGCGTGCCTACAGAATATTGATGCACGGAGTGACAGAGAAAAAGAGAGATGAGACATGAGGAGCACGCGGAGACAGAAAGAGAGAGAGAGGGGTAGGGGAAGTTTTTTTTTCTAGAAATAAAACCAAACCCAATAGCAGACTATGAATTATCAACTTCATGCTGTCAAGTAGAGAGAGAGAGAGAGAGAGAGAGATAGAGAAGGAAAGAGAAGCACTGGATAGAGGCGCGATCTAGGTCAGGAAATTGGAAAAGAATATATGACTGCTGTTCGCCCTGACCGAGGCAGACAGCGACAACTGGCATGAGAAGGCGAGGGAGAGAGAGAGATTGTGTGCGAGGCAGAGAGAGAGCGAGAGGGAGAAAGGGAGAGAGAAAGGGATAGAGAGGGGGAGAGACAGAGAGACGGACGCAGAGGGAGAAGAGAGGAACAGAGTCTGACGTCTGAGGCACGTCCAAGGTACGTCCGCGGCACGTCCGAGTCGCGGCGAGCCCATGCATGGCTCATGTGTCGAGGTAAGCACTTTCAACGACTGGCTGGACTGTTCTTTCCATACATTTTCAAGAAATTTTTGGGTCACGAATTATTTGTGACGTACACACTCATCAAATTCTCATGACTTGGCGGAGCTCCTCGCCCACAAACTCACGTTGTGTTTTCACTTTTTAAGGGAGTGAGCCCCCCCCCCCCTCCTCGGTTTTGGCTGGAGTCGCAAAACATTCCAGAAGTCTGTCCGCCGCGCAGCGGAAGCCGGCACGGGGCGGCGCGGCGGGGGACCGGCGGGGGACCCCGGAAGGTGCCTCCGCAAAACTTAAACAACCCCGACAAAACGAGGGAAAAAATGCAGCCACAACAAGAGCAGCAGCGGCCGGGAGCCGGGAGCTTGATACGGCAGACCGTGTCTCACTCTGAGCCGCTTGCGTATTCTGCGGGTATGCCAGGCAGTGAGGAGCGGCCCGAGTGAAAATAGAGACAACAACTGCGGCTTCCCGCGAGTAACGAACAAGTTTGAGAGCGCCTCTTCTGTCTCCCTTGCTCTGCCCGCTCTCTCTCGCAGACTTACGACGCTGAGGTGGGGGGGGGGGGGGTGATGTGGCTGCGCAGGTGGGGGCGCGGGTCCGGATCACGGCCTTCACAGACTAAGACTTTTTTTTACGGTCGAACAATAGGCATGCTTACAAGCTTTCAAGTGCGGGGTCCTTCATCTAAACCAAGTTTTGTTTTGAGCTACTTGGTTGGTGAGCTAGAGGTTTGGATCGCGCTCTAAATGCATGGTGGTACCATACTTAGGACACAAACGCTTGTGTAACGTCTGCATAAGGCACTTCTTTCAGTGTGCCAGTCTCCGCCCGCACTCCCCGCCGCCGCCGTGGTCACCTTGTCATCCATGATGCACCCCGCACAAGCTCCCGGCGCATCGACCACCGTCACGAATATGCCGCGCTCGCTGGGGAATTGATGCACGCGACTTGTCGGCGGAGTCGTTTTCTTTCATACTACCTCTCCAAGAATAGAACGCCACTTAAAAAGTATCGGATTTTTGTTGCTGCGCTCGGCGATACGAGCGGGAAACGGGGTCGGCTCGGCCCAAAGTCCATTCTACACTGAGAATTGTGTTTGTAGAAGATGTGGGGCGGCGCGAACCACCAGCTAACTCCTATCTCGCGAGTGTGGTTATGGCGTGAACAGCCATTCACGGGATCCCAGCCACCAAACCGAGTCCGACTTGGGCCTCAAATGTTACAAAACGCCAGGCCGAGTTTCCGAAACTATCCCATGATGGTCGGGGGAAAAAATATGGGCAATGATGGCGACACTCTGAGCAGATGAAATCCGTTTCTTGTCAGGGGCGCGTGTAGGATTACACGGAGGGCCGGGGGCGGCGGCAGCGACGCTGTCCGGCCTTGAGCTAGAGCCACTCGTTTGCCAGTCCGTCACGACATTTGGGCGGCGGGGGTGAGGGGGCGTGGCGGGAGAGGGGAGAAAGGGGGAGGGGGTGAGGGGGGTAGCGATTGAGGTCGAGTTTCAGCCCGCATCCGCGCAGCAAGGCGAGAGGAATGGTAGAGAGCGAGATAGAGAGAGGGAGAGGGGAGGAGGGGGGGAGGGGGGGTGAGGGCAGCCATCCCTCTGCCAGCCGCTACTTCCGAGCCGGGCATAAGCGCGCCGTGTTGTCACTGGAGCCTCACGAGGGCGGAGAGGAAGGGGGGGGGGGAGGAGGCTTGTTAACTCGGCGAGGAGGTGGCGCGGGGCAACACATACGGCGCCCTCGAGCGGCGGCAGGGAGAAAAACATTTGAGAGCTGCAAGCGGCGAGTCCGCCTGTACGGCTGGGCTGCGGAGAGATCTGCATGTCAGCGGTGTAACCGAGTTACTCGTTACATCGTTATGGCATCGGCCCCCCGCCCCGGCAGGGCGTCGGTAGGGCACCGGCAGGGCCCCCCGCGGCGGCGTGCGGCGGCCGGCGCCGGCCACAGCCAGGCCCTGCGCAGCCTCAACTTTTCTCATTAGTCGGAACTCGTAAACCTTAACGCTCGTCAGAATACTGAGCGGCGCGGCCGCCGGACTTGACTTGCCACGGCGGTGTGGCCGGCCGGCCGGGGCTCCTGCACACAGTGGCGCCCGCCCTCCACGTTGTTGCCCCCGCCAAGGCCGCACACGCGCGGCGGAACACGGACGCCGTGTAGACTCTGGTCGTGGACGCCGAGGCGCACCCGCCTCAGAGCCGCAGCGCCGCCGCCCTCGCCGAGGCCGCCGTCGACGCCCCCGCGCAGCGGCGAGAGCCCCCGCGATCCCCACTGCAGAGCCTCGCCCCACCCTAACCCCGTCTCCTAATAACACATTGTGTTCCGTACGCGTCCCTACACACGCGGGTGCACGCCCACACACACGCCCACACACACACGCCCACACACGCCCACACACACGCACCACACACGCACACACACGCATACACACACACACGCCCACTACTTCCTCGCAGGTCGGAAGGCGCCCTCGCCAGCCGCACACACGTTATTATCACACAGGGGGCCCCCAGCAGCGGCAGCAGCAGCGGTAGCAGCAGCGGCGCACGACGCTGTAAGTTTACGTGCACACGCCGGCAGCGCGGCGGCAACAACACCCCAAAAAACTGTAATAACAGCACACAATCATGCTCCTGTATTATGAGGGTCTGAAACCGTGCGCGGCGCCATCCGAAGGGAGAGGCCGGGCCCAGCGCCGCGACCAGCCTACAGGATTATCGTCAGCTTGTGGCCTGGAGCCGCCTGGAGCCGCCTGGAGAGGCCCGTGGAAGGCGGCAGGCTCTCACACGCACACACAATGACGAGGTGTCATGGCGCTGGAGAGGCGCTGCTTAGGGGTTTTATCACACGGCCGACGCCCGCACACAGCCGCACACGCGCCGCCACGCGCCGCCACGCGCAGCCACGCGCAGCCACGCGCAGCCACGCGCAGCCACGCGCAGCCACGCGCAGCAGGCCGGGGCTATGCCGTGTGCCCTCCTCTCCCCGGCTCACAGCCACCCGCTCTCCCTCTCTCCTCTGAACAAGCCAAGAAGAGCCCCTGCTTAATTATTTGCAGCTCATGAGATCCCGCCGCCGCTCGCCGTGCTACACCACCGGTTCGCATCTTCCTCCTCCCCCCTCCCCATTCCTTCTCCCCCCACCTCCACCGCACCGCCCTCCTCTCTCAATTCTTGACCACACACATACGTACACCCACACGCATACACACAAACAGCAGCAACAACAAAAAGAAAACGTAGATGAGGGAGTGCGCGGAGAGAGGATAGAAAGGGGAACAAAAAAAAAACCGCGCGAGTTGTTTTCCGCAGTCGTGAAACCGACAACTTTAAGTCGTGAGCACCGCAAAGAAAAAGCCATGAGCTGGCCGGCCCCGCTGCCGCCAACACGGACACAACAAAGTACCGCCGCGCGCCCCCGCCCCCGCCCACCCGAGCTCCTAGACTCCCTTCAAAAGAGTGGTCATTACGCAAATAACTGAATTCCAGCAGCGAACTGCCGCACGCGCGGGTTAACGGGGCGTTGACGCACTAGCCAAGTGTCCGAAGGCGGACCACACAGTAACGTCTTTTCGTCGAAATTCCCATAGTGAGTACTGGGGTGAGAAATTTTCTACTGAATTTAACAGAATTTTTTTCCAAAATGAGCTAGCAAAATCTAAAAATGAAAATTTTGCGACAAAAATCCCAAAGTTTAAGAAAACATACAGTGCGAGGACGTTGGTGGCTGCTGATAGCGCCAGGGGATGCCGCTGTGCGGGACCTTATAGGGGAGATTCGACGAGACGCGACAAGGGGACGGGGAGGAGGGGGGGGGGTGTCGTGGCCGGAAATGCATCCGGAACGGAAGCGGGGCGGACGCGGCGTCGGCGCACACTCACCTTATTTCCGGTGACTTTTATTTCCCCGAGTGCGGTGGTAAAGGGAGCGGAGGAGTGGGAGAGCCTGGGTGCGAGGGCGCGAGAAAGAGAGAGAAAGATGGATAGTAGAGGGAGAGGGAGAGGGAGAGAGACAGAGACAGAGAGAGGAAGAGGAAGGGGAGGATGGGAGTCACTTGTCCCTTTCCAGGTGGGGCGGGGAAGGTCTTCCCTTCCGCGATGCCACATCGCACCAACACGCCACTGAATTTAGTGCCCGGTGGCGGAGGGAAGTGAAACGGTGCGTGTGTGTGAGAGAGAAAGCACCCGCACGGGTTAAGTAGTATACATTTTAAAACGCCGCCGTTTCTTTGAGCCACTGAAAGGGGAAAAAATAGGAAAACAAACAAAAAATATGAAAAAGTAAATAAGTTAAAAGAAAAAGGAAAACTAATTTAATGCATAGCGTTCGTAGGGCGAAGAATTCCAGCCCGGCACAACGCGATTAAGTCCAACATAGATGCCCCAGATGCCGATCAAAAGTTTCCCTTATTGGGTTATTTTTCATATTGGATGTTGAGAGGTCCCCCGGACGACCCATGGTGATGCGCCGCGGGGGCGCCGTGGCCGCACTGCTAAGCAGCACACACCTCGACACGGCGGCCAGCGCGGCCAGCGCCACCTCCTCGGCCGCACCGCATTAGTCCTCGTCCCCCCCTCTCTCTCTCCCTCTCTCTCTCTGTCTGTCTCTCTCCCTCTCTCTCCCTCTCCCTCTCTCTCTCCCCCTCCCTCGCACTCGCGCTCTTTATCATCATCCGTCCTTGTCGCCGGGCAATTCTTCCTCACGCACTACGCACTCTCTGCCGGCAGACAATACGATGCGAGGTGCCCGGAGGCCCCGGAGGCCCCGGAGGCCCGGAGGGGTCCTCGCTGTCCAAACGCCGACGGCCGCGTGGGGTGAATTAATGCAGCGTGATTAGCAGGAAAAAGAAAACAATACTCGGCGACGATGGCTCCGGCTGGAAACGCCGCCGCGGCCGCCGTCGTCGGTATTCGAACCCACGACACGCCCCGGTCATTGTCATCATCGAGGTGAGGGTCGCGGCGGAGGCTCCCAAAGTATAGAGTCACGGTGCGGCGGGCGCCCCGCTGGGGCCCCGCCGGGGGTCCACGCGTGCGGCACGCGTGCGGCACGCGTGTCACTGAGCATCAGCTCCATTACGGATTCCTGGGGAGGACCGGCGGGGCGGGCTGCTGCGGGGACCCCCGGGGCCTGCGTGTGTGTGTGTGTGTGCGTGCGCGAGGGTCCCACACAGGACGACCGCTGGGACAGACCCTTATATTCCGCCGCGGCCCGCCGTGCAGGAAGCTCCCCCCGCCGCCGCTCCCGGACCCTCCTCCCATCCCTCGGCCGCCACGGCGGCGGCGGCGCGCGAATTTCCCCCGTGGCCGTGAGCCTCGGGCCTCGTGCCCCGGGCCGCCGCCGCCGCAGCCGACGCCGCCGTGTTTGTCGTGACCGAGGCCACGACGTCGTTATTGCGGCCATTCTTGCGCACACTTGCCGCGGGGACAGCGATGCGTGCATGACGTCCCTCCAACGCCACCTTTTGAATGCCCCGCCCCCTCACCGAACGATGCCCCTCGCACCACCAGCTCCTCCTCCTCTCCCCCTCCCCCGCGCCCCCCGTCACGGTCGGACGTGATCCAACTGAAATAAGATGACACAATGGGAGAAAATCATGAAAGAAGGAATTCAAGGACGACAAAAGAGCGGGGGCCGTCAAGGACTGGCGAGGCCCCCCGAAGCCGCGGAGGGAGGGGAGAGGGGGCGGGGCGGTGGACATCTGACTGCCAGGATTGGCCGCCCCGGGGCTGCGACAGACTGCCGCGGCTGCTGAGCGAGTGGTGGCAGCGGTTCCCTGCGCGGCGCTCATTAGCAACAAACAGAGCGATCAGCGGGCGCCGACGGCGGCGTGGGGGAGAGATTGAGGGGCGGCGGCGGGGCGGCAGCCACACGCGCCGCGATACAGTACCCGACCACCCGACCCCGCACCGCCGCCATGCCGCCGATCACGCCCGCGGCTCCCGAACAACAGGCTGCCGCAGCCGCAGCCGCAGCAAGGCGGCTTGCTGCCGCCGTCACCGCCGCCGCCGCTTCTGCAAAGCACTGCAGAGCACTGCAAAGCAGCGGCGGCGCGCCGCGTGTGTCAGAGCTGCGGCGGCGCAGCCGACACGACACGCCCGCCCGGAACACTTTTACAAGTTCGGCCCCCCTTCCAGTTATTCCTCCCCGGCTCCGCTCCGCTACACTACGGCAGAACGCCCCCTTCCCCCCCCCTCTCTCTCTCTCACTCTCTCTCTCTCTCGCTCCCCCTCCCCTTCCCCCTACCATCCTCCAACGCCACCGCACGCCTGTTAGAATACGGCCCGCTCTCATCGCCGCCCCCATTCCTTCACGTCACCTCTTCCGATATATTTGTTTTCAGCAGGCCGTTTAGTCTGACACATATTTGTGCGACGAAGCCATGCATGGATTTATGTGTATGTGTGTTTGCCTGTGTGTGTATGTGAGAGAGGGCAAAAAGAATGTCGCAGGGACAACTTCGGATACGTTTCCGATAGCTTTGTTAGCCCTCGCGGCCTACAGACTGTGAGGCAAGGCCTCCTCCCCCTCACCGCGCCTCGCTCCCCTGTCGCCAATAACGGGCTGGGCGCGCCTTCCAACGTGTTATCAAATTTGATATCAAATTTCGGTTTAGCGCCCGCGGCGTGACGGCGCGCGACATAAATCCCCCCCCCCCCCTTCTATCGGCCTTTTCAGGCGGCCTTGGTCGGCTTTCGGCTGACTCGGAGCCGCGCCGCCGCCGCTGGGGATCGAACCCGTGGCCCTGCCGCGGGGCCTCTGGCGGCCTCTCCAGCGGCCTCTAGCGGCCTCACTGGCGGCCTCACTGGCCTCTCGCACGGGCCTCGGCAGGGCGGGCGTGCGGCAGCGAGCGGGCCTCGCCGACGCAGCCAGACGTGGCTGATTCTGCCGAGCAATCAAGTTAAATCTGTATTGCTTGACGTGCACGGCGTTGCCAACGATCGCTTCTCTCTCTCTCTCTCTCTCTCTCTCTCTCTCTCTCTCTCTCTCTCTCTCTCTCTCCCTCTCTCTCCCACACGGCCGCGGGGGTCGTCGGGCAGCTGCAGCACTGATTGTTCCCCGGCAGCGTGTGCAGCGTCGAGGGGGTCATACTGGAGCCCGCGCGTTGTTGTCGCCGCACCCTCCAGCGCTGCCCGAGTGCCGCGGCCGCTACACTCCGGGGCCGCAGGTCGGCGAACCCCCCGGGGGGCACACCGGGGGCACACCGGGGGGCACCGCCGGGGGGCACCGCCGGGGGCACCGCCGGCACCGCCTCCGCTCAGGCCCCAGAGGACGCTGCCCGCTGTACTGGAAGCGGCCGCCGGACGCCGCCCAGCTTTAAATTTACACAGAGTCAATTTGCGGGCGGCCCAATTGAATCAGCGCCACCAATAGCGGCGGCGCCACCGAGGCTCGGACGCGGCAATCTGGCCTTGTGGGGCCCGGCAAGACTCTATCCCACTCATATCCAATAAACGGAGCCGCCGAGGGAGGCCCGCCTCCTCTCTCCCTCTCTCTCTCTCTCTCTCTCTCTCTCTCTCTCTCTCTCAATACCGCTCCCGGCACCTCAGCGGGGCGCCTCCTACATAGGCAGCCCGCCGCGCCGGGGGGAGCGTCGCACCGGTCGGGTTGCATAAGCGCACGGCGCAGCGCCGCCGAGCCATCCATTGTGGAATGTTAATAAGAGCGGCGCGGGCGGCAGAGCCGTGACGTAACGAGGTGTTGTTAATTGGAACCATCTTCCTCTATCTCTCTCTCTCTCTTACTAGCTTCTCCCCCCCCCCCTCACTCTCTCTCTCTCTCTCTCTCTCTCGCCATCTCACCAGCACCTTGCCGCAGCGTCCACACGAACGCAGCAGCAGGCGCCCTGGCGACCGCGCTCCATCAGAGACAAACCAGAGAGAGAACAAACTTCGGCCAGCAATGGAGTCGTGGACCCCCCGTCGCATCTTGTTTCGTGCGCAGGGACAGACGGAGAGAGAGAGAACGAGAGAGAATGAGAGGGAGAGAGAGATAGATAGATAGAGAAAGCATGAGGAAAAGGGGGAGAAGGGTGGAACCTCGGCCATCTCCCCCACCAATTACAGGGATTATCTTCCGGGGTGGCCGGGTGAATCGGATTCTCTGGTGTGTGTCTCCGCAGTGGCCGAGGCCGCCGCTGCTGCCGCCGCCGCTGCCGCCCACGCCGCCGCCAGTGCTGCCAGGAGTCCGAGACGTCTTCACCGTAATCACGGTAACCTAATATAAACCGAATCAGGCCGGAAGCAGTAGGGAAACACGGACTTCTTGCTGCCGCGGGAAAGGCATTTCCGACGCGGCTCGAAAACGGAAGCGGAGGGACGAGAATTCTTCCGGGTCGGAAACGGGCTGCCGACTCAGTATTCGTGCGAGAAACTAAGTGCACTATCCTGCAACTGCCACGAATATAGAGTCGCTGACACGGACGTTGATACGGATGTGACATATCAGTGACGTATGGATGCGACACGGTCATGACATGTCAGTGTGCGGGATTAAGGTAATCCATGGATGCGATAACATCAACAACTGAAGGGTGATGAAACCTTTTAAGATTTCGTTGCTGACGGGGGTGGAACAAAATACATATCGCAACGATGGAAAGACCGCCTCGCCCCGCTCGGGCTCAAAAAGTCGTCCGGTAGACGGCCACATGGACGGGTGGACGGGAGACATACGAGAGCGGGGCGCGGCGGGGCGCGGCGGGGCGCGGCGGGGCGCGGCGGGGCGCGGCGGGGCGCGGCGGGGCGCGGCCGCGCAGCCAAGTCGGGCACGTGAATGATAATTGGTGCGGGTCCGTGTCGGCTGTCACGGCCCCGGCCGCGGCCCCGGCCTGCTGCGAGCCGCACGCACGTCACCCCACGAGGCCGCAGCGTTATTGTTTCCGTGCGCCGCGCGGCCGGAGCCCTCCCGGCTCTGCCTCCCAACAAGAAGTGACACGTGCCAGAGTGGGGGGGCGGAGGCTCCCCACAAGACCGGCCAGGTGACGGCCGCACACAGCCACGCACGCATAGCGCAGCGCCGTGACGCGCTGTAGCCAGCTGTAACCCGGCCGGGAGCCGCGGCGGGCGGGCGAGCGTCGCGCCGGGGCCGCCGCCGCTCTTTGTGACTGCGGCGAGTATTTCCCCGGAGACGATTGCTTTGACAACACACGGAGCGCGGCCGCCCCCGCCGCCCCCGCCGCCGCCGCCGCCCCCGCCGCCCCCGCCGCCCCCGCCGCCCCCGCCGTCCCCGCCGTCCCCGCGCTGCGCTGCGCGGATTCGGCGGTGACAGTCGCAGTCACACGACCCGGGCAGAAGCACCAGCGGCGCCGGCGCCTGATCTCGCGGGGGACCACGCTTCCTTCCCGAGCTACCCGCAACATCCTCTCTCTCTCTCTCTCTCTCTCTCTCTCTCTCCTCTCTCTCTCTCTCTCTCTCTCTCTCTCTCACTCACTCACCGGACGCGGGGCGGACGGCAGCGCTGTGTTGTTTTCTTGCCCCGCTCCGCAAATAGGCGGAATTGTTTCGCGTTACGACGCACCTGCGGAAAGACGAAACAATGTTTTGTTAATTTGCAAGTCTCTCTCTCTCTCTCTCTCTCTCTCCCTCCCTCCTCCTGCTTCCTCTTCCTCCACGTTCCGCCCTCCGAGTTGTTGGAGAGGGGGCGATGAGGGCCACAAGAAGTCCGTCGCGCGCACGGGCGTGTGTTTAGAGACCCATCGGGCCTCAAAAATGCCCTCAAATATTGACCCATTTCGGTACAGCGTCCGTCCGGACCGGCGGCCCAGCGCTGCGCAAACACGGACGTGAGGCACGTGATCTGCTGGGGCCGGGACGAGAGAGAGAGAGGGAGGGGGTACAAGAGGGGAAAAGCAGGTCAGAGGAGAAACGGAGAGGAGAGGAAAAGAGAGACATGACAAAAGGGCGGGGCAGCAGAGCAAAATAAAAAGGGAGGCGAGAGGGAGATGATTAGAGACGCTCAAGGAGTGGACAATTATTGATTTGCTCATTACTCAGTCTGGAGTGGGGCGGAGGGGGAGGGGCGAGGTGGTCCCCGGGGGGTCTGCGGCGGGTCCGCGGCGGGTCTGGCTGCCGCACACACTGTCAGTGTTGTTGTTCCCCGTTACTTGCCGACACTCTAAGCCCTCGCCCATTGTCCCCGCCGCTCTTTAATTCAAATAAAGTTTGTCCGCGCGCGCGCGCATCGGAATGCAAACTTCCGGTACGGCTAATGGAGCCTGTAAAGGACCCCGCCAAGGCCGCCAGGCGCCGGGCTTGCGGCGCGAACCGTTCACATTTTGTCCGGCGGCTCCGCGCGTGTCCCTTTGTTTGCTGAGTTCGGCGGCGCCCGCAGCGGGGATCCAGCGGCGGTCTGAGAGTGTGAGAGAGAGAGAGAGAGAAAGACGGGACGCCCCATTTGACTACGGCGCCGCGAGAGAGAGAGAAGCAGACGCAGGTGCGAACGGGCATCTCTCTCACACTGCCACAGTGAAATGCGGTGTCCCGTCTCTCTTGGTCTGCCACTGCAGGGGTCCGCGGCTGTGGGTCGTGGTCTGGCTTCCGGTGCGGCGGGGCCGCTGTTTGTGGAGGTGTTTCGCGCGCAGGCAACTCATTCGGGTTACGAGTACTGTACGAGTCGCATGGCCGGCTGATTCCGAAGAGTCTCTCCCGTGCCCCTGACGGGCGACGCGCGACGCACGAGTGCGACAGAGACAGAGCGACCGAACATCTCTACGGAATCTGCTTACATAGATGGCAGGAGCGCCTCTTTCGTGTTTGCCGAGAAGGCGTGGCTGGCGCGCCACGCGGTCCCGCCACGCCCCGTGCGCCGCTGCACTGCTGCGCCACGCGTCCCCGGGGGGCGCTCAGCGCGCGGCTGTCATAACTGCTGCCCGCCCCGCCCGCCGCGGCAGCCCGTTAATAGCCACCTCTGACGCCCGCACATCGCCCCGCCCCGAATTTATTTACTCCGACGTCTGTGAGGCGCTGCCCATGCGCTCGCGCCCGCGAGGGGAGAGCGGGCGGGGCGGTCTGCGGGCGAGCGGGCGGGGAAAGCTACTTATTGAAAGACAAAAGCCGTTCGAGACTCAATCTCGCCTCGCCCCTCGCCTCTCACCCCGCACACACAAGACGCCAGAGAGTGGCTCTCAGACGGGGGTCCTCCCCCCCCCCACTATCCCGCACGACCCCTACCCCTTCTCTCTCTCTCTTCTCTCTCTCTCTCTCTCTCTGCCTTTCTCCCCGGCCACCCGCCGTCACCGCCGCTCTTTGTCTCTCTCGCTCGAACGCAAAGCCCGGCCGAACGGGATGAATTATTGAATGTGGCCGTGGCTGCGACATTCCTGGCCGCCGCGTTGACAGTGCGGTGGCGCCGCCCGCAGCCCCCCGCAGCCCCCCGCAGCCCCCCGCACAGCCCCCCGCCCCCTCCGACAGCCCCCATGGGTACCGGCTGACAGCGAAAAAGTCCTCGGGCGATGAGGGCGTTCGGCGCGGCAATCAAGCGGCGAGTGTGTCTGCGGCCTCGGCGGCCCGCCCCTCATGCTCCCCCCAGGGGGGCCGCGGCCGGCCGAGGACGCCGAGGAGACCATGTTCCGGAATGACGTCTCCGCAGCGCCCCCGCCGGGCCGGGCGCTGCTCGCCGCCTGGCTCCCCCGCAGAGTCGTCGTGCCACACGGTTGCAGCCGCGGCCATGAAGGCGTGGCGTCCGCGGGCCCAAGCACTGCCCCCTCCCGACCAGAGTATGAACTGGTGGTGTCATAAACGGAAACGCCGGAAACGCCGATAAAAGTTCAAAATTTCAACGAATACATGTCACAGTCCGCTGAAATCCCTCCGAATCCCATGGAATCTCCGTGTAGAGAAGTTTTGGTTTCGGTCGAGTGATTCGCCCCTCGCATTCTTCGGACCGTACAATGCTCCGATGGACAAACGTCACTGGCCGGCCGGGTCAAGGCACCCATTCGCAGCAGAAAACCTGTCCGGCCGCCCGCGCCAGCCCCTCAGTCACTGGCAGGGGCGGGCGCGGGAAGGGGGAATTAGGGGGGGGGGGGGGCGCTGGACAAGAAAAGTCGTCCGGCAATTATCACTCCACCGAGTGCGGGGCGGCAGCAGCGGCCAAGAGATATAGGGACGGAGAGAGAGCAGGAGAGAGAGAGAGAGAGAGAGAGAGAGAGAGAGAGAGAGAGGGGGGGGGGGAGAGAGAGGAGAGTGAGAGAGGAGAGGGTAGGGAGAGAGAGGGAGTGAGAGGAGTGGGGGGGGGGGGGAGAGAGAAGCTGGGTATGGTGGTCGCCGACCCAGCCGTAACAAAACTTCCAGAGATCATTGGACCGAGCCCGGGCCGAGCGCCGCGTCGCGCCGTGATGTGTGAGTAGATTGATAAATTACATTTTGTTTCCCGTGAGAGCGGGGAGGGGGCGGGGCGGACACGAGGGCCTCTTACACTTTTATGGCCCATTGTCCCCTCTCCCCGCGTGGCTGTGCATTTCTGCCCCCTTCCCCTCCCTCCCCTCGCCACCACTCGGCCAGTGATAGGGCAACATCACTTTGTCATCGAGGACCGAGAAAAAGAACGGTGGTTCGGCGAGTTTTCCGCCCAAGAGCTCTCTCCCTATACAGCAGCGGCGGTGGCAGCGGCACCCGGGAGAGACTGATCGCTGTTTAGAGTGGCCCGGCCGGCAGCAATGACTGTTATTGCCCGCACACTATCTATCCATCTACATGTTTTAGACCGTATTGCGTGGGCGTTCAGCGTGATGAGGATTATTACGGAAGGGGGAGGAGGCGGGGGAGGTGGGAGGCTGATGGGGGCGGACGCTGCGAATTTCATTTTCGGTCATTCCACGACGCCCGCATTGCTGGGGAAGGGGAGGGCCGGGGCGGGGCGAAGACCTTGCACAATGCCCACGGTCCCTGTTGTCCGTGGGGGTCGGGGACTGGGGCCTCACCGAGTGGAGGGGGCGGGGGCACTGATTAGGGCCGTGGAGCCGCGCGGTATTGGTGCGACCCAAACTTTCGGACCAGTGAATCGTACCGGCGTCCAACAAGGCCTTCTGTATGGGGGGGGGGGGGGGGGACTGTTTGGACGTTCGGCCCGGTGCCCAAGCCGGCGCGCGCACACGCCGAACACGTCCCCCGGGCTGCGCTGCTGCGCTGCGCCCCCGGAACCCGCGCCGCTGCCACGCGGGCCAAGGGCACGTAACAGGGCAGCGGCGGGCAGCAGAGCTGCGTGCCGTGCCCAGCCGTGCCCCACATCGGTGCCCAAACACCACCGTGCAAACGCTGCCCGATGTTCTGTCAGGGTTCCCGGTAGAACTCCAAATTCGATGGACGCCGCCGAGACGCCGCCGACACGGGAAGGCAAACAGTTTCCTTGAAACTGAGGCGCGGTGCATACGCCATCCGGAATCGGCAAATACTCTGGCGAACGAAAAACTCCGTACATCTGCAGATACATTCCATGTACTCATTATTTCAGAAGGGTGTAAATGAATTTGCCGTGCACATTGACGGCTATTTCGACGGCTATTCCCGCCGTTACTGCGAATCCCTTTGAGCCTCCCGCGGCGCGTTGGGGAAGGCACAGGCGCGGCGGGGCGCGGCTGTAGGGCACTGGGTCAGCCGCCGGTCTGGCATCGGCAGCGCCGCTGGCTGCTGGGCCCGGGGGGCAGGGCACCGCAGGGCGCCGCAGGGCAGGGGTGATGCATCGCTTTAATATCGCCCTGCATCGTCGTCGTCCTCGTTGCGGTCCGCCTCTCTAACGCCCTCCGTCTCACCCGCCCCGCCAGCCCTTTCTCTCTCTCTCTCTCTCTCTCTCTCTCTCTCTCTCTCTCTCTCTCTCTCCCCATCCCTCTCCGTCTCTCTGTCCCTCTCTGTCTTTCTCTCCCTCCGTCTTCCCCCGCCACCCACAGCGACGATGTTTATGTCCCCCTCCCCGCCTCTCTTGAAACGGCACACGACGGCTTCTAAACGGATTGAGATGAGCGGAGCAGAGCGCCCGTGTCGAGGCGGGGTTAGGTTAGCCGGCGAGGACCCGCAGAAGGACGAACAACTTCCGGTGCGAACGGTCCCGCGACGAGCGAGGCCGAGCCGGCCGAGGTCCGCGGGGTCCTTTCGCGGGCGGAAAACTTGGCACTGCCGGGCGTTGGCGCCAACACTTAAATCCCAGGGGCGGGGTAGGGGGCAGGGGGGGACCACGGAGAGGGTGCTTGTCGGGTCGTTCTGGAAATTTGTAACAACTGGGTGGTCAAGGAAGGGAAAACAAAAAGAGAGGAAAAGAGGCGCGCGGCAGCAAGAGGGAAAAAAAGTGGAGCCTCCTCGTCTGATGATGTCGTGGTTGCCTTTTCCGGCGCTGCGGCCCCGGCCCCGACCCCGGCCCCAGCCGAGGCCGCAGCCGAGGCCGTCCGGCCGCCGACTAGCCTCGGGCGGGTGCTTTTCCTTCCGCGAGCAACTTTAAAACTCGGCCCACTTGGCGAGCTGGGGCTGGCGGGCTGGCGGGCCTCGCCGGCAACAACTCCCATCCCGTCACTTTCCGTCTCACAAAGTCGTGCCTCACTCACCTCGGGGAGAGCGAAAAACGCGTCGCGCCAGAATCCTCGCTCTGTCTCCGTCCCTCCGACGCGGCGTCCACGTCGGTCACCTCTCCCTCTCTCTCTCTCTCTCTCTCTCTCTCTCTCTCTCTCTCCCTTTCTCTTTTTCTCTCTCTGTCCTTCTCTCCTCCCGCCCACGCCCCGCCGCGTCCGCTCATATTGAGTGGTCGAGGCCAACACTTAGCGGGCGGGCAGATTTACTACTCGAAAACTGGCTGGAAAGCTGGAAAGCTGTGCGAACTTGGCGCCCTCCGCGGCCGCGCCGTTGAGCCAGACCACTCGGGACGTGCATCGCGGGGATACAAAAGCAAGCAACTTTCCGCAGTGCTCGTCGTTAGTGGGGCGTCAAGACGGCAGCGACAGCAGCGGGGCTTTAAAACGCCCCCCCCCCCTACTATCCCCCTCGGCCACGCCTCCGCCCACGCCTCCGTTTCCTTTTACGTCAAATTGAGCCTTGTATCTCGTCTCTCGCGCCGCTGATCTCTCGGCAAACAGTCTGGCTCAGCTTGTGCAGCAGGGCCTCGCTGCGGGGGGTCGCGGGGGCGGGCCGGCGGCGGGCCCCCCCGGGGGGGGGGGGGGGGGGGGGGCGCGTACGCCGAGACGACAACACGTCGCGGGTCGTGGGTAGAGGCTGTTTGCCGAGAGCACGACCCTGGCCGCGGAGGCCGACCTCCCCGACGGGCGGGCGGTCGGGGCGGACCGCGGGCCTCGAGGAGCGGCCGCTATTCATGGTGTGCGTCAGCTGGACGGACCCCGCGGACGTGCCTGTCGACTGCGGGGTCCCCGCCGCCGCAGTCCTCACCGCGCGGCCTCCCCGCAGCACTCCGCAGGACCCCCCGCAGCTCCCCGCGAGGACCTCCCGTAGGTCCCTACGCAGGGCCCCCCGCAGGACCCCCCGCAGGACCCCCCGCAAGACCCCGCGCATCCGCCCAGCCGCAGGCCGCGCCTTATTTTACATGCCTCGCACAACGCACGGATGTGGGTCAAGGGGGGGGGGGGGGGTACACGGCGACATGGTGTAGGGCGTCGCCGTGCAGCAGAAGCAGTGCGGCATTGTGTGTGACGGCGGTGCAGCGGGCTGCTGCGGGCTGCGCTGCGGGGGGTGGTACCGCGAGGGCCGCCGCGGCCCCCCGCAGAGCTCGCCCGGAGCACTCGCAGCGCGCGCCGGCAAGCCGATACGTTTCCCCACGTTATGGAAGCGCCAGCGGCTGGGCACGCCGCCGACACCAGCGTGCAGCTTCACTCTCGTTTACTTCCGTCACAAATCTACACAAGGAAGACTCGCGCTGCAAGGGCCATTAACATGCTTCAAAACGATCACAAGCCTGTTCATATTTTTTTTTCAATTTCCTATGCAAAATTTATACAGCTGTTACACAGCAAAAATTTATGTAGCTGTCAAAATTGGGCGGCAGTGGCCCAAGTCATTATTTCAGGAGCTTGTGCGACCCCCCACCCCAAATCTCTCATTAAAACATGTGATACGGCAGTTCGCAAAACTCGACCGCCACGGACAGCAAATTTGTCCAGTTCACTCGCGATAACTCAAGAGTTTCGGCGCCGGAATCCCAGCGATCGATCCCCCCCCCCCCCCCCCCAGCAGCGGCGGCCTCGTAAAGTACAAGGCTCCCCGCCGCTTATTTACCGAGAAAACCTGGCCGCCTCTCCGCGTCGTCTGCCGGTTGACAGTCCGGGTGACCTTGTGGACCTCCGGCGCCTCCGGCCTCAGGTCCCGGCGCGGCGCCCGCGGCGACCAGGAAAAGTGGCCGGCAGGTGTCGGGGAAGGAAGTCGGAAAGAAAACGCAGCTTCACACAGCAGCTGGCCAAACATCACAGGGACCCCGAGAGTGCCGCTTGATGGCCGGGAGAGGGAGAGGGGGCGTGGCGGGCAGGGAGGGATAGCGAGAAAGGAAGAGAGAGAGAGAGAGAGAGAGAGAGAGAGAGAGAGAGAGGAGGGGGAGGGGGGAGGTTAAGGGGGCGGCGGCGCGCTGCGATTCAAAGAGGGGCGCGCAAAGCGAGCGAGAGCCTACCGCCGGAGCCCTGCCTGCCGCGGGGCCTTACGCCCGCAGTGCCGCGCGGCTGTCCCGCCAGGTGAGCAAGGAGGATGCCTGCTGCCTGCCTGTCTGCCTGCCCGCTGCCTGCCTGCCTGCCTGCCTGCCTGCCTGCCTGCCTGCCTGCCTGCCTGCCTGCCTGCCTGCCTGCCTGCCTGCCTGCCTGCCTGCCTGCCTGCCTGCCTGCCTGCCTGCCTGCCTGCCTGCCTGCCTGCCTGCCTGCCCCTGCCTGCCTGCCTGCCTGCCTGCCTGCCTGCCTGCCTGCCTGCCTGCCTGCTGCCTGCCTGCCTGCCTGCCTGCCTGCCTGCCTGCCTGCGCACGGCTGGCTAAAGCAAATCCCCCGCTCTCGGCGCTCCTTTCAAGAAGACGAAGAAGAAGAGGCCAGCAGCACCGCTCTGTGTACGCGGGCGTAGTGAGCACCCTGCGCGCGCGCGCGCGTGTGTGTGCGTGTGCATGTGTGTGTGCTTGTGTGTGCGTGTGGAGGGAGCCGAGGCACGTGTTGCCAATACCGGCCCTGATATGAGCACCGCCCCGCCGCCGCTGCATGTGAACAGGATATAGGAGCTCATGGCTGTCTTAGCGCCCTTTGATCTGGCGGACCGCCCTGCAGGCGCCCTCCCCGGTGCCTCAGGGTCCTCCTCGAGGCCCCCCGGGAGCCCCCGCAGCCCCCCCGGGGCGTTACCGCGGCTCAGCCTTGAGCTGGCAGCAGCACCGCCTCTGAGGCCCCGGCAGGAAAGTTGAAATTAAATGGCAAGGAGAGGGGTAAAGACACGCGGCGGGGGGCGGCGGGATGCACACAAAGGAGGGCGGCGGGGCCAGATTAACGCTCATACAATTATTCCAATTTTGGGGAGGGGAGACAATATGAGGGGCGAGTGAAACGGGTGGTGCGCGCGTCTAGGGTTCTGCGCGGGGGAGAGACGGAGATAGAGGGATATATGTCAGCGCCGCGGCGGCGGGGCGGGGCGCAGCTCGTCCCGGCTAGCGCCTGCGTATCAGAGGGTAGGCAGCACGCCGCGCTCGCCTGTGCGGCGGGCCCCGCTGCCGGTATCCACAGGGCGGCAGGCGCTGAGAGCGGCGGAGATGCCCGAGCGGAGAAACAAAACCGCACAGGACCATCCCGGGTGCAACAGAGAGAGAGACAGAGTTGCGGAAGCAGTGAAAACTGGTGGGAGGACGGAGAGAGCAAGCGAGCGAGCGAGAGAGAGAGATAGAGAGAGAGAGAGAGCGAGGGAGAGAGAGGTCGGGGCGGTAGAGGGAGCGAACGGGAAGGGAGAGTCCGGAACGTGGCCGACTATTACAACAAAATACTTTCCCCCACGAGATAGAGAGGCGGGCGGCAACCGCCGGCACCGCCGGCACCGCCCCCCCCATACCGGGGCGAGAAACCACCTTGCAGAAATAAGCAAGACAGAGCGCGGGAGAGTGGCGGAGGGGGTTTATGGCGGTGCGGGGCAAGTGGGCGTGAGAGCGAGAGTCAGGGTCTCTCTCTCTCTCTCTCTCTCTCGCTCTCTCTCTTCCACTTTACCCTCATCATTGCCCTCCACTTTGCAACCCTTTTACTTCTACGCCCCCCCCCCCCGCCTTCCCCCTCAATCCAAAAAGAGGGCGGACTTGTGCACGAAGATAGGGGTGACGGCAATAATCGTTCACAGTTTGCAGTTTGCCGCTCGCCGCTCCACGCGCACTCCGCAGGAATAAAGTGAAGCGATCCGATATCACCGCGCGCTCTGCCCTCGCTGCATACGAGCCGAGCCGCATATTACGCGGTTCTCTTCCAGCGACCTCGCGGCGTCCCGTGGTCACACCTTTATAGGGGACGCGTGTATCAGTGGGAGAGAGACAGGAAGGTCACACTCTGTTAATCCAACGCGTCCAGCAACCAAGGTGACTTGTCGACCGACGAGTTTAGCCTAGAAGTGACGAAAAATTGGACACCAAAATATTCCGTCACGTGACGGGAAAATCGTAAAGTGACGAAATATTCAGGTGACGAACATGCGTCATCAATATTAATTGTCACGTGGCGAAATATATGCACAGTGCAAGTCAAGTCCCGGTATCCGGAGACTTCGGATGTTGTAGTGCTACGAGGCATGTGGAAGGGGCGACCGGCCCTGCGGGAGGCGGCCGTGAATCAGGGCGTCGGGTGGCGGCAGGCTGGCCGCCGCTGGCCGCGCACGCCCGGGGCCCCGGGGCTATATCTGGCTGCGGGGGGCGCCCGCTCACGGGGCCAGCGGTTACGGAGGTTCAAAGGGCCGCCGCCGGCGGCGCTGCAGGGGGGCGGCGGTACCCTTTCTCTCTCTCCCACTTGAAATATACTTGTTGAGCCCGCCTGTCGTAACTTTCATGACGGTGCGGGCCGCGGAGCCGTGCCTGCCGGGCCGGGCGGCTGCCGGAGATATTTCCCCGGGAACGACGGCGCGGCCAACCGGGGCATTTTTCTCCGCGGCGCCGCACTGAACGCCAAGGTGTGGCCATCACGGCTCCGTCCGCGCCACACACACACACACACTACACACACACTACGCGCACACACGCACAACCGCAGGCTTTCAAAATCTGCTCCGCTTTCTTCGCCTAATTGCGTAATGGTCTCATGTCGCTCTCTCTGTCTGTGTCCCTCTCTCTGTCTCTCTCTCTCTCTCTCTCCCCAGCGAGGTCCGCAGAATGCCAGGCCGCGGTCGGCAAGCCTATCGGCTTGCGGTGATCTGGCTGCCTTGTTAGTAGGGGGCTCGCGGGGGGCCCTGTGGGAGAGCCCCGCCCCCCTCCTTCCCTCCCCCGGGGACCCCCGGAGCCCCCCCCCCCCCCCCCCCCGTCATGGCAGTCCTCCGCGGCCCGAGGTCCTTGTGAGGTTCGCGCCGTCACGGTGAACGCAGAAACCCGAAACGCTCCTTGGCGGCGTCCTTTCTCCTCGGGGAGCGGCGGCGGCGGACGGGGGCCGACGGGGGCCGACGGGGGCCGACGGGGCGCCCTCGGAGCCGCCCCCGGAGTCTAGTCACGGTGCGACCCGGCCGGCCCACTCAGGTGGAAGGACGCCGACTCGGACGGGCTGAATATCGGGCTCCGGCGGGGCGCGACGTTATCAAGATGTCGGGCTGCTGCACGACCTGCTCCACGTCCGGCCGCGCCGCCCGCTGCCCTAGTCCACGGCAAACGTCCTTGAATCGCGAGGCGGACCGGAGCATGGGCTCTGGCCCGTGACGATACGAACATGTATCGGGGGCAGCGGGCGTGTCTTTGAGCCGGTTATCGTCTCTCTCGCTTCTCTCCCTCCCTTCCCCGCTCTCTCTCTCCCTCTCTGGCTTTGACCACCAGCCGGGCACCCTGGTCCGCTTCGTATAGTACTTGCGCAGCGCGGCACAGCCCCGCACAGTACTTGACTGCCGCGCCGCTATGCGACCTTGGCAGGGAGGCGAACAGTCACGCGCGCCGCGAGTGGCTCGGACGCCGATGTGTGTGGCCACGGCCGCTGGTGTGCTCACCAGTGCGGTTTCACTGGCACTGCAAATAATTAATTTTAAAAATTGTAAATTTTGTATTTTTTTCCTAGAGAAACTTCCATTTTACTTAGGTTTGTTTGTTCAAAAGCCGACTGGAGTTAGTTAAACTTTTTGTAAATCCATACAGTTTACAGAGGTTACAATCCTTCGCCTTTCCTCTTTTTCTGAATTTTCAAAAAAAAATGACACACTTCCCCGAGTATGTACTGGAAGGGTGGGGCATTGTGTGGCAGCAGCCAGCCGCCTGCTCCCCGCGGGCCGACAAGCGAGGCGTGGGCGAGGCCCTGACCCCGGAGCCCCGGAGGCCCGGAGGCCCGGCCGTGCCGCGCATTTGCTCCCCTCGCCTTGACTCCCGCCGGCTTTGGTCCGCGCGGGGCCGGGGCGGCAGCACAATGAAGCAGTTCACACCTTTCAGCCGCGCCCGCCGCCGCCCTGCAGGCCCCGGCGGAGCATGCGGCGCGCGAACGCAAAGAGCATCTCGAGGTAAGCCCGCTATACACGCGCCCTGCAGTATATAGGCCAGGCCATTACCTCCCGGGCACTTTCCATCCCGAACCTTTCAGCGCCAAGCCCCTGCGGCGGCGCGCGGCCTTAAGCTGCCGCGGTGCACCAGCGACTCTTTTCCGCGAAATAAAGAATAATCTTGGTGAAAATGCGACGCCAGGCTGAAGGCGGGGGGGCGGATAATACGTGGGGAGCCAACCGCGGGGCCGAGCAGCGGCAGCGGCCAGGCGGCAAAACGAAAATGGCTGACTGGTCAAAATTGCGCGCGCGAGGAAGAAAGGCAAGAGGCGCACCATTATACTCGCAGGAGAAAAGTGTAAAAAAAACCCTTAACGACGCACGTCCCCTTAGTCATGGCACAACGAGGACAAATCAGACAAACAAATTACAAATCCGATATGGTGCGCTTGTGGTTATGATAGGCATCGTGTAAACCTAACAGTTACGGAAACATTTTCTTTTTAAGCAAAGGATGCAGAGCAGGGAGTGGACAGTGTTGGCCACCTCAGGACACCTCCCTTCCCTCCACGGTTTCCGTCGCCTCACTGGCTCGTCTGCCGCGTGCGAGCGCACAGCTCTCGCCCGGCCCTCCTCCCCCTCCCCCCCCCCCCCCCTTCCAGCGGCGACACCCCTACAGCACAGCCCGGCCAGGGGAAGGGGAAAAAATTCTTTCCCGTGATGGATAGGAGATGATAAGTCAGCGAAATGGAGGGGACGCATCTTCCCGCCGCTGCCGCCGCCGCAGGGCCCGGCCGGGGTCGGAGCGGGGAGCTGGGGGGCAGGGGGGACCAGATGGGGTTAAGGCCCCCGGGGGCCAGGTACGGTGGGGAAAGGGGGAGGGGGGAATTGGCAGGGTGGACCCTGCACCGTTTTATAATACGGTATTAGGGCAAAGGGCCCCAAAAGGGCCCCCCCACCGGCGGGGGAGCGCCAGGTCCCCGTCAACGCGGCGCCGCGTCCACCGCTTCAGGGCGTTATCCGGCCTGGCCGGGGCCGGCTCCTGGCCGCGCGCGCCGCGACGCATTGGTTAACCACGCTGTAAGCAACGGGTAAAGCCGCGTGCGTTTGAGCTTGCAGCACACTGGGGCCCCGCGCGTAGTCGCGTTTTCCATGTTCTGCGGCCACTCTTTCCCTATCTCTGTCTCTGTCTGTGTCTCTCTCTCTCTGTCTGTGTCTCTCTCCCTCTCCCTTGCTCTTCTCTATCGCCCATGGTGCGGAGCCGTGGTGCGCGCCGAAATCAGAGCCAGCAAGGATCCCGAGGAGACGAAACAGGGCAGGATGGCGGAGGCGGCCGCCGGGACCTCGGGGCCAAATCGAATCCCGCGGTGCACGCGGTGCGGCGCGGTGGCTTTGGGATCCTCCCAGAATGCAGCCCTTGACTCACACTTGTTGAATATTTCAGTGCCGGTGGGGACGGCGGGGGCCGCGGGGGCCGGGGGGTACCACCTCTCCTATAGAGCCCCGCTGCACACAAAGCAGAGGGGCTGAGTGACGTCCCTGTGACACCGGCGCGCGCACCCAGCGCCGCGGGGGGTCCCCGGGCCGCCACTGAATGCCGCGGGCTTTCGCCGCGCGCACACACACACACACACACACAACACCGGCCGGCCGGAACACGGGAAGGCCTTCTGGACGTGCAAACTCAATATTTGCCGACGGCGCCCGCACTACCCACGATGCAAATATGAAGAAGCAGGGAATGTCAACTGTCAAACAGTCAGCTGACGAATTTCGTGAAAATCGCGTTAGATATGTATGACGCGAAGTCTTTTTCGTTGCATTCGTTTGCTTAGCTGCTTGTATAATGTGCCGTCCGCTTAAATAAGGCAATCAGAAACGCCGCGGCGCAACTGGAAGCGATAAGTAGGAATGACGGTGGCGGCCTCACCTCGGCCGGACGGCGGCGGCGGCGGCGGCAGCCCCCGGCGTTGACTTGGGCCCGCCGCCTCCGGATGGGGGGATAATCGCAGGCGCCAAACTCGAAGAGCTTACGGACGTTTATTGGGGCAAAGGCAAAAGTTTTGAAGCGCGCCCGGCCGATTCGGGGAGGTTGACGTGGCGTCCTACCACGCCCCGCCACGCCCCGCCACGCTCCGAGTTGAGTTCTATGACGGGATTAAGAAAAGGCTTCGTTCCCATGCAAAGCAACAGCCCGGGGGCACGGAGGGAGGGGGAGGGGAGGGGAGGCGGAGGGGCGGGAGGGGAGGTTACACGAGGCGCCCACAGAGCCTATCCCATCCGAGGGCCCTCCGGCCAGCAGAAGCGTACTACCGTGCAGCCCCGAGGGAGTGAGAAAGAAAACACGGGACAGAATCAGAGGCACGGGACAGACAGGCAGAGAGGGGCAGGGGAGAGACAGAGAGAGAGAAGGGGGGGGGGGGAGGGGGCAGATAGAGAGTGGGAAAGAGAAGAGGGAGAATGCATGAAGAAGGGCCGGGCATGGTGGAACAGCCGGCTGGCGCTGACAACTTGACAACCCGGGACACCACTATCTCTCAACTGTTTTTCTCCCCCCCCCCCCCCCCCCCCCCGCCCCTCCTTCACCCCCGCACACTCGCGGCCGCCCGCCTCTTTGCCCTCAAACTGCAGCGCCAATATTTGTTCCCTGAAAAGTTGTCGGTGCTTATGGCTCGTGACATGCACTCGCTCCTGCGGCACTCTGCCCGCTCTGCGGCCCCGCCGCCGCGTCGCTCGAGAGTCGTTATAAATAAACCCCGGCGTCCCGAACCGGTTAATCCACGTCACAGTTGGAAACAAAACGCCGCGGCGGGGCGGCGGTGCGGCCGGGAATCACTTTGGCCGGGCGACGCGGAAATGTTTTCGGCCGCTTCGCGTCCCTCATCAACGCGCGCCCGGCCATAAACCGTGACAAACTGGTCTCAGGAAGCCCTGATTGATTTAGCGGGGCACGCCAGGAGATGGCGTGCTGCCGGTGGTCGCCCCCCCCCCCTCCCGCCTCCCCGGTCCGCACCCATTATCATTTGCGCCGGGCCAATCGGGCCGAGAGCGGTTCCGGCCCGGATTCATATTCGGCAGACATGCGCGCGCGGCGGTGTGGGCGGCAGCGGGGGCGGCGGGGGTGGCCGACGGCGGACGGAGGACGGAGGCCGCGAGGCCGCGGGTGGTCGCCGCCGGGGACGGCAAACGGCGGGAATGTCGTCCGAGAGGCCGGGGCGCCGTGGCGCGGCGCTTGCCAGACTTGACATCTGCGCGCGGGGCTCGGCGCTCGGGTTCGCTAGGGCCCGGCGGCCAGCGCCCCCCTCCGGCGCCATTCATTCCCATTCTATCCACATATCTCGCCTCGCCCGCTTTGTAAATCCCTTTCTCCTTTTCTGGCGCCCGTGTGTGTGTGTGTGTGTGCGTGTGGTAGTATGCGCGCCCCCGCAGCTACGCCGCTGTCCCCGGCCGCGCGGACCCCGCGCCGCCCCGGACCGCCTTTCGGGGGCTTTCTACCGCGGCGGCGCGGCCCGCGGACTGCAAGGCAAAACTGGCGAGCCGGATTATAGGATTGGAATGCAGCGCGGTGGCGTGGGACCGCGGCGCCCCGCGGCCCCCGCAGCCCCCCGGGACCTCGCAGCAGCAGCAGCAGCAGCGGTCATAAAAGAAATGATTATGCTCGAGAAAGAGAAGGGGGGACGGCATGAATACGGCACGAAGGGGAAAAGGGGACCCGCCGGCCAAAATCAGATGGAATTCCCGCCTCTGATAGCGCGGCCCCGGCCGCCCCCGGCCCCGCGGCCTCCCGGGGGATGGGACTTGAGGGGCCCCCGCAGCCCCCGGCGGTCCCCGGTCCCTGGCCAGCCCCGGGAATGAGCTCGTCCGTGATTCGTGACTGGGATATGAGAGCCCCCCGCGGAGCCCCCCCGCGGAGCCCCCCGCGAAGCGACCGAGGACCAGAGTGGGCCGATAGCCGCGGGAAACATGAAACATCAGCAAACGCAAGTTTAGTTTTTCGGGGCACAAAACAAGGGGGAGCCGCCTGCCGCTATCCACCTGGTGTTCGAGTTTTGCCCCTCTCAGACCGGATGGGACGGGATGGCAGCGCTCTCCGGCGGCTTTTGAACAGTAATCTCCCTCCCGCCGCCGCTGCCGCCGCCGCCTTCTGCGAAAAACTTTCCAACTTTCACCTCAAGAGGGGCGGTGAGGGCGGGGAGGGAAGCGCGACTCCTGCCCGGCTGCCTTCCTAAAAGTCCCCCGAGGGGACAGAGCGGGCGCCGTGTGCCGCTCTCCACGGCCGCGGCAGGATCGGTCATCAAGGTTCGAGCGCGAGGGGTACCCCGGTGCTTCCAGTCAGTGTACGCCTTCCAGTCCAGTCACTCTCCAGTCAAAGTCCAGTCAATTTCCAGTCGGACACGTCGTGCGGCTACAGTACCGGAAGCGCACGATCGTCACGCACCGAGGCTCGGTGGCCGAGTGGTTAGCGAGTCCAGCTGGCGGGCGGCTGGTCGGAGGTTCAACTCTTTGCCGGTCCGTGCACTTTTTCTGTCGGCTCAGCGAAGACGACGGTGTGTAAAGTATAGGGGGCGCGCAACCAACATCATCGCGGCTGTTTGGCCGCACCGGTAAGGTGGCTAACCGGCGACCGAAAGATTGCGGGTTCGAGCCTTCCCACTTTCCTAAATTTTTCTTGTGTCTGCGTTTGGAAGGCAGAGGGTAAAATATACTTCCAAACGTGGCACCGGCATGGCTGTCTGAACGGCCGTGCGCGCTGCGTCACTGAGAGATGTAAGCGTTGGGTTTCAACTTGAAGATTCCCGCAGCACGGTCGGGCTTACCCCCGTTCCCGGGTCCGAGGTTCTCTCGGTCGCCCGGGGTTTCCGGCGGGGGGGCTCTGTGTCTACCAAGGAAACTTGGTTCGGAGACTCGGGTGTATGCTACGGGGGTACCTAGGGTTCGGTACCTTCGTTTTCGCTCCCTGTGAATCTGGCAGACGAGGACACGCCGTCGCGACTAGGGTTCGTCGTGAAGTACAGCAGCTTCGGCTGTGTACGATATAGGAAAGCCTACCTCCCCCCCAATCCGCTCGGGAGTGGCCGCAGTGCCACAGACCAACCAGCCAGTCGAAGGGAGTTGATTCCGGAAATCTGGCTGGCGGAGGGGGCTACATTGACCGTTGCGGAAGCGTGCCCCTGAAAAAGGCCGCTGCGTTGTGCCCGTGTCTTTGCGGCGGTCGATACCTGGTACACCGGTTCCCATTCGAACACCGAAGTTAAGCAGGAGGGTTCCAGGCGGAGGCCTGGGACGAGGTAGTGCCCACCCATTTTTGCATTTTTTAAAAAAGCATCCACATATTTTTAAGCAAAACAAAAATATTTCTGTTTCGAGTTTTGGTCACGGTAGAAATGAGTTTTTAACCTATGGTGACAGCTCAGAAACCATAAGTGATGGTGAATTTTTCATTCCAGTCAATGGAAATGACTGGTTCAGTCACCGGTCAGTGTACACCCGTCCGTGAACTGAGGTACTCCCCGTTCGAGCGTCCCGTTACACAGGAGCGCACCCTGCAGGGCGGGAGAGGTCACCGGGCCGGGACGTACTCAGCCAGCCACTCCGCGAGCGACACTGAGACAAGACGCCCGCCAATCTCCTCGCGCTTTTTATATTTTTCTTCCCCGCCGCCGCGGCTTCCATAACAACTGCTCTATTATTCGCCTCCGCTGCCAATTTCGGGACGACAACGGCATCATGATGCGAGAAGCCCCGCCGCGGCCGGCCTCATCTCAGAACTCATCAATCCCGGGGTCGTTGAGATTCGACATAAAATGCAGGGAAGCGCCGCCGCCGCCGCCGCGCCCCGGAAGTTATGTAAACCCGCTGTCGCCGTAACTCCGAGTCGTTTCGCCAGGAAGTGGTGCGGGACACTGCAGTTCCAAGGCTCGGCCACTCGGGGGCGGCGCGGGCTCCCGTACCTGACCGCGGCGGTAAAGGCCCCGCGGCGCCACGCCACGAGTCTCTCATAATGTTGAGCACCTCTCGGAGCGGCCCTCTCCGATCACGCGGCGCGGCGGCGGCCGTTTCCACGGCGAAATAACGAAAAATTGTTGTTTTTATGTCATGTTATTTCGGGCCGTTGCTGTAACTATACAGGGGGATCGGAGGGAAGGCGCGGCCGGCACGGCGGCCCTCCGTGATCTCCTGCACTCACTCAGCCGCCTTGCGGGCCGACACCTCACGGACACAATTATTTTCGTATCATCGTAAGCAAGAGCGCGCGTGAATGGTGGGCGTGGGCGTGAGAGAGAGAGAGAGAGAGACAGCCTGATCGTGCTCATTACCATTAGTCAGAGTCGGCGCTGCGTCCACCCCTGCACCGCCACGGCGGCCCAACTAATGTCCATTTTCAATGACTCGCGCCAGTCGGCCGGGCCTCGGGCGCGGCCCGGCACGGAACAGGAGCGACCGAGGCGACGAGGCGGCTGCGTCCGCTGGCCGGCAGCAAGCACAGAGCCCGGTCTCCCAGTCAAGCCTCGGCTAAATCCGCGCGGCGAAAAGCCAAATCATCTACTTCGGGTTCAAGTCGGATATAAAGCCTACATGGTAATTCAGGGTCCCGGCTTAAAACATGCAAAAATATTGATATAACCAGGACAATATCCGGGCATAGGAAAAATGTCGTGGTCTAGAAGCAGGTTTACTTGAAACAAGGAGTCGAGTTCTATCTGCATGCGAGGTGGGCATGAAAAAAAGTGCCTTCGGGGCAAAGCTGGTCCCCAAAAAATGTCAATGATTTTTTTCATTTCATTCCCTTTATGGGAGCGAGCAGTGTGAAACGTCGCTTGAAACATCGACCTTGCATTCCTATCGAGGTCCGTTCCTCGAAAGGTCGCCCCGCGGCGGCCGCTGAAATTGCCTATCCCGGGCGAAAGGCAACGCGGGCCAAGCAGGCCTCCGCGAGGCCTCGGACGCCCCGGGACCCCGCGGGGGGTCCGTCGCCGTCCCCGCGGCTGACGGATGGCCGCCATCAGGACGTTCGCCGCCCACAAAAGCAGCGCTAAGTATACAGTACTCGCCCGCAGCCACTCCTCTTCTTTGGCGCGTCGCACCGAAAAATCACCGGGCCGCACGCGGCGCCGCAGCGCACGGCGGACCCGCGGCCGGGCTTCCGTGACGCAGCGGCGGCAGGTCGGGATCGAAACGAGGCCGCCGAATACGACGGCATGACACCGCGCGCCGCGCCGCGGGTGAGATATGCCGCGGCAGCCGCGGCCGGCAGCAGTCGACACCGGAAATGGCGGTCCGTCAGGGCAGCACGGCCGCCCGCGGCCGCTCCGGGTCTCTGCCGCGCGGTCTCGGTGCCATTGGGGCGACCAGCTCGCGAGCTGTCAGAGAATTTCATTGCATACGAACGGGCGATCATTGAAAAGTCCCCTTTTCCAAGCAGTGGCGTATTTTGAAAAATTGGCAAATAAGTAACGGCGTCCTGTTAAAATTTCCAACGTGCCAAGAAATGATAGAGCGCTTTGGCAGCCTGTCCAGTTGGCGTCACTGGCTCGACAGAAAGTACTGCCATTTTTACCGCGGTACCCGCGGCGGTCACACACCCACACACACGGCGCGGGCACAGAGGAAAAGTTAAAGAGTCCGGGAATGGCGCGGCGCTTCCAGTGCCGCGCTTTGGCAGCCTGTCCAGGGCGAGGCCGACAGAAAGTCCGGGCCAACCGCGGCCCCGGCGGTCCGCGGCCGCCAGCACGCCGGAGATGGCTCTGATGTCGCACGTCAGTGGCAAGCACCGGCCGCGAGCCCAGAGTCATCAGGCCGCCCCGCCCCGCCCCCTACGCTCCGCCACGCGTCGCTTTGCGGACATTAAGCTGCTTATCTCAAAGGCCGCGTGCATGAAAGGGGAGTGGCGGCGGCGGTGCAGCTGTCCTTAACACACTTTGCACACTCTCGGCGCATAACTCTGGTGCGGGGGCGTGCGGGCGTCGGCCACGCGCCCGCCACGCGCCCGCCACGCGCCCGCCACGCGCCATGTATCACCGCGCGGGAGGCACCTGCACGCACATTAGTCCCTAATGTAACGGGCCACTCCTTCGCGTTCGTGCCAGGCTCATGATGATTGCTCCCCTCTCCTCCCGTGACATACGGCGCAAGTTCGGAGGCGGCGACGTTTGGTGTGGCCGTGTCGCGGACGGGGAGCGAGGGGGTGGGGGGAACAGCCGGGGGTCAGGCGGCGTGGGGAAAAACGGTCCGAAATGGCAGCGTCGTAAGTCGTAAGCGGTTAGAAAATGTTCCAAAAATGCGTTCTTAGTGTTAAATCGTCCCTCGCGCGTCTTCGCTAAGCCCGAGGGACGCGGTGACGCGGCGTGACGTACTGCGTCGCCGTCACCCCGTTTGTCCCCGGAGTATTGAGGCTGCGCGCGCGCGCGGGCGGTGCCGACTGGACTCGGGGATTAAAAGTGACGCATGTCCGCTATAAATTAGAGCAATTAGTTTTCAAAAGTCGCGCGCGCCTCAGGGCACGTCGGCGGCAGGAGGCGGCCCACGCTGGTGGCGATATGTCTCGGCAAATCCAGGGGAAGCGCAAACAAGGAGCAGAGGCCGGGCGCCCGGGCCTTGTCGGCTCAGCGTGCGTGCCCCCGCGGACCCCGCCGCCCCCGCGGACCCCGCCGCCCCCGCGGCCCCCGCCGCCCCCGCGGCCCCCGCCGCCCCCGCCGCCCCCGCCGCCCCCGCCGCCGGCCCACGGCTACGACGGCCTCGGCCGTCTTCCGCTTCCGCTAATTTCCAGGCATCACGGCGGCGACACACGGCTTTCGCTCCGCGGCCGCATGATTGATGTGTCCCACCATGACAGCAGACCGCGTACGTGTGTGTACATATGTGTATGTGTGCGTACACATGCCAGGCGGCGACGTCAACACATGTCAAACATCAGTCTGGCGCGGCGTAAGAGACCTTGTCCGACACTTTTCACCTCCCTTGCATTATTTTGCGTTGTTTCGTAAAGATTAATTTTTGTTTTAATCCGAAAAATAACGCAAAAAATGAGCGAATACTATTACAAGGGGTACCGCAGCGGGGAGTGGGTACCTCCGCCACGGGCGTCACCCACGAGCCGACTGAAAAATTTGCGAGACTTAGCTCTCACTGTCGATGTGTCACGACCACTTGTTTAAGGCAACGCGGCTCAAGTCTCCGACGCGCTGCCGGAGAAGGCGATTCTTCGGGATGCGCGGGGCAGCTGTACGGTGTCCTGACCTTACCAAATGATCGTGACACATCATCAGCGAGAGCTTAACCTCGCCCTCGCAGATTTCCCCAGCCGGCTCGTGGCTGCCGCCCGCGCTGGAGATACTCCCTGCTGCGGCACCCACATGACACCGCGTTTGTTCTCCTCGTCATCTCCTCCACGGGTGATAAGCGGCGGGGTGGGTCCTCCAGTCGGCGGCCCCGCGGCCCAGCGCCCCGTCCGCGTCATGTTTCAGGCCGCCTGATCACAAGAGGCCCCCTAACTTCCGCGGCCTTTTGTGCCGCTCTCGCCTTTCACCGGCGCCGGGTTGTCGCGCTGTGTCGCGTCGCGGCCCTGCGCAGGCCCTCCTCGCCCCCAAACTCTCCGCTCGGTGTACGCCTCGGCTCGCTGCAGCGCTGTTGAATTCTGCAGCGGCCGCGCTCCTTCGCCGCTTCCCCGCCTCCGGCCGCCTCCAGCCGTCACTCGGGGTCCTCGGGCCTCTGCGGCATTCTCCTCCCCGACGGGCGGACGTGCGCTACTTTCTCCTTGTTGGTCGCGCTGCGCCGCTGCCCCTCGACAGGGGCTCAGACGCCGTCGCGGTGCGACTCGGTACTGTAAAGGACACGTTCGGTGCGGCCGGCGCACACTCACAGACAAACAGAAAGCTCGTAAATAAATTGGAATGTCCGACTAAGAGTTTTTTCAAATCTAGGCCGGATTGGATGTGGTCGGGTTGACGAAGATGTCTCGAAGCTGGTATCAGTGTGACGCACCCCCTTCTCCGCCGTGGCCCTCATTTCTTTCGTTGACAGTGGGCCGGCCTGCTGTATCCGGTGGCCTGATTCGGACGCCATGCACCTGGAGAGCTCGTATTTGAGTTGGGGATCGTTCGAGGGCCGGTTGGGGCGACGCCAGAGTCGCGGCACGTTTGGCGTCCGGTCGCCGCGTCCCCCGCGGGCCCCGCGGGCCCCGCGACGTGAGGGCGCTGCTTGCGGATGCGGGCGTGTTGACTTGGGAGTTTGTTGGGCGGTGCGCCCGGCCCGGTGAGGCCCGGTCCGGTGACTGGCTGGCTGCCGCCGCTGCCGCTGCCACCGCCGCTGCCGCTGCCACCGCCGCTGCCGCTGCCACCGCCGCTGCCGCTGCCACCGCTGCCACCGCTGGTGCCCCGGCCCCGAACACCCCAAACTTACATACTCGCCCTCAGCGCGCGCGCGCTGCCCGGGCGACACGGCGACACGGCTCACAGGGGAGGACAACCCCCGCCATAAAGCACGGGAGCTCGTGGTCTGCGTTTATACACCCAGCCAGGACGCCGCATCTGCCCAGAAGCTGCTGGGACCACACAGTATCAGCTTATCCATAGATATTTTGTAATGGATTTTTTATTTCCTCCAGGATTGCAAGCGACATGCTTGTGAAAGTGTTTGCACTCCGACTGTAACTACCAGGGGCCGTTCACGAATTATGTCACGCGTCTGGGACGAATTCACCCCCCCCCCCCTCTCCCACATTGTCAACCTTCCAACGCATTTAGGGTAGGACTGTCACGAAACCTCTCCACGCTCTCCCTCCCCTAAAAGCGTGATGTCATTTGTGACCAGCCCCCTACGTCTTCAGGCACTCTTACTAACGCTGTCTAGACCCAAGTCTCTGGTCACACACACGCACACACACACGCACACACACGCACACACACACGCACACACACGCACACACACACACACACGGGCTCCACGCCGGCCGGCGTCTCGCGATAGAAAGTTGCTGGAGGGCAAACATTTGTGAGCGGCTTGACGGCCTCGGCGGAGACGTGAGGGACGGCGGCCCGGCGGCCCCGGCGGCGGCCCCCGCGACGCGGATCGAAGGCACACGACAGCCGTGCGAATTCAATTCCAAGTACGCGACCGCAAGAGCGCCTTGCGCCACGGCGCCTTGCGGGACCCCCCGCGCGGCGCGCGGCACGCCACACCACACCAAGCTCGTCTCGATCCAGAGCAACTTTCCTTACAAAGTTAACACCAATTTTATCTTTTTTTCACCCCGTCCCCCCTTTCGCCGCTGCTTCGACGTGTGTGCCGTGGCGCGGCGTGTGCGGTGGAGAGAGGGGCGGCCGGGACCCGCTGTGCGGCGCAGCGGTGGAAATACCTGCCGATAAGGGCGTTGCAGGTGGCGGAATCAAGCTCATGATATGCGTGTGTTGAGATGAGTGGTGTAATATACCGTCGACTGTCACTGGTCGGAACCAGAGTACGCTCCGCCGAGTTCAAATGTTAAGCAAGAGATTAACAACCTTGCCTAACTAAAGAAATTGTGTTTATGTAGCTGCTGCGCGATTAGCTTAGAAACTTAAAGGTTCAGGTTCACCGCCAACATTTTTGCGCCGTGCAAATATATGATATTTTTTTTCGTTGCGGGGAGTCTTGTCAGACAGACTCCCAGGCGGCCGTGTCGCCCTGTCCCTTCGGCGGCGCCAGTTCCACAGATTGGCCGGGGGATCTGGGTTAACTCTTCCTTATCAAAGGGAGGTGGGGGTAGACGCCCCCTCCTATATGGGTACTCAAATTGGGGCGGCGGGGGGAAGGGGTGCGGCCGTAAAACATGCCGCCCCCACCCCTCGCCTTTTATGACGTACACATGCAGGACTCGCTCGGCCCCCTTTCTCTCATTCACTCTCCCCCCCCCCTCTGCTCCCGCCCCTGCCCCCTGATCAGCTGCACTGAGTATATTAGGGATGTAGGCAGCGCCGCGGCTTCCTGCGGGCTTCCTGCGCAGGAAGGGCGACCGAGCTCCCGCGATCCGCCAATCCACTCTATCGCCGTTTCCCGTCGAAGGTTAATTAATTTTCTCCGAAATCACGCGGCTTCAGGCGACTCGCGCTGTCCGGAGGGCTGCGTCGGCTCCTAGCTGGCCACCCTCCGGCCACCCCCGGCCACCCCCGGCCACCCCCGGCCGCCACCCACCTTCGTGTGTCCGTCGACAGCCCTTATCTGTCTGGACGGGCTGCGTGCGCCGGGCCTTGCCTTCATTACAGGGGGAAGGGTGCAGGAGAGAGAGAGAGAGAGTGAGGGAGAGAGAGAGATAGAGAGAGAGAGACGAGGCGATGGTCGAGCTTAGCGGAGCGAGGGAGAGCGACGCCCGCCTCGCGCCTAATTGGCTGGCGGACGGGCTCCTTGCACTCCCCCCTCATCGCCGTCAAACTTGCAGGCAAAACAGCACGGCACTGGTGGTGCCTACCGCAGCCGTCAGCGGGTGTCCGCGCCGCAACCTGACCATCAAAGAAACTGGCGAGCGCGGGGGCGACTCTGCACATGCTGCCGCCAACGCGGGAAACATTTGAAAAAGAAAACAAAGAAAAAAAGAATCTGCAAATTTTTATAACCACGCCGCTACGAACCATTTTTTTCTTTTTGTTCCTTTTCTTTTGCTTTTGGTGACAATGGGTGCGAATCCAGGATCCCCGAACTCTGAGCGTGTCGTGTCGTCCGTCCCCGTCGACCTTGGCACGCTGTACGGCCGCGGGCTTTTGGGGGGCGTCTGCTGTCCGACCCCGACACCTGATCTCTCTCTCTCTCTCTCTCTCTCTCTCTCTCTCTCTCTCTCTATCTCTCTCTCTCTCCCCCCCCCTCTCTCTCTCTCTCTCTCTCTCTCTCTCTCTCTCTCTCTCTCTCTGTGATCTGCCACGGTTATCTCCCGGTCGGGGTGACCACCTGGGGTCGCCCCGAGCCGTCCCCGAGCGACCACAGCAGCGGCGGGCCGACCGCACGGCAGGAGACTGCATAAAAGCGGCAGCGAGAGGTGAGGGAGGGACGGAGAAGGGGCAGGGCGGGGAGGGGGAGGGGGCTAATCTGGAATTGTGGAGGCGTATCAGGCCGCCGAAGCACCGGCTGTCCGACGGCGAGCGGCGGCCAACGCCCTCCACCAGCAGCACCGCCGCCCAGCGAAAGCCAGACGCACGGCCAACGAGAAATAACTACACACGCGCGCACACAAGCGCCGGGCGCCGCGGGGGAGGGAAAAAATGCCAGTTTACACGGCGGGCGCAGCACGCGGCGCGCGCGTCCGCAAACCGCTGCACGGGGCGTGTTTGTTGGCGCGGAGCCAGCGGCCCCGACCGAGCCGCCTGCCGCGCCCCCACACCCCCGGGCCCCCGGGCCCCCGGCGGTACCGTTCGATGCCCAAACAGATTGGCGCTGGGGCCCGCGATAACGGTGCACCGCGCCCCCGCAGCGGGGCCCACACATGACGGCCGGCACGAGCCGGACACGCGCCGGGCACGCGCCCGCAGGGGAGGCCCCCAACAACTCCTTGTCTAAGACGGGATTACGCAACACAAGCGCTGCGGGGGGGACGCGATTGGGGGCGGGCGGCCCTCCATAAACTGGACTGTCGTTGCGGCGTCCGCCGGTCGCTGCCACCGCACGCACCGCGCGCTCGCAGGGGGGCCGCGGCCGCCGCCCGGCACTGGCCACCGGGCGGCCGGGCCATGAGTGTAAGAGAGAGAGAGAGAGAGAGAGAGAGAGAGAGAGATGGGGCGGGACGCCCCGTTTGACTGCGGTAGTGCAAGAGAGATGCCCGACCGGGGTGCGCGGTGGCGGGCGTCTCTCTCGCACCGTCGTGGTCAAATGAGGACGTCCTGCCTCTCTTGCTCTTTTCCACCCCGATCGCGACCGCCAGGCCTCCAGAGTGACAGACAACGCACCATACCGCTACACGCTGCCGTCTCCGTCCCACGTCAGCGCGAAAAAGAATCCAAGAGCTGGCGTGCGTTGTGCCTTAAAGAAAAAGGTAGAGATGGAGAAATATTTTCCAGAGTTCGCGCAGCGCGGGAGAGCAAAGATATTTTGATATCAGGGCGGTGCGCGGGGGTGAGGGATGGTTCGGTTTCTTCACTCTCCCCTGGCATCGCGCACGCGCGCGCGCAAGTTGCGACGACGAGAAGAAGTAGAACAAGAAAAAGGAAGGGGAAAAAAAGGAAGAGAGGGTGGTGGCGGAGGGTGGTAGAAGAAGTGGAGGGGGACGTCGTGGCGATGATCCTCGCAGGACTGGAGGCTGCGCTGCCACGGCCCTAATGTGATTTCTACCCAGTCGCCCTGTCGGCCTCGGCTGACCTCTGCAGCGCCCCCAGCCCCTCACAATCGTCACCCCCCCCCCCCCTCCTCCCCCGATACTCCGTCGCCTCACCCCTCACCATCCGTCACCCCCCGATATTCCGTCGCCTCCCCCCTCCCCCACCATCCGTCACCGCCGTCACCCTCCGCCACCTTCGCATCCTCCGTCTGCCGTCCGACAGACCGCCGCGGTCGGGCGCGTGCGGATATGGAGTAAAAAGACTTCAAACTAAAAAAAAAGAAAAACAAATATTGGAGTGGTTCTACTATTCTCCTCCATTTCCGTTCGGAGGCTACATAACATACCGAGTACCGGCAGACAACCTACTGATGTCCGGCCGGCTGCCGTGCTGCCGCGGCTCAGTGGCGGGGGGTGGCTGTGCGGCGGCCGTGACGACACCTCTCCCTCCGCTAAAAGTTTGCCTCCCGGCGGCGCGCGGCGCTTTGAGGGGGTCGCCGCCGCCGGCCGCGGGGGTCACAGGGAGCGCGGCGTCGGGGCCGCCGGGGCCGCCGGGGCCGCCGGGGCCGCCGGCCACTCAGCCAGGCGGCAGGGGTAGAGCCCCGCTGGATATGAGAGCAATGGTCTGCACAGCGAGCCCGCCCGCGGCTCCCCGGGCGCACACACACGCGCGCACACACACACACACACACACACACACACACACAGGGCTGGCCCGCCCCGGCGCCGCCGGCCCTTCAGGGCCCAACTCGCTTATTGAAATGGATTCCACATTCCGGCGCTCATCCATTCCCTTCGCCTCCCCCACCTTGCGCCGGCCCCACCTGCACGGCATGGGGGCGGGCGGTGTCGCCTCGACGCATATATTGCGATGAAAGTGCAATAAGGTGGGGGGGGGGGGGGGGGGCTACGCGGGGGAATCCCGTTGCTATCTGGAGAGACTCAGCATCCTGTTGTCTGGCGACACTCTGTGCCTGCTGTCTCTCGGCCTCTTCTCAGCCGCGTCTAAATAAAAGATTCTGAGCGTCTCTGCACTGCCTTCTAAAGAGGCTCTGAGACTCTCCGGTGATATCCAGAGAGACTATCCGTGCCTCTCCACTCGTGTTTAGCGAGAGAGTCTGAGCCTCCCCACACTGCTCTCTATGGAAGCTCTCCACATAAACTTCGGGAGACTCCTAGCTGCTCCAAGGGAGATTCTGAGCCTCTCCATCTGCGGCCAAAGAATGACTTCGAGTCTCTCCACTGCACCAAACTCCATCCAATCTCCCATCCCTGCGGACGTGCACACCCAAGGCAGTGTGCACCGGCGTGAGCAATCACCTGCCATCGCCGCCGGGTAATTATCTTCGCGGCCGACGGCGGGAGGATAATTAATTATTTTTTTCGCCACTTCGCCGCGGCGGCCGCTGGCTGCCGGGCGGCGAGAAAGCCACCGGGCGGCCGGTAATGAATGAATCGAGCGGGGAGGGGGTCATAACGCAATTAATGCGGAAATGGACATCCTTCAGGACGCACGCCTCTGCGCTGTTCACGCCTGCGTCACCACCCCCGTCGGAGGGGAGGCCACGACCGTCGGCTGGCCGTCGCCTGGCCGTCCCCAGGCTCTCGCACCCCGCCGGACCGCCAGGTCCCTCCAGGACGGCGGCCGGCCACCCGCACCGCCGGCCCAGCCTCCCCCATTTATTTCAATCATGTTTCGGATGGGGAGCGCTGCTGCGAAAGCTGCTGAGCCAGCGGCGCGCGAGGCACCGGAAATCTTGTACGTGTCGTGCGGAATCGGGAGTTCGTGCGGCAATGATCACCGACCCTCCGCCCCCTCCCCCAAACGCCCCTCAGCGTCCCCGCAGTGGAACATTCTGTATTCTATGCAGGGACACGTGGGTGATTTTGTACCGCGCACAAATTATCCGTTGTGAAACCCGAAGAACGTTCAGCAATGTGTATATCGTCTCCAACTGTACATAAAATTCCACATAAGAATTAAGTCCCTCGCGTTGTCTATCCGTCTCTCTCTCTCTCTCTCTGGTCCCCTTTCCCTCCCCTTTCTCTCTCTCTCTCTCTCTCGGTCTGGCACAGGCCAGCACCACGCCGCCGGTGGCACCTCGAGGACCGCACCAGCCCAGGGCCCAATAGTGCCGGGACTGGACTAATTAGAGAACAGAGGTTCGGCGGGGTTCGGAATCCCCTGCTTCAGCCCGCTGGTGACGAGGGGGGCGGGGGGCGTGGGCAGCGGTGGGGAGGTGGAGGGGGAGGGGGCGCAAACAAGGTACTGGCTGCAGGTGCCGCGCTGTTCTTGTTCGTTCAAGGCCCGCGGCGGCGCTCTCTATATCCACCGCTCCGTGTCGATAATTAAACCTTTCTCCGTGTTTTTTTTTATTTAACCGTCTGACCGTCTTTTGTCCGTCTGTCTCGCTCCCCCTCCGCCCCCCTGTGTAACTCTGTCTCGCTCACTCTCGAGCTCACTCTGTAGTCTCCGTAGGCCTCAAGTATCCGCCCGTAGCGCCTTTACTTTGTTGGAGATGATTAAAGGATACGCCGCTTAGTCGCGGCCGCTCCTAGCCGTGGTTTACCCATCGGGTCGCGGCCCGAGGGGTCGCGGCGTGGCGAGGCGCGGCGTGGCGGGGGTTTATTTCGCGTGAATGAAACTCGCTAATGGTACAGCGGCCGCATCGAGGAGGATCTTGGCATCGCCCTGGCACCATCTCATCTCAATTAATCCCAACAAACCCTCACCTCACTAACCCTTTCGCACGGCCGGCGGGGGCGCCGAGAGAGAGAGAGAGAGAGAGAGAGAGAGAGAGAGAGAGAGAGAGAGAGGGAGAGAGGGAGGGTGCTTAGCAAGACCCCCAAGGGGCACCGCACCGCCCGACTAAGAGCTATAGTGTGAGAGAGAAGGAGGGACCCCGCCTGCTCCGCTCTTTTCCAACACCATCCCCTCCTGTCGTCTCTCTCTCTTTCTCGCAATGTGTTTGACGAATAGAATTCTACAAGTCAATTACAGTTTGAGCGGCGCGCGCGCGAGCACCCCGGCGGCGGCAGCGGCAGCAGCGGCGGCAGCCAGCGCCTCGCGTCGGAGCGGAAGGCACTCCAAAAACACCGCCGCCGCGCGGGGAACTTTTAAATAGCGTTACGCGTTAGGGGGATGCCGCGGCGCCGGCTCCGGCAGAAGCAAAGCGAAAGGCTTTTCCACCCTCCAGAGAGAGAGAGAGAGAGAGAGAGAGAGAGACCGGTCTCCTCCGGTCCCCTCTGTGTCTGGGTCCGGCCCGACGGGACTGGACCCGCAGCCGGGGTGAGGGGAGGGAGGGAGAGCGAGAATGTCCCCCAGTGAAGCGGCCGGCATATGTTTTCGTCAAGTCACCGCATCGTGTTCCACCTGGACCCCGCTGGACCCCGCAGGACCCCACCCACCCACCCGGCCAGCCGGACGCTGCCGCAGACCACCTTGTCACTCTGCGGGGAAAAAACTCTCGCCCTTAATATTTAGCCGAAATGTATTGTTACTTCGATGCCTGCAGTACGGGCGGTCAGCAACAGAACGGCGACACCCACTGTAGCTGCAGGGGGCGGGGTGGGGGCGGGGTCCGACCGGACTGCACACGGGGATTCCGTCAGACTTTGTTGAAGCAGCGAAACTCTCAGCTATAGCTGCATCGGCTTTTTATTTTCAAGTGAGACCGATGGGAGGCCGCTGAGGAAACTGCGTATCGCGGTTACCCTGCACAAACTCTTAGTTTGACGACGAAATCCTCTGTGGCGACCGCACATATTTTTCTTTTCTGGGTGCATCCCGCCGGCGACGCCGCCCCCACCGTGTGCAGCCTTTTGTGGAGCTCCGCGAGGACTCTCAGGCGGGCCGAGTGCACTCCAGGAGCAGCAGCCGCAGCAGCAGCAGCAGCGGGGGCAGCGGGGGCAGCGGCAGCGGCGGGGGGCCCCGGCACTCAGCGCCATGCAAAAACAAAGCGTAGTCTGCCATCCATTCTCATCAGGGCCCGGCGCGGGTAGCGGGTCCGCCGCAGCACCTACCCGGAGCCGCCGGCGTCTGCTGCCGAACCAAACACCAAAGAGAGAGCGGGGCGCGGGGGCCTCCGCCTGGTGCGGAAGCGTCCCGGAAGTAAAAATTTTGTTGTCGGACTGTAACTTCCATCCCCCACCGCCCCTCTCCTCTTCTTTTTACAGCCGCCGCCCGGGGCTTCACGTTCGTTGCGTCGTAAAAATCAGTCTCAATTTGTTTCCGCGACGCTATTTCTTTTAAAACCCTCCCCCCCCTCACGCCACCTTCCGTTCGAAAATTAGGGTACGCGTTTTCACCTGTCTCCGGCTTAAAGATCATTCCCGCCGCGCCAAACGGCAAAGTTTGCGGGCCATTCTAATGGCGCACCTATCGCGCTCAAATGGAGCCAAATGGGGTGGGGGACTGCCAAAGCGGCGCAAAGCGGCGCGAAGCGGCCATCGCCGCCGCAAGTTTCTGCGTAGTCACGGTTAAACTCCCCCCTGATGGAACCACCGTTTTTTTCCTGAACTGTCGCTCGGCGGCGATGCGGCTGGGGGAACACTATGGCGGCCGATTCGTGTGAAAAGTAAGAACGGGAAGAAAGGAATGAGTTGCTCAACGGCACTTTTTCCCTCCCCCGCCGCCGTCGCTCGCGTGAAAAGTGACTGTGGGGAAGAAATCGTGCGGCCAGCGCGGGCGCCACGCGGCAGTACGTTCGGAGGAGAAGACGTTCGCCGCGGAAGAAGAGAGTTTCGCCGCTTTGTTTCAAACAAAAAAATACAAAAGAAAAACACGCAATGCTACATTTCTAAAAATATCTTTTATAAATACCACACAACGGGAGAGAATTAAAAGCCGAGCAACTGGGCTACTGGATTGGAAATTTTATGCAGAGAGAAAGAGAGTGAGAGAGAGAGAGAGAGAGAGAGAGAGAGAGGGAGAGGGGGGGGGGGGGGCGGTGAAAACTGTACCAACCTTGTTGCCACTAATGGCTTTCGCACACATCCCCACTCCCCACTAAACCTCACACTCTACGACCACTCAACCACACACTCTGTATTCTCTCTCTCCCTCTCTCTCTCTCTTTCTGCGTCCCTCCCCCTCTTTCTCTCGAGATAAAAGTGCGATGAGAGGAAGACCAGAGGCTGCTCTACCGCTATTCATTGCAGTGATGTCCGGCTCGCAGCCTGGGCTTAACCTTACCGAGGCCATTGCAAAATAGGCCACGACTCTCGGTTAATTTTTGTGAGTGGATGTCGGTGACCATGGTGGGAATAAGACCCGGAGTCCTAGACTCTTTACGGTGAGAGCTGGCGGTCAGAGGTGACCCGGATGGCGGCGGTCCTGGGAACCCACGCATGCGCCCGGGCATCGTGTTCCGTAGAATATCGCCTGTTCTGAGAGTGGGGCGAAACCACGAGTGCAAAAAGTGTAATAAGTATAGGCGGGGGAAAAAAGCCGGAAGCCAGAGGGGCGGTGGAGAAGGGCGATGAAAGAGGCTACTGCGCCGCCGGGGACGTTGGGAAACGCGGTGAGATCATAATCCCAAATTCCGCGTCCGTTTTTACAGTCTGCGCGCTAAAGCCACCGCGCGCAAAAGTTTTGCATTGTGCCGGAGGGTGGCCAAGTTCTCGGTGAGGTTATTCTTTGTCGGAAAGCCTATAGGTGAAGGGGGGCTTTGGCGCGAGCCAACAACAACAACAAGCAGAAAAGTAATCGCCGTCACACTCACAGCGGGCGGCCCGCGCTCGTTTGAATGTCAGCCCGCGCCGCCGGGGACACCGCCGACTCCTCACGCACCTGCAACAACAACAACAAGAGCAGCGCCAGTGAGTGCGGGGAGATCCGGGCAACATTAGCGAATCAATTTGGCCGCCGCAGCCCGGCGCGGAATGAGGCAAGTTTTGCGGGGAGCGAAAAGGACACTGCGGTGAACAAGGCAGCCGGCGTTATGAAATGAGACACGAGGAGCCTATGGCGGCAACAATGAAAGGCACTACCAGACAAAACTTACGCAATTTCCCAAACCGTTTCAACTTTCTTCAACGGGCGGCGCGGGAGGAGGAGGGGAAGGGGACGCCTTGCTGGAGGGAGTCTCTGAGCGCGATCTTCCGACCATCGCAACTTTTATTGTTGTACTGCAAACCGGACCTCACGGCCGGCGGCCGGCCGGAGAAAAATTGGACCCGGGGAAAGAAGGCGTGGGGGGAGGGGGGGTGGTGGGGGGGGGGGGCGAAAGGGGCAAAAGGAAAGGGCCGCGGTAAAGTAGAGTAGGAAGCGGGGACAGCGGAAGGGATATAATTTATCCGCAGTCCTCCTTTGTCGGCGCGCAGCCGCGCCTTAGTTTCGGGAATATCGTCACGGGCCGGGGGGGGGGGGGGGGGGGGCGGCGGCCGTGGCCGGCCTAAGGCGCCGCGTGCCGGCCGAGTATTCCACCATTCACCGACGCTGAGGTTCGCCCGTCAGCCAACAGATTGGTCCAGAACACAATTTTTCCATGGTTCCTATCTGACAATCACCCAAACCGCAAAGAAAGCAGCAGCATTCATTATCGCGTGCGAGGTTTCTGAAAATATTTTCACTGCGAACGGCATATCCGTTTATCGGCGCTGCACACGGCACGCCCTCACAATGCAATCTAATGAATCCCGAGGCGGAGTCCTCGGCGCCGAGTAGGCCGCGTTGTCTGCAGATTATCTTATTCATCGGGCGGGGCCGGGAGATGGCAGAGGGGCCGGGCCATAGCCAGCGCGGGGCTCAGCAGGGAAGAAGGGGGGACAAGGGCGGAGGGCCGCGGGCATAACACCAAAATAATCACATGTTTCTTTTCTATAAACTTGAAACTACGTTCCGACGCCCCCCACCCCCTCCCCTTTGCCCGGAGAAAGACTGTCTGGCGGCATTACCATACTGAATGGCCTCGTGCCGCTGCAGCGCCGAGCCCCCGCAGGTGAGCCCTCTTCCGGGGAGCCACCGAACTCCTCACCGTCCCCTCGGCTCCCCCGCCTTATATTAAGATATCCCCGCCGCGGCGCAGCGGCGCAGCGCGGCCTGTTTGTACATAGTTTCGACCTTAACTAAGCATTAATTAAAGAAAGCTGCCAACTTGTAAAAGCAAATTATTCATCGCGAGAAAGGAAGGAAAAGGAGAGGAGGCGCGGCTCCGGGAGGATCAGGAGCGGAGGGCGCTTCGGGAGGAGGGAATATGAAATGACTGGAGATGGAACGGTGGGGCGGGCGGGCGGCCGGGGCGGCCCGGCCAGGAAGGGGTCCAGCCTAGGACGTACCCATCATTATGCCGCGACGGCAAAAAACGCATACAGCATTTCACTCCTCAACAGCCAACATACTGTAGCATGCAGGCTGTAGCATTAGTTGGCAATAATGATAGTAAAAAAAATATAAAAATAGAACAAGAATATTTTTGGGAGCTCAAAATAAAAATGAGGTAAATGGATTATACATGTTTTAAAATTTCAGAAAAGGGCTTGTATCGTATAGCAATACCACGAGGAACGTTCAGCTGTGGTTTATTGCCAGCACAACGCCTTGCGGGACCCAGAAGCCTCCTACCCCCACACGGCGCAGCTGCCACCAGCTGCCACATGTGTACCGGCCGCACCAGCCGCACCGAGAGCCGCACGGCGACGCGCGCTGCGTCATTTGCGGCGCACACATTCGTAATCAGTCCCACCAAGGACTGGCCGACCCCTGGCCGAGGTGACGGCGGCCGTGGGCCCCGGGCTGCCTCCCCCCCCCCTCCCCAAACACTCAGAGAACAATGTCAGTAATAACAGTTGTGGAGTTTAGCGTATCCGGCCCGCCCTGCAGACTATGCGGCGCTGCCGCTGTGTCCCTAATTTATCTGTGCCGCGAATTTCTTCGCACAAGTGGCCGAAGCGGTGCGGTGGGGGGCGAGGCCTCGGCCTCGGCCGTGCCTGCGCTGGCGGGCCTCGGCCGAGGGTGCACCCAGCACTACCCCGTGGCGCCCCGTGGTCCCCCGGGCGTCCGCAGGGCCGCAGGGCCGCCCGTGTCCACAGAGCCAGTGCTGGTCGCTGTGAGTGTAATACAATTACAGAGTTGGTCTAGTAAGGGCGTGCGGCGGGCGCGTCCCGGCCCCCGAGGGAGCGGCCGCAGGGGCCGCAGGGGCCGCAGACCCGCAAGGGCCGCAGACCCGCAAGGGCCTGCCGGCCTGCGAGTGACCGGGCCGCCGCCGCCGCTGGCACTGTTGTCGTTCCGACAATGGTTATGTCAGATACGGTACCCGTCTGCTGATAAGTGTGGACCCCGCCGGGCCCCGGCCCTCGGCGGCCTCTGGCCCGGAGGCTGCCGGGGGCGGCCGGGGGGCGGCCGGGGGGCGGCCGGGGGGCGGCCGGGGGCAGCCGCGGCGGCCGTCCGGGCGGTTAGGAACAGATGGCCGCCGTTATTACCCCGGCCCGCCCCAGGCCCGCCCCCCATGCCGCCCCCCGAGCCGCCCCCCGAGACGCGCCGCCGCGCGCCGTGCTCCTTGAGTTTGTTGAAACTGGCCTCAAGTGTTTGGATTACCGCCCCCCCGGCCGCCGCGCCCCCGACCGCCTCATCCCCGCCCCATCTCCATTTTATGGTCATTTCAAAGTGGCGGGGCGGCGGCCGCGGCGGCGGCGTGTGGCCTGCACGGGGGCCCGCATGGGGGCCGGCCAGGCGTGGTATAGATGCCACAATAACACGGCCGCCCCCGGCCCGCTCCCCTCTGGCCTCCCCGTCCGCCTCCCCTACCTGGCCCGCGCCCCGCACGCCCGCGCGTTCGTTCGCTATGACCAATATTTCTCCGGATCAGACATGTGGCCGACGTACGTATGGGAACGCCAGAGACACCGCCCTCGATAAATCTGCTGTCAGCGAGCGAGAACGCGCCGCCTCGGAGGAAACGAACGGATGGAAAAAAATGGTCCGAGGAGCTGCCGGCGCGAGTGCGCGCGCCGCGGCGGAGGGCCGACCCGACCCCTCGCGGGGCCCCGGGGGCGCAGAGAAGCCCCAACATCGGTACGCGGCGGCCCCACGCGGCCCCCTCCCCAGCGCCAGCCCCGGGCCAGGCGAGCCCCACTCAGCCCGCCCTCCAGAGGTCTGTGACTGGAGCCGAAGGTTACCGAGTTTTGTTTCCCGATCAAGCCAAGAGAAGCCCGGCCCCGTCCTCTTCTTTCTCCTCCCAGCCGATGCCTTATGCCCTGCTGGCGTTTTTATCCTCTGCCGTGTCCGCCTGCTGCATCGGTGCGACACACACACACACACACAAGTACACACACATTGGGCGCCACATAAAATACAGGGGGCCGTACCCTCACTTTCAATATTTGGTGATGTAAAGGCTTCTGCCGAACGGTGCCGAGCCATTTCCTGCCCGTTTTGTCCATAGATTATAGACTCTGAGGAAGGGAAGGACGTAGGAAGGGGGCCACACTACACCACACAACGGGGGTCACACGATATGACACAAACAAAAACAGTGTATTTTCCCCACAGAAAAGAGATACACGAGAATAAAAGCGAAAAGTTTGAAAACGCCCTTGATCCCTTTAACCACGGCCCGGCATAGGTATCCAGGGTTGCGATCTCGCGCGCTGACATTCGCCGATATTTGCCGCGGGCCACTCTCGCCATTCTCTTTTTTTCTTGCGCCAGAGTTGGCGGCCCTGCGATGCGAGAGCACCGCGCATCGGCTGGCAGGCTGGCGGCACTGGCTGTTGTTGTGGTCGTGGGGGCGGCGCGGCGGCGCGGCGGCGGGGGGGGGGGGGGGGGGGGGGAGGCGCTTGGTATGCGGCATCGCGCCCAGTTGACAAGGGGCGCATCACGGGGTGGTGGTTGTGGGGGGGGGGGGGTATGGGTACGGATCAGCCGGGACAGCGGGGCAGAGAGAGAGAGAGAGAGAGAGAGAGAGAGAGAGAGAGAGAGGGAGAGAGAGAGGGGGGGAGCGAGAGCGAAGGGGACCTTGTCGTACACTGCGGCGTATGCATATGGGTGCAAAATCCTAGGCAGTGATTTGCATGCGGGAGGACGCGGGGAGAGGGACAGACAGAAGACAGATAGACAGAAGGAAAGAGGCCATAAGAGAGAAAAAGAGAGAGAGAGAGAGAGAGAGAAAGAGGGAGAGGGAGGGAGGGAGAGAGAAGCGAGGGAGAGATGGAGGTGAGAGCTGGGTGCGAGGGGAGGAGTCATAGAATCACACAATTGAATTCGCAGCCGCGACGTAGAGCGGACCGAGATGCCCGAAATATTTGAAAGCCTTGCTGGACACATACAGGGGAAAATATTTATGTGGCCGCGAAGAACAACGACGGATTGGGAAAATAAAATATGTACCACTCCTCGGATGCGAGCGCACAATGTGTGTGTGAGGAGCTGGAATGACCACAGATAAAACCGATGGGTGACGGAGAGAGAAGTGAGTCAGTGATCGCGCGCATGAGAGAGAGAGAGAGAGAGAGAGAGAGAGAGAGGCCGGGAGAGGAGATGAGGCGCCGCTGTTTGTTTGGCCAATATGGCAATCCGGGTCACAAAACATCCATTCCGTCCACCCCCTCCCCCTGCTCGTGACGTTGCGGCGGTCGCGCTGTTGACCCAGTGCTGATCAGCGGGGGGCCTCGGGGCGGCCGTCGGGGGGGCGGTCATCAGGGGGTCTTGCGGGGCACACCGAGGCCCCCTGGCGGTCTGTCCGAGAGAGACGGATGCCCCGTTTGACTACGGCGTGCGAAAGAGACGCCCGGCCGGTCAACTGCGGTCGGACATCTGCCATGCACTATACCGCAGTCAAATGCGGTGTCCCGTATCCTTCGCACTCAATCAGACCGCCGCTGGTTCACTTTCTTTTATTTCGTTTCGGGGGTGCGATGCGTTATTCAGGACAAGAGTCAAATAGCTCGGCTGGCTGCAGCAGGTGCGGCACCTGGTGCAGCTGCTGCAGCCACTACCGAGTTCCCGGTAGGCAGCGGGGCAGACGCCTTTCTGCGATAGCCCCCTCCGCCGCCGCCCCTCCTCCCCCACATGATGCGGATGCTGTGCCGGATAAGAAAACATTCCGTACAACAACTCGCGCCGCCGTCCCTTGTTTTCCATCAACTCTTCCCCACCCACCATCCCCCGCTCGGATCTCCGTCTCCTCTCGCAATGAAAAGAAGCAGCGAGCAGACGACTTTTTCTCGGCAAAATCGCGCCAAGCAAGCAATAAGCATCTCAAAGAATCGCGCGCGGAAAACGTTTCAAACTCCGTCGGCGACGGTGCCACGCGGACGGCGCGGCGCTGCTAGCAGCGGCGCGCGCCACGGCGACGAATTGGACTTGCATGGGTCACAAAGACTCCCCGGCGCGCGACGGCCGAGATGAAAATGCAGATTATTTGAGAGAAAAGGACGGGGGAGGGACGCGAAAGATAAACTCTTGGCGACAGAGGGCCCAGCCCAGCCCCGCCGTCCGCCCGGCCGGCCGGGACATCACGGGGGATGTTGGGTCGGTGCGGTTTTTACTAGCGCCCCGCCGAAAGAGAAAGGCGAAAGGGGGAGGGGCGAGTCCTTAATTTCAGATTTGAAAGAATAAAAGCCCGGGGAAAAGAGGATTGGGGCCGCGGCAAAAGGCCTCCGCCGCCGCCCGGGCCGCCCGGGCCACAATTGGATGGGCGGCTCGGCCGGACGGCGGCGCGAGCGCAGCGCCGCTTGGAATAATATGAAAGGAATCCGCTTTCCGGCGACGCGGTCGCAGCCGTGGGACCTGCCGGAGCTGAAACTGCATTACATTTCCCCCTCCCTGGCGGTCACGCGGTGCGGGCGCAGAAAAATGATGAGTTGTCACAATGAGTTTATGTTCGCTTGATTTTATGCAACCGCCACTGTTCGCAACATTTTGCGAGACTGTCATTATTCCGGTATACCGATGACCGGCAGGCGATCAACCGGTAATGTCCATTGCATCAACAAATGTTTCGAAAAAAAAAATTGTTCAAGAAAACTTTTTAATAATGTCCGAAAATAAACATTTCTGCAAAGTCAAGTTCGGAAAATGTGGGGTGGTTTCAGAAATCTCTGGTAGTTGCTGACTTGTTTCCGAGGCACCCGAAACACCATTACCCGGCCGGCTACCGGGGCGGAGCTCGGGCGGAGCCGTGTCCCGCTATAATACGTGCGGGATTTCCATGGCTTGCTGATGAATTGTTGGTGGCGACGACGCCGGCGCCGGGAACAATGCCTTGCGGGGACCCCCCCCCCCCCCCCCCCGCGAGGCGGCCGGGGGCCCCACGGGGGGCGCGGGGCCCGACACCAACGACATCGCTACTCGAAGCACAAAAGGGGTACCATTGATCGCGCCCCACCGCAGCGCAGTGTGGCGTGGTGAGCGCCCACCGGCTCGCACCACCCGCAGCTCCGGACTTTAAAAACTTCAGCGCGGCGGAAACTCGACGCAGCGTGCGGCAACACACACACAACTCACACACGCGCGCACACACAACACACACACTCGGTGCGTTCGCGTGGTGCCCGTTGCAGGCCAGCACACCGCGGCTCGATCGTCAGACAGACCCGACGGTCCCGGCGGGGCCTCCAGGGCTTGTGCGCGCACCGCGCCGTGTGGCAGCGCGGCAGCGCGGCAGCACATCACGGGGTTTGTGGGGTTTGCGCGCACCAGCGTGCAGCCCGCGGGCAGCGGCGGCGGCGGCGGGCGAGAAGAGGAGCATGGAGATAAAGAAGGACAAAAGCAGATCATACCGCGCCGGCCGCGGTGAAATATGGCGAGCATACGTTGGTCGCGCTGGTACTTGTGTGCGGGCCGCGGCACGAATGGCCGCTCGGCGCCGCTGCAGGCGGCGCAGCGGGCGCAGCGGCCGGAGCGGAGCAACTCTCTTCCGCGGGATTTATCATGCGTCACTAACCCGAATACGGACTCGCGGTTCGCCGTGCAGTTCTCTCAAGCGCAGGGGCGAGGCCGCGCCAGACGGCCAGCCGACCTGTCGAGCTTCGGGCGGTGGCAGCTGCGGTAGCTGCGGCAGCTGCGGTAGCTGCGGCAGCTGCGGCAGCTGCGGTAGACACAGTGGCAGCGGCAGCAGGGGACCAAGCGGATTAGAGAGTGGCGACCACCACCCTCTTGGGAGCGGATCCGAGCTCCCGGTACCCGAGTAACAGTGGTGGAGTATCGAGCAGTCTGCGGGACCAGTGCGGAAGTCCTGTGGCGCTGCTGCCGCCCCGTGCCCGTGCCGTGCCGTGCCGTGCCCGCGCCTAGGACAGACAGGCCTGCCCTCCCCAGCCGCCCCCCGCCGAGGCCGACGAAGAAGCGCGGTGTACGTTGTCAAAGAGAGCAGCACCAGCAACTTTGGACAATGACAGAGCACGGCGAGCCGTCGGCGGGCGGGGACCTGACGGGGACCTGACGGCGGCCGGCGGCAACGGCGGCGGCCTCCGCAGCAGCAGCGCACAGCGGCACACAGAGGCGCACAACGGCACACAAACGCAGAGCGGCACACAGAAGCGCACAGCAGCACGGCGGAGCACAGCGGAGCGTCGAAGGCTGCCGCTGTCAGCGCCGGGGCCGGAACTGCTCAGCCCGGCAGTGTTATCAGCACCTCCGGTAACATCCAGCACTGTCCGCCACCGCGGCCAGGACAGCAAGGCAAGGCAAGGCTACATCTCCGGCGACAAAGAGGGACGAACCTCCGAAAAAAATTTCTTCCTTGTAAAACTGCAGTCTTCTCCCCCAGCAAAAGGACTTGTTTCTTCTACTCTGGTATCGTCTTTAAAAAAATATGTAAAACTATAAAATAACAACACGTTTATTGAGACCTAACCGAACGTGTAGTAACAGCAAGTGGTGCCTCAATGCTACTTATCTCACACGCATTGCGTGATCCGTGCTGTGTTGTTGATCTGTTGATTTCCCATCTCGCATGTGGAACGAGGGCCTCGTCCAGACACGTGCCTCCCCCGCCTCCTCTCTCCACTCTCGTACCCACGCAAGTTGACCCGAGTTTAGAGAAGGGTGCCTCCCTCCCGCCCCCCCCCCTTCCCTTGGCCCCCTTTGCTCCCCACCCCCACCCTTACGCTTTCCCATGCGGCGCGGCCGACGACACCGACTCGCTAAACTAAACTTGGCTCGCACGCGCGTTGAAATGACGGCTTCGTGCACGATGTCTTGTTTGCCTGACTCCCAGCAGCAGCTCTCTCTCTCTCTCTCTGCTCTCTCTATCTCTCTGCTCTCCCTCCCTCCCTCTCTCTCTCTCTCTCTTGCTGACACCCACACACAAACACGTCACTTTCGGCGGGTGACAGCCGCCGCTGCCGGCTGCACTCTGGAACTGCGGATCAGACGATGCGCGTCAGGAACACGACTCGGACAGTTTCGGCGAGTGGGATGGGTTAGTGATGAGCAGCTTGGGGGGGCGTCTAAAAATCACGTAGCACGTCCGCGGGGACGCTGTGCCGTGCGTTAGGCACACGGCGGACCCCGCGCGGCGGCGCGTGTTCCAGCGCCCGCTGCGGGAGTTATCGCACGAGAGGAATGCACAAGCTTTTTATCCGCAAACTTTGTTACGACGCTACCTGACACGCACGGCCGAACGCACTCCGGCAAACAAACGAATCGAGTCTACCTTTTTTTCACATGTTTTCTTGCGTCTTTTTTTATGTCGTATGTAAAAATGACGCGCCGCATTTTTTCCCCCTGATGTTGTCGCTGTATTATTATTTTCGTTAGAGCCAGACGACCCCTCTGCAACACTCTGTCGCCTCGTCACAACGCGAGCCGACCCGCTAATCATCCCGTTTTAGGTGTGTGTGTGCGTGCGCATGCCTGTGTGTGCATGTGTGCGTGTGTGTGTGCCGCGAGCGCCGCTAAACGCGCCCACACACTTCGTAAATATGAATTCCATTTTGCACCGTTCTCTTCTTGTGTTCTTTACAATATTTTTTGTTTTTCGCGCTTGGTCCTCTCTCTCTTTCCCTCTCGCTCGTGTCTCTACCCCCCACCCCCTACCTCTCTCTCTCTCTCTCTCTCTCTCTCTCTCTGACATTGGTTGGAGCCAAGACAGACACTTTGTAGATTTTATCAGATGGGGAAACGTTTTGACCGACATCGCAGTACTATTGGATAGCAGCTAGTCTAGACTCTACGTTTTCCCTGGGGCCCTCCTTGAACTGGCTTTACGTCACTTGAGAACCGGCTCCGCGCCGCTCCCTCGCCTATAGACAGCGCTCCGATCCGCGCACACAGATCGTTTCCTAGCGGAGCGGGCGGCCCGATCCGCTCTTCTGTCACCGGCTTGTGCTGGGCCGTGCCGGGCCGTGCCGGGCCGTGCCGGGCCGTGCCGGGCCCCAGTGTCCCGGGCGGAGCGGTCGGTGTGCCGGGGGCCCACCCAGCCCGCCCAGCCCAGCCCTGGGCGCGGGGTGCGAATGGGACGGCCTCCTCATGAATAACCATGCAGATTTCCATGGGCAGCAGGACACGGCCAAGGCCCCCCCCCCCTCCCCAGCCGGTGCACACGCGTCCGCCAGGCTGCGCCGGCTCGCCGCGGCGGCGCCGCTGAGGTGGCGCACGGAATGTACGAACCAAAAAGACGAAGCAAAAAAAAACATAAATAATAGAGCAGTGAATTAAATATTTGCATAAGCGCGCGAAAGGCCTTGTGGCCTCTGGAGCGTGCGTGGAGTTACGCGCAAGACATACACGCAAATTCACAGCCTCAGCAATTTTCCTCATACGTTCATACTACTTTTCTCTTTTTTTTATTTTTCGCTTCTGCTCTCGCTCTAAAAAGGGGAGAGGGGGAGGGGGCGTGAGCTCGGATGGCGCAGGGGAATGCCAATCATTTCCGTCCGACAACGCACCGACCCGCCCAATCAGGGCCCCGGCTATCATTTTTCAGGGGGGAATCGATAACGGGGGCAGCGGGGGCCCGGCGGCCCGTGTGCACACGGGCGCTGCCGCGGCACACGTGTCGGCCTTAAAAATACCCCTCACGCCTCACGCCCACGCGGCACGGCGCGGCAACGGGCCGAGCCTCTGGGCGCCTCTCTGCCGGCCGAGCGTGATGGCCGAGCAGCAGCGGCACGGCACGGCACGGAAAAACAAACGGGGGCGAGTGTGCAGTACCGGTGACCCGGCCAAGCGGCACCACCGTCACCGCTCATCCCCTCGTAAACTTTTATAGTGAACACGTACGGCGCCGTTTTATTTCATTTTTATTTTGGAGGGATTCGGAAATTGGCAACATCTGCAACGAACTTATCTGGATTTAAATATTTGTTTTCGAAATCTCTCTCTGTACAATAAGTTGAATTTATTACCCAATTTTTTTTACACTATCACCCGTTGCCTTCTCATACCGATCGCGCCGGGTTCGAGCACCTCTCGCCGCTCCACCAAAAGCCACCCGGAAATTACCTGTAACAAAACGGGAAAACAAAAGGGTCAGCCGGTTAACAACACAGCACCGGCAGTAATGAGTGGCCACCGCAACCAGGCAGCCCTAATGACGGGGCCGCAGAGCTCGGCGGGCGCGGACAGAGGAATCGCACGGCCAGATTAACGAAACGACCCCCGGCGTATGAATAGCACGGGGGGGGGGGGGGGGCGTGTGTGACGTGTGTAAATGCGGTGCGGGGACGCCGGGGACGGCCTCCTCAACAGTAACCGACAGGCATGCAGCGGCGGACTGGGTGAGTGCGAGAGAGACGGGATACCTCATCTGACTGCGATGGTGCGAGAGAGATGCCCGGGGCAGCCCCGCACGGGCATCTCTCTCGCACCATCGCAGTCAAATGAGGCATGCCGTCTCTCTCGCACTCACCCAGTCCGCCGCTGCAGGTATGTGATCATGTGCCGACCGCCGGCGCCACGAGGGCGCCACACTACTCGCGCTCCGAAAGTTTTTGTCATTCCCGTATTTGTTTTTGTTTCTTTTCTGTTTGCCTCCTTTCTCTCCTCCAAAGTTTTGAAAGTAATTGATAAAGCTGCGAATCACACCCGTGGAAGGTTTAGGAGTCGAGGCTGGGCGCAAACCGCGACGTCCCTGTGGACCCGAGCGAAGGAGGAGAAGATGGAGGAGGAGGAGGTGCGGAGGTGGAGGCGTGGCGGAGGAGGTGCGGAGGTGGAGGAGGAGGACTAGGAGGAGGACGACGAGGTGGAGGAGGACGTGGAAGAGGAGATTCGGGCGGCGCTTGAGAGATGCCCTCCTCGTCACGCACCCGGCCGCCCCCGCCACCAACTTGGCAACATTAGCGCCCCCCTGCGGCCACTCGGCCAACTCCCGTCCCCTCGGGAGCCCCCCCTGTGTGTGCGGCTCACTGAAATAACCCTGCCGCGCGCAATCAACAGCTTTTCAATAACCAACTTGGTAACGAGATAAGAGCGAGCTTAGCGTTACGATCTCGCGGGGACAAAGGGTCCCCTAATTAATTTTCTTTTGTGGCGATGGCGGCGGCGGCCAGTTTTCTACGGCAGCCGCGGGAGTCTCTCATATCGCGAAATACGGCGGGCCACGGGCCGGCAGCGTGCGGCTCCCGTCGTCTCTCGGTGAACGCCGTCTTCGCGGAGGAAGTCGGCACTTCCGGTCGGCTCTGAGGCACACACACGACGCCCGCCGGACGGGCGCACACACACGTGTGAGTGAGAGGGCGCGTGTCGGGGGTGGTGACCGAAGAGACACGTGTGTGCGTGTGTGTGCGAGAGAGAGAGAGAGAGAGAGAGAGAGAGAGAGAGAGAGAGAGAGGTGAGTGGGTGGGCGGCGTTTTTACGACGAGCCGTATACCGAGGCTGCTGCGGAAGCAGAGTCGTATATGAGAGTCCCAATTTAGACAGCCCGTGTATCACATTGTGCCGAGTTATCGCCATCGATATGTGCCAGCCAGCCGACGCCAGCCTCTCTCTCTCTGTCTCTCTCTCTCTCTCTGTCTCTCTCTCTGTCTCTCTCTCTCTTTCTCGCTCTCTCTGTCTCTCGAATATACAAACCAAAGGGCCAGCCGCAGCGCCGTCAAAAGCGGCCTGCAAAGTCGATGCATTCGACACCACAAAAGCGCTGTCTGAAAAAATTAAAAAAAGTGAAAACTCCATCGTCCCAACTGGGACCGGTTTTCTGCGACGGAGCAAAGGAAGGAGAGAAGAAAAAGAAGAAGAATATAAGAGAAGGATGCTGCGCTTCGCCCTCCACACACGTCGTTTCAGAACGATATCGAGAGAGAAAGCCTTCCTCAACGTCACACACAGGAGCCTCTTGATCGGGTCCCCCCACCCCTCCAGCTCGCTCGCTCGCCAGCCTCGGCTGCTGGAAAACGGCAACATAAAATTGTCGGCTCTATATTGATGAAAAGGACGACGGCGATGGGATGAGAGGGGTCCGGGAGCGGCAGAGATAAAGGGCACGCGGCCGGCACGGCGCGGCACGGCGCGGCGCGGCGCCGCCACCGCAGCCGTCCGCACGGTCAGCAGCTGCCGGGGATCATCCCGTCCTTTTGTCTCCCGCCGCCGTGCTCCTGGCCCTGGCCGTCCCGGACGGGACCCGCACCGCGCGCTCCGATATGATGGCCTTCAGGGGCTTTATGATTGTGGAGGAACGGGGGCCATCTTCCGGCCCGCCGTCGGGGGGGCGTGGCGCCCTCGTGACCCCCGCAGTGCGGGCGGCGAACCGACCGGCGGAGCGGGGCGCCGTGGCGGCAGGCAACGGGAACACACGGCCGTCAGAGGGTTGCCTGCCCAGCGCTCCGCAGGCGCGCAGCTCGGCACCCGATCCTACGCGCGCTCCGAGCGCCGTGGCGGTAGGCAACGGGAGCACACGGCCGGCCGCGGGTCGCCTACTCTGCGCTCGGCAGGCGCGCCCGCTGCCCGGCCTACGCGCGCCCCGGGCGCCCACCGGATAGACAATAAACAAATACCGCACCAGGCCAGCGGCCGCACCCCCGTGCGGCGCTCATATTTTATTCCCGCTGGATGGATATCAGGAGTCCGCCACCTCCCCCTCCGCCGGCAGCGCTGCATGCGGCATAAGGTTTCAACTCCCCCTCCTCCCCCCGCTCCCACCAACCTCTCTCCAAACCCTCTCCCCCTCTGAGCCCCTTTCTGTACTTTTGGAAATGCATGGCTCGGTTCGTCGAGAGGGGTCGCTTTCCCGAGTAGCCCTTTTCCCAGTCTTTCTCTGTCAGCGGGAGCAGCAGTGCCCCCCCCCCCTCTTTTCCTTCTCCGCCACCCCCTCCCCTCAGACTCGCGCGAGCAGCACACACCGCCAGCCGTAGCGAACAAACAAGTTCGGAATCATCTATGAATAAGGAATAAGGGAATAAATATAAATAAAAAATCCGCCGGCGAAAGTGCAGCAGTTTCTTGGGAGGGCGAGTCCCGCGGGGCCGCGGGGGGGGGGGGGGGGGGCGCCAGCCCCGCAGCAGGCCTGGCGGGCCCTGCGCCGGCCACCGGCACTGCACGGGCCGCAGCGCCGCGCCCCCAACATGTACGGAAACGGCCTCCCCCGATTGCTTCGCACTGCAGCAGAGGCCGGCGCGGCCCGGCCCGACCCGGCAGATCCCCGAAACCGTACCCTCGTTTTCGGTCGGCGTAAAACGGGGAGGCGAGGGCCCGCTGAGAGGCGCGGCACCGCAGCGCCGCGCCCAGCGAGCCGCGCGTCGCCGTCCTCGCCGGAGGGGGGAGTCGCCGCGCCGGCCATGAATTCACGCGCGTAAACACGTTGCCAACTTTTAAAACAAGAACATCTCTCGCTGCACGAGCGCGCGCCCGTTAGCATTTCAATAGTGTGGGCGTGAGGGCAATAACTTATTTTCAGAAGCGTGTGTACGACGTGCCGCCGCCGCCGCCGCCGTCGCCTTCTCTTTGCTCCTCTTTTGCCGCATGTACCGTAACGGGCTACCGTTGTATTTTTCCAACAACTTGTCACAAGGTTCTCGCTCCACACTTCCTGCCTGTCGGGGCGACAGAGTCGGGTACGCGGTGGTGTGTGTGTGTGTGTGTGTGTGTGTGTGTGTGTGTGTGTGTGTGTGTGTGTGTGGGTGAGGGGGTGCTGCTGGGCCTCGGGCAGCAGCGCAATCAGCAGCCCACACGGCTCACTGCGCCACTCGCCGCGCCACGCCGCGCCACGCCGCGCCGTGGGGACGACGGCTAGGTGGGCCGGGCACGGTTCAATGCAGCTCCGAGGCACAGCGGCACAGCCAGGCACAGCAAGGCACAGCCTAGCGGCGGCAACGCTGGGGGAGGGGACCCGATGCGGGGGCCCGATTTACCCCCGCAAGACTTGTTGCCGCCGCTCACCCAGAACGTTTATTCTGGACAAGGAAAAGAAGAACTGAAGCTTTTTCGAGGCGCTTTTGCGGCGGCCGGTCGGAGAATCGTCACAGTTTTGTCGTTTTCAAAATTCAGATAAACACTGACGTCGGTTGTCGCTGGCCGCGCGGCCGCGTGACTGGGAGCGAGGGGAGCCTTCCCTCTCCGGACCCGCCGGGCCGAGAAAGCTGCGGGACGTTTTAAACAGACATCTCGGGGGGACGCGCGGGGCGCGGCCCGGCGGAGGGACGAAGATGGAAGGGGATCGAACGGGAACACCGCATTGACAGAGAAGGGCCGGCCGCGTCCGCTCTAAGGGGGCAGTCCGGGGGGACGGGAAGGGAGGGGGGAGGGGAGGAGGGAGGGGGCCTTTGGGGGCAGCCTGATTGCGGCCACTGTAGTGAGCGGAGAGTCTCGGGAGGACGGGAGAGATACTGGGTTGCGTGTAGCGGTTGCCGGCTGTCCCCTGCTTCTCCTCCTTTCTCTCTCCCTCCCCCTCCTCCCTCCCTCCCTCCCTCTCTCTCTCTCTCTCTCTCTCTCTCTTCCGCATTCATCCCGCGCTCTCCGTCTGTCTCCCTCGCTCTCGCTCCCTCGCAATCTCCCAGTGGCGCGGCGACGCGGGGGCCGACGTCGCTGGCTATTTTGTCCGCGTAAAAGTTGACAGCGGGCCCCCGGCTTCTGCTGGCCCGGCCGACAGTTTGCCCGGAATCCCTTTTATAAGGGGACGCTTTACTCCCATCTTGCGTACCTCTGGCCGGACCGTAAACACGAAAGTGGGATTGTTCTCGTAAAAAGAATCATCAACGGCAGGGAGTTCGGCGTGATAAACTGCGCTGTTTTGAAGAAGGCGGGGGCGGTAACTGCATGATTGCATTGCAGTCCGTCCGTCTGTCCCGGCAGGTCCCGGCAGGTCCCGGCTCAGACCGGACCAATCCTTTTATGCCCGAGGAGGGTCTAATTTCTGCATCAGCTATTTTTCATGCCGGCAGCAAACAGCAGCAGCGAGCCGGCCCACAAAGCTCAAGGTAAAAGAGGTGAAGAGCGGCGCGGAACAGTGAAAAAAAAAATAGAAATAAAATAGAAGAAGAAAGAAAACATGACGCAAAAGAACGAAGCTGGCGAAAGATTCTGTTCCCTTTTTATTCATCCCTCATTAGCAGTCATAATGAGAAACGTTAAAACTCCCGCGGCGAGGCCGGCTTAAGGGCGCACACGACATGGCTGCTTTGTTTGTTTCCCCCACAACAAGCAAGGGCCGGTGCAGCCCAGATATTTAAGAATAAAAATGTTAAAAAAAGGGGCAAGCAAAGAAACTCCCGGCGGTTTACCGCTCGGATCCCCCCTTTCTTATTCGCGCTCATTTCGGAGTAAAGACGAAGCTGCCGCAGCAGCGGTGGAGACGTCTGCGATAAGAGCCTGTGCGCGCAGTGGGTCTGCCAGCCTGACCTCCAGAGGACAACACAAGGTCAGGCGCGCCGTGCGGTGCCGTGCCGGCGCAAAGCGCGCAGCCCGCGTCGCTGTCTCTCTATCGGTTTCAGCCCCCAAAACCACTCCGGGGGACACGAGAGCGACACGAGTCCAAGTTGAACGGCCGCGAGGTAGGAGGAAAGTCGGAGCGGCAAAGACACAGCCGCACAGAGAGAGAGAGAGAGAGAAAGGAGAGAGAGAGAGAGAGAGAGAGAGAGAGAGAGAGAGGATGCAAGAAGAGGGCCGCGACGGATGCGGTACACAAGGGCGTGCGTGCGGCGCAGTGACTTTGACGAGAGTCATCTCAAAAGTCTCGACGTAAAGAAGGGAGGCACCGGGAGAATGCGGGGAGAGGGGACTCGAGGGGGAGGGGGGGGGGGGTTAATCGGGAAAATAGCGTGTGCCAAAGCTGTGTATCAACCCGGACAGCGGCGGGGGGGGGGGGGGGGGGCACCGCCGCGTTGTGTCATATACGTGTATTGGACCGGCTCCGATGCCTTCTCCTTGTTTAGGTCTGCAGTGAGGGGGCGGAGACGGAGGGAGGGGGAGAGGCGGGGGGGGGGGGGGGGGGGGTCGGTGAATCGTTGCGGCTGGAGGAAGCAAAGAGGCGCGGTGCGGTGCGGGGGAGGGGAGAGGGGTTGGCTGAAGAAAGAAAAGGAATGGGAATGGCATGAGGAGGGACGGAGAGAAAGAGAGTATAGAGTTTTGTGTCTCGGCGAACGATTTATGGCCGTTCATCATTGGGCCGCGCGCAATGGCAGCCGGCATTACGACACGACCAATTATAGGACGACTCGAGTATTTATAGTGTTTGCACTCGGGAGTAGTTGCGGCGCGGCGGGGCGCGGCCGGCGGCCAGCTGCTGCCCCGTGGGAAAGCACCTACTGTGGCGGTCCTCCTCGCGGCGCCATAGCGGCCCCCGCCCACTGCTGCCACGCCCCAACCGGAGGCAGGAGAGGGGGGCCCCGCACTGGCACGCCGGGTTCAAACACCTCTCCGCCGCCGCCTCGATTATTTATAGATTTAAAAAAAAACGTATTATACAGTTTGGCCGCGCTGTCCGCGCGCATGCGGTCCGCACCGCCCACTTCCGTACACACACAACAGAGGGTAGCATTCAACGCACAACTATCTGAATATAGGGAAGGGGCTCTGTTTGAGTTATGAGCCAAGGTACACACAAAGACACACACACACACACACACACACCGCCACTGGCAACCTTCCAGGGCATCCCCCAAAACCCGTTCGTATATCGAGGCGAGAGGGGTGGATGGGAGGCAACAGCCTGATGAATGAATTCCGATTTCATTCACGTCTCTCTCTCTCTCTCGCTCTCTCTCTCTCGCTCTCCCTGAGGGATCCTCAAAACTGCCGGCGGGTAATATCCCCGAATTACTTTACAGACTGGCATGCGCGTTATGTATTTCTCTCGCGCGGATGCGAGCCTCTTATCTCTGTGATGCTCTCGGACTCTCCGGTAGCAACGGGTACCGGACGGGTACCGCGAAGGGTCATCCCGGAATCACCTCATCGAAGAAAAACAGCAAAGCGTGTCAAAGAAATGCCGACCTTGGCCTGGGCGCATTTCAGCGATCGGCCCTCTCGAGCCTCGCTAGCCCGGTGTGCAGCGGTGCGGCCCCTCCGGGACCTGCGTACCGGGCCCCCGCTCCAGCCTGGTTGTCTGCCATAACTACCCGACCGGCCGCCAGAACTTGGCCGAACTGCGGTGGCCCAGTGCGCCGGGGTCCCGGCCCGGCGGCGCCGCGCCGAGCACCGGCCTCGGCCACCACGCTAACTAACAAGCAGGTGGCGGCGGTGGTGCGCCCCGGCCTCGGCGGCCACGCCGCCCTCGGCGGCCGCGGGACCACCGAGTGGCAGCTCATTACGGGCGCCGAGGCCGAGCAGCGCCGCGGCCGGCCTCCGCCGCCGCACAGTTTGCTCGCGTATTGAGCCGCTGTCGCCGGCCTGCAGTGGGCGCCCCGCAACAGTTTCCCCCAGAGTTCTTCCCTCGGCGCCCCGACCTCGTTGACGGCTCCGGCACGGCCCCGGCACGGCCACGGCCATGGCACGGCCGCGGCACGGCCCCGGCACGGCCACGGCCATGCCACGGCCATGGCACGGCCACGGCACGGCCGCGGCACGACGCCAGCCTCTCTCTCTCTGCGGCCCGGCAACGGCACTCGGGGGTCTCGTGCCGCTACCAGGCATAGTCGGCGGCGGTCAGGGCGGGCGGCGTGGCGTGAGCTGCGAGGGCAGAGGAATGACCAGAGTAGCAGCCCAGCGCTCTCCTCACCTCTTTTTGTCTAAAATTTCAAAGTGGGGCGCAGCCTCGCAGCCTCGCTGCCGGCCCACACAACTGCGGTGGAGTCCCAACCCACTCGACCGCCCCCTCGCCACCTCTCAGCTCCCCCCCCCCCCCTGCCGCTGTGCACGCCCACACCTCACAGTACGCAGCAATTCCTTTTAAAAAAAATAATTCCAGTCGTTGCTGCTGCGAGGCAACACGGCAAAGCTTTGTCGCGGTTCGGCATTGTTGTTTTGTCTGTTTTTTGTTGTTTTTGTTTTCGTTTCGTTTTCAACTCGTTTTCGTGTTCCGCTTGTTCGCCCGCGGCGAGGCCGCGCCACGCATGTGTGTGCCGGCCGCGGCCGCTCAGCTCAAGTGGCCCGAAAAACTGCACGGGAAAGGGCTTGCGGGGGGCCGCACAGTCCGCACACTCACTCCCGAGTCGTTCCACCTCTTACAGCGGGGGTGGGGAGGGAAGGGGGAAAGGGGGGGGGGGGGGGGGGGCTGCGTGGACAGTCAGTGCCGCTCGTCTTAATGCACTCGTCGGGGGACCGCGGCGTGACGGAGCACCCGCCAATCAGCATGCACAACACTGCGTGCGCGCACGGCCAAAAAGCGTTTCGCGCGGCGGAGCGCGAGTTAGAGAAAAAGAGAGAGAAAAAAAAAAACAAATATATCGTGCCCCGCGGTCCATATACACATCGGGCGGCTCGGAACAAAAACAGGAATCCGGCGGCAGCACGGCCCATGGCGTGGCATGGCGTGGCGGTGGCGTGGCGCACACGTTCGCGGCCCGCCGGCCGACAACATGTTACTTGTTATTTCGCTTCATTCTCCTTTTTATTTCAACACTTCAATATAACGGGCCGGAAATCAACCCCAACGACGTCCCTCCACACGCCATTCCATTTCGCACGTCCACTCTTTTTTTTATTTGCCCCTCTCCTATCTGCCCCCTCCCCCTCGCACTCCCCGCATGTTGCTCCCCCTCCCCCCTTCTCTCTCTCTCTCTCTCTCTCTCTCTCTCTCTCTCTCTCTCTCTCTGTCCCGCGAGCAAGAGTATACAAATGGTGGCTGCGGCGATCCGGCTCTAAACGCTTTACGGCAACGGCGTGCCGTGCGGGGGGCCCTTGGCGTTAACACGCTCAGGATTTCTTCGACCGAGGCCGCTGAAGGTTTGACGGTAAGCCGATTGGAGCGACGGGGCGCGCGGCGGCGGCTGCGGCGTCCTGTTGAACCCGCGGCACCCGGCGGGTCTTCCCGGGTCTTCCGCGGTCGGCTGCCGCTTCCCGTCTAATCCCAGTGGTAATCATTTTAGTCGGGCGTGTGCGGGGGTCCGGGGGGCGGGGCGTGGCGGCGGCATCGGCGGCGGCATCGGCGGGTGCAGGTCGGGGTCCTGCCTGAGCGGCGGTGGGGCGTCGTCGGCCTGCCGCGGGGTCAGCGCGGTGCGACAAGGGCTGCGGTGCGCCCCCCCCCCTATCCGATAAAACACCACAGCGAGAGGCAGTGTTATGGCACCCCCCCCCCCTTCTCTCCCTGTGCGACGCAGACGTCAACAAAATGCCTCCTGAAAGTCAAATTAATCCCGTCATAAATATGTAGGGAGTTAGTGAGACACCAGACAGGTTGTGCCAACTGTCGAACCATCGCGCCTCTCCGGCCGTGTGGCGGCATGCAGAGGGGGTCCACACGCACGCCGCGTCCGAGAAAGACCAGTGGAGCAGAAGAGGCGCGCGAAACAAAAAGGAAATAAAATTCTGCGGCTAGAATCTCGTCCGATGGGTGGGTACTCCGTCAACTAACCACAAGGATGTAACCTGCGCCCGGCCTGTCGCCGGCGGCCTTGCAAGTCTGTAGCAGGAGCAGCGCTGGCAGCTGCGGCGTGGCGGCGCCGGCCCACCACACCAGCCCCCGGCTGGTGGAGCCAGGCCGGCCCGCAGCGCCCACACGTGCGGCGGCTGGCCTATCCGGCCGACCGCGGGCGCTCCCCACCGCCGGCACACAAGGTGCGGCATGCTGCTGCTATCGCTCTCTCTCTCCTCTCGCCCTCCCCTCTCTTTCTCTCTCATCTTTCTCTTTCTCTCTCTCTCTTACACACACACACACACACACGTGAGGAGGCACTAAACTTCGCACGCTCGTCTAAACTATGCGCCAACTGCGCCTTCATTCGCGTCATGATTCAACAGCACGTCCGAACGCGTCATAAACGAGCTAGTTAGCTGGCGCCACCCCGCCCGCGTGCGGCACAAGCCGCGGCGGCACCGGCGCCGTCTCAAGTTCGAACACGGCCCGTCCGCACAGCAGCGCCCCCCCCCCCCCCGCATCTCTAGGAGTATGCAAATGACGGCGGGCTGCGCGTCGGAGTGTTTTCGGGTTCGCAAAGGGGGGGGGGGGGAGCACGGAAAAATAAAAGATTAGTTGGCGCAATGAATTTAAGTTCGATGATTTTTAGACACGATGTTTAGTTAAACGGGAACTATGATTTCGTATCAAATTTCGTTCTGGGCAGATGATTCGTAGTTGCATTGGATTCACAAAAGCAAGAGACTGTTCGCTGTGACAACTGAGAATTCGTTGCCCCTGCGAACCCTCAGCTCCCGCGTTAATACATTTTGTGCTTGTTCCAGAATAAACAGGCGCATTTCGTTGCGCCATAAATTAATAAATTCGTTTTCGTGCGACGGTTTATATCGCGAAACGTGACGCGGGGTGAACGGGACCCATCCACCGGGCGGCGGCAGCACCGGATAACGGTGCCGCCGTGGGCGCTGCAGGGCCGGAGATTGATTCTGCAAAACTGCAGCGACGCTCCCCCGCGGCGCCATAAAGAATGGCATCCCCTCCCCACGATTGGTATCTCGCCGCCGCTGAGCTCGCTGAAATATTGGGTGCTAAGCAGCTGACCATCAGTGATACAAGTGCCTCTGCAGATAAGAGATAAGGCGGTCGGAATGGCCGGATTATTTCTCTCGCCGACACACCACCAGCCGACGGCCCCGGACGGTCCGCGGGCCGCCTGGTGTTCGCCGCGCGGCCTCGTAGCGTGGTCTGAAATGCATTAGGATTAGAGTACACTTGATGTAGGACTACGAATGAGAATAAAAGATAAATAATCGTCGCTCAATTTTGGGAAATTACGAGCTTGGAGAGGCTGGTTTGAGAACTCGACCTCAGACTCCAGATTTGACATGAGTTCTCGAGTTCTTAAAATAGCCCCTCCAAGCGCCTCATTGGGCAATAATAATGACTCTTTCGTTCTCAGTGCGGCCACATATCGCTTTCCTCCCGAAAAGGAATATGTGGCTAAATGTGACGCTGTCACGCCCACGCTGCACCACCCACGGCATGCGAGTCCGAGGGTGTCATGTGTGACTGACCTCATGTGTCTGTGTGCGTGTGCCATGCATGTACGGCACCAATAATATATCACTCATGTTTGTAATCAGCGCCACCAGGCGGCCACGGCAATGCCTCATTTCGGCGCCAAAAAAAAAAAAGCTCGACGAATTCATATATAAATATCGACAATCCATTAGGGACCGATTTATTGCCAAAAAAAAAAAAAAGCTCGACGAATTCATATATAAATATCGACAATCCATTAGGGACCGATTTATTGGCGAGGACAGAGTGATTTTTGAAATATTGTTTTTTTTTTTTCAAAGTTCACTGCCGCCACGCCAAAAGGGTAATGTACGGCGGACGACGACCGACGACGACGATTCGTTGCAATCTCAGAATGCAATCTGACCCTGGCAGCCGATTTTCTAAATGTCTTTCGTTGTTTTAATTCCAATAACGGACCGGCGTCCGTTACTTTTCCAAACGCTGACTTGCCCATCTATGAGAGAGGCAGAGGGCGGCCGGGGGTCGGTCGGGGGCACCCAGGGGTGGCCGAGGGCGGCCGGGGGCGGCCGGGGGCGGCCGGGGGCGGCCGGGGGCGGCCGGAGGCGGCCGGGGGCGGCCGGGGGCGGCCGGGACGGAGGCATAACTACCAGACAGCTAACGAGGGATTCGCGTGCCGCGGCGGCCGGGGTGGGCCGGCAGCGGCCCGCTTCAAATAATTTCGCAGGCGCGCGTCAAAGCGGCCGGGGGGGACAGATGCGGGGGCGACGACAGGAGAAAGGGTCGCCCTGTGGGGTCCTTCGGGCTGACTCTGCGCGGCCGCCCAGTCGGCGACCCCTCCGCCCTCCGCCTCGCAGCTTCCGATGGCCGTTCCGCGGGGCGGCGGCGCGCCGAGTCGGGGCCGAGCGCAGCGGCCCCCGTAGCGACAGCTTTTTACGCGGCCACGAGGCCACGGGCCGGGCGGCGCCGCGGGGCGGTATCTGGGTCGGACCCGACCTTCTGTCCGCGATGCTGGCGTCCGCCGTCTGCCGCCGGCCGCCGCCTGCCGCCGCCTCCCGCTGCCCGCCGCCCGCTCTCCGGGAAACTAGTTGTAGTAAAGGTACCGTGGTAGCGCAGCGAGAGCGCTGTTGAGATCTGGTATCTGGGCGGCGGCCGGGCGGCGGCCGGGCGGCGGCCGGGCGGCGGCTGCCCACTAACTAGGATATAGGGCACTCCGCCCATGATTACTCGCCATAAACATTATATCGAAACACCTCCGGGCAGCGCGGCCGGCGCCGGCGCCAGCGACCCTGCAGCCCAGCACCCGAAACTCTTTCCCACCGCACTTTGCCCCCGCACTTTTCCTCTCCTTCCTTATATTTTCCTTTTCCTTACGGCACTGCCGTGCGGGCAGAGCGCTTCTGCTCGGTCTCTCTCTCTCTCTCTCTCTCTCTCTCTCTCTCTCTCTCTCTCTCTCTCTCTCACTCTCTCTCTCTCTCTTCGTCCCCGCCTACCTCTTCTCCACTTAATTTACGTCTATTTTCTGGTCGATTGCACCCGGCAGCGGCCACTGATCGTGTGGTATAGTGTCGAGTACCGCTCGGCCTCCCAGAGCCACAGGCTCATTTCCAAGCCCCGCAAGGTTCTTTCAAAACGTCTCATTAACCACCCCGTTTCCCGGAGAACGGAGGCCGGATCGGGGGACGGATTTCTTTTTCATCCCTCACAAAGGCGTGTGATTTTTGTGTCGCCGAAGCCTCCGACCAATGACGTGTTTGTCGGCATTTGTTCCCAGGATCAAAGTCATGGTTGCCACTAGAAACATGCGGTCGACTGAAATACGCTTTTTGTTGAGAGTCATTTCTTTTAACATTTAAATTAAGATAGACTACCAGGTTAATTTTTTTGGAAAACATATTTTAGTTGTGCTAATCAACCGACAAAGCGTAAATGTTTTTGTTTTTTTTTTAGTGTCCCGCGGCACGAGGGTTTAGTTGGAAGGTTATGGGGGGATCTGTGCCCCACAGTGGGGCTCCCGTAACACTGCCGCCATCTGCTGCCAATACCACCCAGGCCACAGACGACGGCCCTGGGCCCCGCGACGGGGACGGCGCCCCCGGCCGGGCCCCTGCCGCCTGCATCGGCCGCTCCCGGGCGATATTCTGCCTGTTGTTGTGTCTTCCTCGAAAACTCTTCTTGTCAGCGCGGGGGCTATCCGGGCGGAACAACTTCTCGAGCCTTTTTGCCGGCCGCTCCGCAGCACCCCCCTCCTCTCTCTCTCTCTCTCTCTCTCTCTCTCTCTCTCTCTTACTGAAGACGGCGCTCTGTGGTCCTACTAGCGCCCCGGGAGCGCAGACGGCAGCGAAAAATTAACGCCGCTCGTGACAAGTGCTTTCTCATTTTAATTATTTCCAGCGCCACTATGCCTTCCCGAGGGCAGAGAGCTACTGAGCTCGGGCCGCTCCCGCAATATCGGGGGCAAGAGACGGCGGACATCCCAGCAGCCAGCGCGCTGACCAGCCAGTGAACGCAGGATCCCCCAGCACACACACACACTCACACACACACAAAGTCACGAGGCCTTTTACGCCGTTTCTGAAATTTTTATAACGTTTGCGAAACCATCGGCACAGATTTCCCGATGGGCGCATCCTGGGCTCTTCAAACTGAAAAGCGCGGACCGTCTGTTCGGTGCTGAGAATGCGTGGCGAGGCTCACCGCCGAGCTCTGTGCCTCATAGGAGTTCCACAATAAAACGTTTCGGCATTCAAAAATTTTGCGCAAAAGATTGAGGCGAGGTTGCAAAATTTGAGTTTTAGAGATTCTGACAAAATTACCCACAATTGTGCACTATGAAACTTCAAAAATGACGAGAAATTCTGAGACGATTCATCGATTACCTTGCCTTCACATTACGACGGTTATCCGTCACGTGACGATATTTTCGTGAGACGAATGAATCGTCGGTCACAGCTCATCATACTGAGCAAACACATTTTTGGTGACGACCCCGTCGTCGCCTTCGCCCAGGCGACAATTTATTCGTTTTCCAGTTCCAGCCAAGACCGTCGTTGTCGCAGAGTGACGAAATAATTTTACAGTGCGGTGGAGTTTGTCGAGGCGTGCGCTTCTGCGGAGCGTCGCAAAGGAACACGGCCGGCCCGACCACACGGCGGCGGGACCGCGGCAGCGGCACTGGGCGGGCTCCCCGGCCCTCACTGCGGCCGGGGCACCAGCGCAATAGAAGGCTTACTTTGGCGTCACGGGGCCAGGAGCCAAGGGGCGGGAAGGTGCGGCACGCTCAAGTGTTGCGGCCCTTTGGAAAACACAGCCGCCATTCAAAAAGTCCGTCCGCGCGGGGAGCGGAGGACGAGTTGTATCGACTCACGTTTCGGAAAGCCCTCTCTTCTCCGACTGTCGCACGGCACGGGGATGACATGCCACGTATACCCTCCCCCTCCCCCCCTCCACTCCCCACCCTTTCGCGCACGAAATCTACTTTGGGGGGCGAAGTGGCCCTCCCCGGGGCCTCCGTCGTCCCACACAGCGGCGATGACGGCCCAGATAAAAATCGAGGGAAAACTGTCTCCGTCTCCGTCGGCACCGTTATCGACGCAGCATCGCATCCTTCTCTCGCCGCCCCGCGCCCCATTGTTCCAGCTGATAGCCGGCCGTCCTGTGGGTCGTGCGGCCGAGCAGCGCCAGAGAGAGAGAGAGAGAGAGAGAGAGAGAGAGAGAGAGGGCAGGAGAGAGTGAGAGGGGAGGACGAGAGAGAAAATAGGAGAAAGAGGGAGGGAAGGAGAGAGAGAGGGCACTTCTACTTGTGCCACCCGCTCCGCGCGTGTCTAGGCGGTGGCTGGCTGAGCCGCCGCCCGCACGCTGCACGGCACTGCGATCGCCTTATTCGCACGCACCACGCAGCGCACCGCTCACCGCAGATGAGGCCGCGGAGGTCGCATCTCTGCGGCGTCCGCATCTTTTCTTCGGATCCGAGTTTTGTTCCGGCGTGCGCGCGCCGCTGCCGCCCGGAACACGGCCGGTGTAGTTTACTAATTAATGGAGGCCCGGCCCCCGTCGGTGTTCCCGAGGCAGCAAAATATTTAATTCGGGGAAAGGGCCCGGCCCTTTGCCGGCAGCCCCCCCCCACCCAGGCCAGCCGCGCGGCCCGGCCAGCTGCAGCCCGCTGGCAAATTATTAATTCTGGTTAAACCGCAACTGCAAAGCCCCCGGGACGGGACGGGGGCGGGGGAGGGGGGGGGGGGGGGGGGGAGGGGGGGGGGGGGGGGGGGGGGGGGCCCACTGTGTGTCCCCACCACGGTCGGACACGGTCACGTCCCGCGCCGGGGGAGAGCGACGCCGGGCCGCGGGTCCGAGCTGACGGCCTCGGAGGAGTGTGGCAGCGTGGCGGCGAGGCCGCAGGTGTAAGGCCACCCTGCTAATGAGGCCTCGGTGTGCGGGGGCCGGCGGGGGCGCGGCGGTGGGGGGGGGGGGGGGGGGGGGAGAGGGGCGATCCGCTGACGGCGAGACACCATTGTGTCGCGGGCCCCGTCAGGGCCGCCTTCATGACGCTCACGCCGCTCCCCCCCCCCTCCCCTCCCGCCGACAAATAATGCGGTCAATGTCAAAAGTAGGGGAAAGGAATTTTCTATAGACGATGAGTTATGACCCTGAGAGAATGGGAGGCTGCAGTGATAAAAGGGCGCCCGAGTTATACTGGGCGGCCGCGGCCAGAGCGAGCGGCAGCGCGGGGCCCCGCGGGGGGGGGGGGGGGGGGGGGGGGGACCCCGCGGCGCGCGCAGCGCCGCCGAACCAGAATATCTGCTTTTCTTCCCGCGGCAAGAAAATTTTTAGAATAATGAGGGTAATATTAAGGGAGTGCGCGCATTCTTAGGGACCTTGCGGCACAAGAGCCATTAAGTCAGTCAGGCTCGGCTGGTCGCGGTAAGGGCCCGGGCGCCGCCGCTCGCACCGCGGGCACCGCGGGCACAGCTCCGGGGGGGCTTTGCCGTGCCGAACCCCGCGGCCTCGATGGCCTATTAGTTGCAGGAAAATTGAGTTTCGTTCTATAGCGAGGCACACATCAGTCACCTCGGCTTCTCGCGCGGCTTTGGGACCAGCGGGCCGCGCCCGCAAAGTCCGCCCCCTAAGGTTTTGCGAAACCGTTTGGAAGACGTTCTCACCACATTCGAGTTTGATCGTTTTAAATACAGAGATTTGAAGATTGCGCACCTATAAACTCTCATTTCTCAATTTCTTCTTCAAAAAACATTTGGTGTTTTCTCGAAAGCGGGGGTAGTTACTTTCCCCCGTTTCACCCGGCGACAACGGCGCCGCCCCTGCAGGGCCACACCATTACCGGACTCGCAGCCGCGCAACTTGGGGATTGAAATGCTATCGCTCCCCGCGATATGACCATTTTCAGTAAATATCCCGAGTTTTCTCGGCAAAGTTTGCCGCGCGCGCCGAGTTTGGAAGCAATCAGGACGGGCATTGGAGATGTTTGCGTTGTCCTCAGGTGCGCGCTGCCGGCGGCGGCCGGGGGCGTCGGCCGGGAGGTCCTCGGACGTCAGCGGCGTTGTCGGACGTCAGGCCGCGCGCGGATCGGCAACCCCGGGGACCTGACGAGCTTAGATGCGTCACGTGGAGGGCGGCGCGGCATTTATCGGCCGTTCGACAAGGGATTGGAGCCGCGGCTGGACGCCGGCTGGACGCCGGCTGGACACCGGACCACCGGCGGCAAAGGCGAAGCCGAAGGCCACGAGCTAATTGTGGGCCTGGAGCCGCACCAACGGCAGGGGCCCGCCGGGACAAGGACAATGAAAACTTAATCACGCTGATATCTGCTCGGGCGCCGTCCCAAGGCGGCCGCGCGAGAGCGGAAGCAAAATCCTGAGCCCTTGACCGCTATGTGGCGCAGCCCACAATACCACCACAGCTTCTCAGTGCTCTTTCCTCTCTGCGCCCCTTCCTTCTCTCTCTCTCTCTCTCTCTCTCTCTCTCTCTCTCTGAATCTCCCACTCTCTCGCTTCCCCCGACATGGTTGTATCCGGTCAGACCGGACCAGCGTCTCTTGGCTCTGCTTGCGAGAACAAAACTTTGGAGAGGCCTGGGCCGGGCCTAGGCCAGGCCTGGCTGGTCCCTGGCCCCGGGTCCCCCCCCTTCCCGGGGTGCGGGGACGGCCCGGACCCGGACGCTGAGGCAGAAGACTCGGACCGGGCGGTGTGCCGAGGCTGCGGGGCCCCGCGGGGCCCGGCGGGGGCCCGGCGTAGAAGGCATGATTTGGCCCGCCCTGCCTGGAACCAGTCCCCGGGGAGCCGAATCCGGGTCCTCGACGCGACGGCGGCTCTACAGTTATTGAGGCACCGATAGGATTAAATTTCAGATTGCGTAGCGCAAACTAAAAACAAAAAATAACAGGAAATTTCAGCGCGGCTCTGCGGGCGGAGGGAGGTTACGGAAGAACCCCGCCGGTCCAGCCGAAAGCAAAAGACGGGCGGCTGCCGACCCAAATCCGTCTGGAAGCACTTACGCCACCCAACAGAGCAGCCACGGCCCACTTTTCCTTCTCCCCCCCCCCCCCCCCTCCTTCCCTCCCTCCCTCTCTCTCTCTCTCTCTCTCTCTCTCTCTCTCTCTCTCTCCTCGGAATTTCATTTGGCCCCACGGCGAAGACACTCGGTCTGACACGACAGAAAGCAAGGGAAGAAAACAGGTAAGGAAGACGAGGGGTAGAAAAAAAATAAAGGGAAAGAAATGTGTTGAATAAGACTTGAAGCTCGCCACCCGGCTGCGACAGGCCTCCAAACAGGTGTCGCGCCCGGAATGTTTTCCAAGTGAAATGAGTCTGAGCACCGCGGGCCGGGCCCCCCGCCGGCCTGCAGCAACGCGCCCTTCCCTACCGTCGCCGACTTTGCGGTTTTCGGAGACTCGTCGCCCTTTTCATTATTTTCGAATATTTTTTTCGTCGTTTTCTTTCCGCTGAAATATTTATTATTTCCAGTCCTGCTCACGCTCTGACTGGGACCAAGTGCAAGATTACAAAACTAGGCACGGCCGTACGCCGCCCTGGCCGGTCCTGGCCGGCCCTGGCCGCTGGCTCTTGCAGGTGTGTCGCTCACCTGTTACTCTGCTGCGGCGGCCGAGCTTCTCCAGCATGGTGCTGTGGGGACAGAAGACAAAACGTCATTAGACACGGTAATGAGCCATCCACAGCTGTGCAAACTTCACGGGGACCTTTAAAAGAAAAGACACATTCGTGTTTGCGAACTAATGTCTTGAGAAGCAGCAAATTTTGGTTGTGGAATGCTATAAGGTACACAAAGTAGCAAACAGTTTCTTCACAGAAGGAAGGGGAAGAAATATAATACTTCCAAAACGGAAAACCGGTAGCATGAGAAATCTTTAGGGACAGAGAGTCTCCCCACCGCGGGTCGCGAAGCGATTTTTCATAGAACCCGTTTCCGCTTTGGGATTGTTATTATTCTTTCACTTGCCGTTCTCGAGCTTCGACGCCCTTGTGGCCGCCGGGACGGGGGGCCGCCCGCCGGACGCCAGCGGCCGGCGGGACAGCCTCAGCCTACCTCCCGGGCGGCCGCTCCCTTTGTGCCCCGGCCGCTATGGAAGCGTTCCGAGGCGGCCCGGCCCGTATCCACCCCGTCCATCTCTCCGGCAGCCGGCCGCCGCACTCGTCCTCGCCAAGAAGAGGAAACTTCAAAGAATGGGGACGAGAGACAAAATATGAGCAGGCCATTACTCGAAATTAAAATGCGACAAAACGGTGCTGCCGCTGTGTACACAACTTTCGAGTGGACTTTGAAGCGGGCGGCGGCCGCCCGTCTCTTTGCGCGGCGCACGTTTCCTAAGCGATATTGTCTTCCTCGGCTTATCGCGTCTCTCCGGACGAGGATTTGAGTGGAGCATTACACGGGGTCCGGGGGACCTCAAGAGGGGACTTTCGAGTCGGCAGCACGGGGCCCTGCTGCCGCCCTGCGCCCCGTGGTGGTGGTCGGCGGCGCCCTGCGTGGGGCGGGGGGCACGAAGCAGCGGGGGGATAAACTATTTTTGTGACGGCGGAGCAGGGTCGTTGCCTCTCCAGTACAAACACCCCAAACACCGACCCCTTTTCTGCGGGCCTGCTGGCTGGTTGGCAGGGGGCGGCGGGGGGCTGGTTGGGGGCTGGTTAGGGGCGGGGGGCTGGCGCGGGGCCGCGGTGAGTGCTGAAGGCGGCTGGAGGCCCTCGCCGAGGCCTCGCCGAGAGCCCGGCGTCATTGCTTATTCACACTGATGATTCAGACGAAGCACTTGCCGGGGGCACGACACCCAGATGCCCGTCGCGCGCCGCTCGGCGGCCCCGGCGGCCCCGGCCGGCCCCCCACCGATCAAACACTCTGCGCGGGCTGCTCGCCGGTCGCCGATGAAGATGAGATAGAGGATGTAGGCGAGGGGTGTCGACCTTGAAGGGCTCGACCCCCCGCGGGGGAAGCTGCAGGGCGGCGTGCGCGGCGGCGAGGTGACCCCCGGGACCTCGCCGCCGACCCCCCCGCGAAATAAAAGGTTTACCTCGGCAAACGACTTTGTCTGTGGAAACGGTCGGCGTGAGCGAGCGGCGCGGAGACGGGCTCGGTGACCTCGAGAGTGACTGACACGCGCCCTTCATCTCCGTGCTCCTGCGGCTCCTGCCCGCCGGGCTGTGCTCGAGATGATGCGTGTCCGCCACAACTCGGGGCGGAGAGAGAGAGAGAGAGAGAGAGAGAGAGAGAGAGAGAGAGAGAGAGAGAGAGAGAGGGAGAGAGAGAGAGACAGAGAGAGACAGAGAGAGACAGAGAGAGAGACAGAGAGGCGTTGCAGATGTAACACAGCCAACTTGTGCGCGCTCACAAAACTCGCGGGCGAGGAGGCGGGGGAGGGTGAGTGTGCGCGGGGGCCGTGCCGCTACATCGTCTCGCCTCACCGCGGGGTTGGCCCAGGTCACGGGGCCGAGTGGAGGCAGACAGAAAGAGAAAGAGCAGGCAAGAGAGAGAGAGAGGGAGGGAGGGTGAGAGAGGAGTGAGGGGGGATAGGGGGGAAGCAGAGAGAGAGAGAGAGAGAGAGAGGACGCGGCAGAGCGCGGCGGAGCATTAAGAACTAAGAGCACGGCGGCCACGCAAAGCGACTGGGACGTCGTAGCCGAGTCATTCTCTTTACGAGGGCGACAGCGAGAGAGAGAGAGAGAGAGAGAGAGAGAGAGAGAGAGAGAGAGAGAGAGAGAGAGAGAGAGAGATGAGAGGGGGTTGGGGGAATGTTATGCTGAAAAGTTGAACATCAAGGTGGTGGTTGGTTTGCAGAGGGGGGAGAGGCGGAGACGCGGCTGGGGGGCAATCTCCATCCAGAAACACCACCAGTCCGGATGCTTTTGGAAGTGCTCTGTTCCCCGCCCAGCCCCGGCAACGAGAGACACCGACAAGAGAACCGCACCCGCCAGACCGCCGCGTGTTCGAGCCCCGAGTCTGGCCGAATCGCCATCACGACTGCCGACGGGTTCGAACGCCGCGGCCATAATTCTGCTCGCACCCCGCGCGCGGGCGCCGCCGCCGCTGCCGCGTCGCGCGCAACGCTGTTGCGTTCAGAAATAGCCGCGTATGACAGGGAACGAGGTGGCGCCTTATTTGTGGTGCGTGAGGCGGGGCGGGACTTGTCCCCGAGGACGGCACGGCGCCGCGCCGCGCGTCCACCTCCACCTCCACCTCTCCAAACGCACAGGGGCCGTTAAAATATTTCATGAGCGCCGCGCGCGACCCAGACGGTCCTCAGGGCCAAGCTGCCACCCAGGACTATTCGGGAGGCGCTACATCCGACGGGGTCCTCGCGGGAGGCCCTCGCGGGAGGTCCTCACAGAGGGCACCCCCCTGTCCCCATAATGCACTTTTTCACTCTCCGAAACAAACGCCGCCAGGAAATCGCGAGTCATTTAATTTACTGGAAACGTTCCCACCATCGTCCACAGAATCCACCATCAGGCCTCCCGGCAAATCATTTTTTTTCATATTTTTTTTCACTTGCCCTTACTCTCCCTCTCTTAGTCTCTCTCTCTCTCTCTCTCTCTCTCTCTCTCTCTCTCTCTCTCTCTCTCTCCCTCCCACCCTTGGCAGACGTGGTGTAGCGGACGCCCAGAGCCCTGCTGGGTTAATTAGGACCTTCTTCCTTCTCAAAAGAAGGAAAGACTGGGGCACGAAGAGGCGTTGGGGGGGGGGAGGGGGAGGGGTCTGCCAAAGCGACAAGTTCCGTCCCCCCGACCTTCTTCCGCCGTCGTCCGCTGATGTCAACGATTGGTTTCGCTGCCGTTCGGATCCCCGCTCCGCCCGGCTGGACGTACCCCTTTCGGAGCCTCATGTGGGTCACTATAACATGCAGCCGGAGCACAAGCAGCGGCACAGAGGCCGGGCGACTGCAGGCCGGGGCACTGCTGAGCCAGCCACCGTGCGTGCACACAGGCCTGTTCCACTCCACTGCTGAAGCAGATTCCAAAAACAAAAAAAAAGAGTAACTCCCAGTGTAGCAGCACAACGAGCCGACGAATAAGACGAATCCAGGTGTGTGAGGAAGAGCGGGCGGGGAGGGGGGGGGGGGTTCTTCCGGTGACCAAGCAGCACTAAGAGAATTAGAGAGATAGAGAGAGCGAGAAAGGGCATTGGCAGGCTTTAGCCAGACTTGGTCTCTCTCTAGCACGGCGGAATAAGGTACGGTTGCATGCACGCGTACACGTGAATCAAGCGACTTTTTCCTGTTGTTCCCATTTTGATTACGGTCCGCTTAGTAACAGAGGCCCCGGTTCGCGGCCACGGGCTTCTCTCGCTGCAGCTGCTGCACTCCGTTGTCGGGAGTTCATGGATTATTGTGTTCCCCATTTACGCTTCGCCCCGTTCTCGTGCAGGTGCCCGTGTCGTCCGGGCGCTGGGCTGCATGCGGGGTGAGGCACGAAGGCGCGGGGCCGGCGCCTAGCCTGCGCGTGGCGGGCGCGTGGCGGGCGCGTGGCGGGCGCGTGGCGGGCGCGTGGCGGGCGCGTGGCGGGCGCGTGTGTCCCGGGGGAGCAGGAGGGGGTTTGCAGCAGCCGCGCGCGCAACTCAAATTAAGCGCGCGCGGCATCCGAAACAAGGAGGGAACAAATCTAACTTTAAACACGGCTGCGCGTCACGCCGCGGCCGCTGTGGGCTGGAGGCGGCCGGAGGCTGCTGGAGCGGCGGCTTGAGGCCAGAGGCTGGCGGGGTCGCACTATCCACCAAGGCTCTCCCCCCTTCCCCCTCCTCCTCCCCCTCTCCCGTGTCAACACAGGCATACATTTCTCAAGATTTGCGAGACAGGGCTCTCTGCGACAGGTCGCGCTAGAAGCTCTCGTGAGGAGCCGAGGGGCCGCGGGGGCCGCGGGGGAGTCATATGTACACACTGAGGTCCAATCTGGGCAAGGCCAGCGCGGCACTAGCGGCTTGCGGCTGCGGGGGGCGGCTCTTGCTTGACGTCGTCAGGGGGAGGGGGGAGGGGGAGACTTCGCATTTATATTGGGGTAGGCTGAGGGAAGAAAATAAAGGCAAAGAAGCAGGGAGGGGCCCGGAGACGGTTCCGGTGCTTTGATTGGCCACCGCGCAGGGCTGCGCTATATGTAATCTCCGGGTCAGAGGGCAAAGAGGAGGGGGGGGGGGGGGGGAGGGGGGGGGGGGGCACAGCCCCGCAGTGCGCGCTCAGCCTTTGACCGGCGGCGGCTGGGAGGTCACCGAGGCCCTCTGCAGCAGTATTGGAGGGCTGCGCTCTCCGTCAGCAGGTCCTTTCATCACCAGAGCGAGAGAGACGGAGGGAGGGAAGAATGGGAGAGAGTGAATGTGAGAGACAGAGAGAAAGAGAGCAAGAGAGAGAGAGAGGCAGTCAGCGAGAGAGAGAGAGAGAGAGAGGAGAGAGAGAGAGAGAGAGAGAGAGACTGCGGGGAGAGAGGGCAGGCGGCTAAATTATTCCATTAACTCCTTTCTTGTATTTCATGCGGTGCTATCGTGTACCTCGTGATTTCCAGAGATGGAAGCGGAGCACGTTTGTTTCATTTCGTGTGAGGTGGGGATAGAGAGAGAGGGAGAGAGAGAGAGGAAGTGTGAGAGAGAGAGAGAGAGAGAGAAACGTTGTTGCCCCCTCACCTATCTTCTTGTTTTCTCGCCAGCTCCCTCTTGCTTAGCTTTGATGGCGTGGCTGCGGCGCAGTTGGGGCCAACGCCCGGCCCGACCATCATCGCACTGGTGTTGCGGTGCAAGACTGACGCACGCACACACACGCACACATACACACTGCCCTCGGCACTAAAGCGCAATGTTCATCCCCATCCCATGCGGCTTAGCAGAAACCTTCTGTCCGCCGTCTTCCCTCTCCCCTCTCTTTCTCTCACTCACTCCCCCACTCACTCCGTCCATCTCTCTCCCCCACCCACGCACCCACGAGACAGCGCGCCCGCCTGCAGCCCCTAGGCAGGCTGCCCCGTGCCGAGGTGATCTGCCGCCTCCAGGAGCATCCGATCGGCGTCGTACTAGTAGTGTTCCCACCGGGGCGAGTAAAGTAGGTCAAGCGCCGTGCCCCCTCCACCTCCCCTCCCTCCTTCTCCCTCTCCAACGTCTCCTCGCTCTGTCTCTGTCCCCGCGTCTTCGTAAATTTTTCATACGGCGACGCTCACACAGGATAGCGGAGACATGTGGACTGTGCTCCACGACGCGGCAGCAGACGCCTCCACCCCCGCCGCCCCTCCTCTCCACCCTCCTCCTAACCTCTTTCGTTTCATGACCTGCCTTTATTCTACTTATCCTGCGGTTTCCCTCGATGCGAGTGTCGACAACGACTGCTGTTGCTATCTGCAGCGCACACGCACACAGACACACACACACACACACTTGTGTGCGCGCGTTGTGCCGTCCAAGCCCGCCGTCCTGCTTTCCTGTTCGTCCTCCACGACGATACGTATGTGTGCGCGTGTGTGTGAGGGCGTGCTGTCAGAGACGGGCAAAGGCGCTAATGGCCGATCCGTGTACATCGACTGCAGCGGAGTGGCAGGCGCGGCCGCGAGCCAGTCGGTAGGTGACCTCCTCCGCCCCCTCTATCCCTTTAGCCCGCAGCGGAGCGACGTTTTTGCGAAAAAGTCGGCGTGAGGGGGAGGGGAAAGGCGAAACGGAGGGTGAGAGTGAGTGAGAGAGGGACAGACAAGGGAAAGATAAAAAGAGAGAGAGGGCGAGCGAGAGGGGGAGAGTGATTCTCAGCCTCTCCTGATTTCGTCCGGCCAGAATAAAGATCTCCACTTGTCTTGTGGCCGGGTGAAAGCACACGGGGGCTCCTAGGGGTGGAGGAGGGGGCGCCTTCGTGCGCAGCGGATAGAGCAGAAGGCGAGGTCGCGGATAGAAAAGGATATAGATAAGCGCGGGCAAATCGGCGGGAAACGACGGTTCTCAAATCGTTCGTAAACGGAAAAAAAAATGTCGCTGATCGGCCCCGGATATATTTTTGGCCACTGCCTTCCCACGCTAATTATTACAAAACAAAAAACAATCATCACTTCGCCCCGCGAGTATCGGACTCACGACCAGTAGACCGGAGCCGCCACTGGGACGCCGGTCAGCGGCCACCGCTCCCGCCACGTCATCTCATCACAACTCCGACACGCCCCGCACTGCTTCTCGATGGCCACTCTCGATCCCCTCGTCTGCTCTCTCTCTCTCTCTCTCTCTCTCTCTCTCTCTCTCTCTCTCTCCCCATCTCTCTCGCTCTCTCTCTCTCTCTCTCTCTCTAGTTGGCCGACGATAACCCGATCGTGTTCCACAGCAGGACGACTGACTCCCCGCAAGGCGACGGGAGGGAACAACACGCCAAACCCTCGCCCTCTTCCCCCCCACCCCCACCTCCCAAAACTGAAACAAGATTTTTTTTTCTTCCTCCCTCTGCTTTAATATTCCTGCGACGGATACCCATTCCCCCTCCTAACATCAGGCGGGGAAGAGCTCAGGCAGGAGTGGAGGGGGGAGGAGCTTAGCGGTATCGATAAAAGTATTATTCCGCACCGCAGATGAGCCTGGAATACGAAACAAAGCGTCGCCTTCACGTATAGCGGGACTGCCAGCCCTCCAAGGGGATAAGAGGTTGGGGAGGAGGGGGGGGGGGCAATGAGCAACAATTTGTGCCACCGCCCGCTCCGTCGATTTTTCTCGTCGCGTCCGCTGTGTATGTATGTGTGTGTGTGTGTGTGAACGGAGGACGGCCGTTTTAATTTCGTTATCTCGCCATCGCTGCTGCACCAGCGCCGCCCCGTGGCCACGCCCAGCCACCTGACCCAGTTCTCCCCCCCCCCCCCCCTCTCCCCCTCGCCTTCCGCCGGTGACAAAGTTAGACTGTGCAAGCGAACGGGGACAGCGATTTCCAAATTTGCTCTCATACATACTTATGCAATACCCTTAGCACGCGGCTCAGGCGGCTCAAAGTCTGCGCGGGGCCTCCTCGTGCCACTCTCTCACTCTCTCACTCACACACACACAGAGTCCGCACGAGACCTCATTCCGCTCTCTCTCACTCACACAGTCTGTATCGGGGTCGTGCTTCCGCATGGATAGCGGCGTAAGGGCCTATCTGCACGTGCCCGCATCGCTGTGTACACCGTGCCGGAGGTGAGAGAGAGAGAGAGACCCGAGCCGAGATGGTCGTGGAGCTGTGCGGGTGCGAGGGAGAGAGGGCGCCGTGCGGTAGCGGGCGGCGAACTATGATGAAAAGACAAGTTGAACGAGGCGGGCTCCGCGAGTACGTTAAAATACCTCCGCCGCGCGTACAAACATGGGGACGGCGAGCGCTCAAACACACTGCAGGGAGGACCCCTCGGCAGGGTGGAATAAAGGAACCGGGAAAAGAGCGAAACAAGGAAGCACGTGCACACACACACACGAGACGGAGGGAGAGAGATCGAGAGAGTGAGAGTAAGGAGAGAGAGAGAGAGTGAGAGAGAGAGAGAGAGAGAGAGACCAAGCAAGCGGCACCGCGCCGGCCGGATCAAAGAAAATGGGATTTCTGCAGACATTGAAAAGATGTACTCCACAAGACGACGCGCGCGGGGCCGCCGAGAAGCCTTTCAGAGAAAAGGATCGAAGAGGACAGCAAACAGACGTCGCACATCGGCACTGAGAGCGCGGCAGCGGCAGCGGCAGGGGTGCCGGCAGCGGCTCGGGCGCCACACCACCCGTGCAAATCATCCTCTCCTCCAGACACTGGAGTTTACTCCAGACGGTTCCAGGAGCGGCAGCGTCCCCTAAGCCTCCCCTCCCCCCCCCCCCCTCCCCTTGCGGCTCGCGCTCCCACGCGGGATGTCGCTCCTGATCGACTTTCTCTTCCTCGACACGCAAAACACCCCCCGCCCCCTCCTCCTCCTCCCGACTGCCATCATCCATCTCACTTCCACCCGCACAACGCGACGCGGCGCGTTGGATCAAGGCCGACTGAGTGAGGGAGAGAGAGAGAGAGAAGAATAACGAAAGCGGGGGTCCTTTTTGGGCGGCCAGGCCCACGCGCAGCCACGCGCCGCCACGCGCCGCCACGCACCCCAACGGCAGGAACCGAGAGGAACACACTCGGCGTCGTCAGAAAGCCATTAGGCATCGCGTGTGTTATTGGATGCTGAGTGCAGACAGGTGTTACGTCAAGGACCCGTCGAGGGAGAGAGAAAGAGGGGGCAGAACGGCGTGGGAGAGAGAGAGAGGGGGGAGGGGGGTAAAACAACAGGCAACGAAAGAGGAGGAAGTCTGGCGCGAAAGTTGATATCACACCGCTGCTCTCCTCCACGCAGCGGCATCAGCAGCGGCACGGGGCCGAGGCCTGGGCCTCCAAGTAGTCCGCCGTGGAGGCGTTCGGCGTCTCAGATTATCGATGGCGTCACTGCCTGCTCTCTCTTCCCCCTCCCCCCTCGCTGTCTCTCTTCTGCTAAGGACAGTCCGTGCCCGCGCGTGGCCACGCGCTCCTGCTGTCGAGATGCCGGCTCTGTATTGTTTGCACGTGTGTGTGTGTGTGTGTGTCACACAAAGCCGCCGCCGGTACCCGCAGCAGCGCGCCGGACACGCTCCGGTGAGCCGCTCGTAAAGGCCTGACAAAAGAACGCGCGACAAGATGCATCCTAATTACCCTGCCACTACCCGCGTGAGGTCGAAATCCCTCGCCTGCCGTGCCATGCCACGGCTGGCAGCAGTTTGCCTGGTAGCCAGACGGACGTGTAGGCACAGTCGTGACACCTTTGCGGGCCATCGAACCGTCTTTGTTCTGCAGTCCGATAGACATCGGACCGTCTTAAAACGCAGCGCGCGACATCGGCCTTTATTCTCAGGGACCATCGACACTGCACACTTTGAACGTGGTTGGGCTGCTCTCCTGGAAACACAGTCGAACACGGCGTCAGCGCTGTGCTGCTGCCCGCAGCCGGGCAGGTAGGCCGCACGCCGGCGTCAGCGCAGTGCGGGCCTGCCTACCCCCGAGGCTGCCTGCGGCTGGCCGGGGGCTGCTGGTTGTGGCTGTGGGCCGGCCGCTGAGGCGCTTCAGATAAGGGGTGAGAGGAGGCGGAGGCGTGTCAACTGAATCTCCCTCGGTCGCCCGGGCCTCGCCTCGGCTGGGCCTCGACACGACCTGCCACGCCACGCCACGCCGCGCCACGCCGCGCCACGCGCTTGCGGTCCGAGTGAAGAGTGGCGGTAGTGTGAGAAGTCCTTATCTAATCGCAAAGTTTTCGCGCGCTGCTGCTGCCGGGATGAGTTATTTCGGAGGCAGCAGGGGCGCCCGCACCACACCGTCCGCCTGTTCTCTCTCTATCTCTCTCTCTCTCTCTCTCTCTCTCTCTCTCTCTCTCTCACACACACGCACACACACCAGCGTGCGCCAGCACCACGTGCCTCTGCCCCGCACACACGCCCGCACCGCACACCGCATCTGTCTCCCTCACACACAGTCTGTCGTCGGTACAGTGTGGACAAAACAAAATTAACACAATCATCATAAGCACGGGGAAAGAACGCTTGTAAACTAGCTGGCGGCATCTACAGTGTCAGCTGCAGTTTTCTCACGGCCGATACTGCAGGGCTGCAGAGCGAGACGTTTTTTCTTCTGTATCGGCTGCCGTGCGTGGCGAGCGTAATGTCACAGTGTTTCGGGGGGAAAATGATCAGTCTTTGCTCCTCCCACAGCTGAAACACTTTCTTTCGCACCGGTGTGGAGCGTTCAGTGCGGGGCGGCAGTGCCGCTGTAACGCATGGGAGGCTGCGATCGGAGACACTCGGGTGGAAGGAAGGCAGGCGGTGGGTAGCAGGGGGCGACGTAGACAGGCGCGGATCAGAGCGGAGCCGGGCGGGGCCAGCGATCCTAATGGACACCGTGTAGGGCCGCGATCCGTCTTCGGCTGCCGGGGACCCGCCGTGGTGCGTCAGGAGGGCCAACCCCCCCCCCCCCCCTCCTTCCCCCTCCGTAGCTCCTTTTATTTCCGGTAGATAGCACGGCTGCTGCACACTTTACTCGTGCTCCGAGCCATCAGATATCGGAATGGACTGAAGGAGGTCACGCGGTCCCACAGAGCCGTCGTAGTCGTCCGGCCGGCCCCTGCGGCAGATGAGGGAGACAGCGAGTGCCCGGTGCGGCGGGTGCGGCGGGAGAGAGAGAGAGGAGGGGGGGAGCCGGGGGTGCGTGCCGGGCGTGGGACTCATCGCCCGCATTAATTCGAGCCATGCTCGGGGATAAAGGCTTGGGAGGGGGGCCCCTCCCCCTCTGGGCCCCTTCGCCCTGGGCCCCGCTCCCCTCTGGGTCCCCTCCCCCAGCGCACGTCCATACCGAGCGACGCGGCGGTGTGCGGTGCGGCCGAGGAAAAGTGAGGGCGAGGGAGGTGACCCCGACGATCCCGTGGCCATGAATCCGCCGCCGGCCCGTTGTCTATCCCCTCCCCGGGGGGCCGCCGGGGGGCCGGGGGGCCGGGGGGCCGGGGGGCGTCTGGAGACGGCTCGGCCCGCTCCGAGCCCGACTCCGGGGAGCGCCCTGAGATACAACGGCGAGGGCCAGGAGGGCGGCCGGGAGCGGACGGGAGCGGCCCGGAGGGTCCGTCGGGGACCCTGGGGCAGGGCGGCGGCGGCGGCGGCGGCGGCGGCGGCGGCGGCGGCGGCGGCGGCGGCGTCCGGCGGGGGCCAGTCAGTCTCAACCCCTTCAGTCGTACATTAGGCGGCGCGTGTATCACCTGCAGTGCGGCCATTAGGGGGAGCGAGAGAGACAGCGAGGGCGGGAGGAGAGAGAGAGAGAGAGCGAGGGAGAGAGAGAGAGAGAGAGAGAGAGAGAGCGAGGAGAGAGAGAGAGAGAGAGAGCATTTAGCGCGGTGGCCAGTGGGGATCAGAAGGGAGGGTAATTTCGCACAAAGAGGAAGAGGAGAGCGGGCGAAGGCGGCCGCAGTGCGCGCGCGTATTCGGCCCCGCAAACGGCTGCCGGAGTGCTGCCGTACCTGGCGGCGGCCGGGGCGGGCAAAGCTCCGCGAAACAGATGCCTCGCCTCAAACCGGAGAGGCTGCCGGAGCCGGGGGCCGGGCCGAGCCGGGGCCGTGGCGGGGGTTTTGTGGACCGGAAAATGTATGCCCATGTGCTTAGTGAATGCTGCGGGAGCTAGCGGCGGGGTCACGCGCCGTCCCAGGGTGCGTCATTATTTCACTGAGTCAACTCGCATCGCTCACAGCGGCCTCCCCTCTCTCTCACTCTCTCTTTCTCTCTCCCTCAGCCGCAACTGGTTGGGAAGAAAATGTGGGCGCGAGAGACCGAGGAGAGGGGGGGGGGGCGGTGGCAAAACTTTATGTGTGAGGTCTTAAACCCAGCAGCGCGCCCTTTTGGAATAGCTGTTGTTGTCCGTGTCGCCTCCCCCCCCCCCCCTTTTCCCATGGCCTCACTGTTTACCAGCAGCATCGCTCGATGTCAGCCCAGCCTCCGGGCCGCACGGGGCCGCGCCCCACTGCTCTGTCTGACGCTCGTCTTCGGTTGCCCGCCGGCCCCGCCCGCCCGCCAGCACCCACGCTGTTAATCCCGGTTCGAGCGCCCGGACCCGCGGCCCGGACGTACGGACCCCCGTCTCCCACGACGGCGCGCCCATCCGCGTGCGGCCCTCGTGCACCACCCCTCTCGGTGGGGGTGTCCATCCTCAGGCCCCCGCCGCCCCCGCCGCCCCCGCCGCCCCCGCCGCCCCCGCCGCCCCCTGCCGGCCACGGGACCTTCGCACGCAACACACACTCCCCAAGGGGTCTCCAGCCAGACGGTCTTGGTTTGTCGGAGCGGAGCCGGGCAGGGCGCCCATAAAGAGCCCCCCCTCCCCCTCCCCCTTTGCTCCCCCACGGTCTACAAACAGAAGAGAGCAGCGCCATATCGGGCGGCACAGCGCGGGTAAGGATTGGGCCGGGCGGACAGGTCTTCTATCCCAGCACCACCAACACGCGCGGATAGATCCCCCCGGTGTAAGTGACGTGCCTTTGCGGATAGATCTGTTCCAAACTATCCGCTCGGCAGCTATCCCACACTACGGCGCATACACACAGTAAAATTCTTACAACTCATTTCTTTGTAATATTAAACGTTTTCCAAGTTACAAGTTTTGATTCAGAATACGATTTTGTTCCCTCTGTAACTGCTGCACAGTAAGTCTAGCAATTGACATAATCTCCCTAAGACTTTTTGCGTGTGACGTAACGCGGAAAACGTGACGTGCCCTCGGAGTACAGACTAGGAGGGGGGGTGGGGGGGGGGGGGGTTCCACCGCCGCGCTTTGCATCTCATTCCGCGGGTTCGCCGAAGTGTGCGCTGCGGGGGGTCCGCCCGCGTTGGCTTTTAATTGGAAACGCGGGGGGGGGGGGGCGGTCGGTGTTCATCCCCAGCCACATTGGCTGCTGCCTCGATGAGCCACCCTGGCCGGGGTAAATAGCAGTAGGTCGCGGGCGCACAGGAGGCAACATCTATCCATCCACCCGGCGATGTTCCAATGATTATACCGGGCAGCGCCGGCGGCGGTAGCAGCGGCAGCAGCAGCAGCAGCGGCAGCAGCAGCGGCCCCGCCCCTAAATGCCTTGTCAGTCGGAAAAGTCCGCGCTGCGGTGCGCCGCTGCGCCGCGCCGCCCTCCGCAATGCCGGGGATCACCCAGAGCCGGGCCGGGGGGCGCCACAGGGCCATAACTTACGGCTGCTTTCACACGTGACACACAACAACAACAGCAGCAGCCGCACCACCTTCCCGCTGCTCTGTCTCTGTCCCTCATTCCCTATCCGTCATGCTCCTTCTCTCTCTTGCACACACACACACACACACACAGCCTCGGCCTTTGCTTTGCTTCGCCGTTTCTATCCCGGCAGCAGCGTTGCACAGGGCGGCGCGCCGCTCCGCTCTCTTACACGCATATATATCTGTTTGTTTCCCTTGACGGCGGCGGGGACAGGTATAGGTATCACAGGGGCCTAGCGCGGGCCGCCGGGCGGAAACGTGACAAGAGTGAGCCAGCCCGCGCTCACCCGGACGGGCCTGCCGCGGGGCCTGCCGGGGAAAAGAAGAACAAGCAGGTGTGTGTGTGCGCGCACTAAGCTCTTGGCAGTGCGTTATACGGCTACACCGCAAAAAAAACGCCATCTCTGACCTCGTAAATAAAACCGCGACGGCCTTTAAAAACCTGGAAAACTTGCAGAAGCAGTTCCAGGGGGTCCTCGGCAGGGTTGGCGGGGCGGTCAAGCGTGAGGGCACCCCGCGCTGACGGCATCGCTAACGAGCTCCGGCCGTGTGGGTAACTAAAGGCCAGGTGTTACTGGCGACCTAAAAAAAAAAGGAAAAAGGAAACGCGTGTCCACGCGCTCGCCCGGCGACAGCCTGGTTGTGTGCGCCACACTTTGTGCGCGAGTGTCGCCTCAACAAAATCCAAGGAGACCCCTCGAAATTCCCAGCTTGTCCGAAATTGACCGGGTTCCGTTCGTTACGGCGACAGTGGATAACTTTTCTGTGTGTCTGCGTGTGGACCTCGGCAGGTGGAGGCCGCGGCCGCAGCCCGCGCTCAGCCCCCTCGGCATGGCGCGCTACTGCCCCGCCGCGGCCCGGGAGGGGAGGGAGAGGAAGGGAGGAGAGAGAGAGGAGAGAAGAGAGGAGAGAAGAGAGGAGAGGCGAGCGTCTGCATGGGTGGCAGCGCCCGCCGCCATTATCCCGGGCCCGGCTGCCCGCGCACGCCGCCGCACGCCGCCGCACGCCGCCGCACGCCGCCCCCGGTCGCACGGCCCCGGCGGACGCAGCGGACCGTGCGGGTCACTGCCGCAGCCGCAGCCGCAGCGCACGCCGCCGCACGCCGCCGCACGCCGCCGCACGCCGCCGCACGCCGCCGCACGCCGCCGCACGCCGCCGCAGCGCCAGACCAGACCTCGGCTGTTATTGTCGAGCCGGTCGGAGGAAATATAAAATATATCGCTGGCGGCACTGCGGGGTTGTGTGAGGCTGAGCGGCGCAGGTGAAAGGGGTTCTCAGCCAAGGCAAGGGCCCCACAATGCACGAGCTCTCTCTCTCTCTCTCTCTTTCTCTCTCTCTCTCTCTCTCTCTCTCTCTCTCTCTCTCTCTCTCTCTCTCTCTCTCTCTGTCTCGACCAGACCTCGACAAGAAGGTGCGTCACGGGCTGCAGGCCTTGTCCTCGTGCCGGCGTCGGACACCCGGGTATAACAGCTTGTAAAATAACAGGAGTTGAACACAGCTATATATAGAATGACGTTCACATTTTTTTGGGACGGGCGTGGCCACACGGGGCATATACAGTGCTATACAACGCACACACCTGTCCTCTGGATGCACGACTGTCACTGGTCGAGCGTTCATGATTATGCAGCGGGACGTCGCCCTTCCCTCGTCACTTCGGTGAGATTCACTTGGAGCGGGACGAGTGTAGCGTCTCGTGGAGGACGAGTGACATCATGACGCATGGGGCGGGGGCCGACGGCCACCTCCGAATACACGGCCGCCCCACCCTCCCTCTTCCTCTCTATCTCTCTCTCTCTATATATATAATCAGCGTGCGTTACAAGACGTTAGGGGCGGGGCCGCTTCGCACGCAGCCGTCCCTCTGCGTTATCGCAGCAGACCAGCAGGAGGGAGAGAGACCGCGAGAGAGAGAGAGAGAGAGAGAGAGATAGCTAACGCAGACTCATAAATGAAGGCGCTCCTCTTTTTTACGATTCCCTCCGACTGCGCTCTGCTTGTGCGTCGTGCGACGGAGAGAGAAATCTCATGTCCCAAACTCAATTTGGTGTGTAGGGGAAGACGGAGGAGCCCGGGCAGCGGACATAAAGCCTGAACACTGTTGAAAACATTTTATTATTTGTGTCTGATGCAATCACGTCGCAAAGTGATGAAGTTGAGCAGCCCGCCGGGGAGCCTGCAGGGCGGCGCATGGCGGCGCCCCCCACGCCGGCGCCGTTCTCGCGGATTTATTAAAGCGGCGGTAACTTAATGCACATATTATGTCACGAGTCGCCTCCTCGTGATCACCGTCTGGCGTTATTCCTTCCCGGCACGCTTGCTTACCAAGGCCTGCACTAATAACCACACGAGATACAAAATGGCCGCCGCCCCCGGGGAACAGTGTGGTCCTGGTAAGGCGAAAGTGATGACAGACGAAATGGGGCCGCCGCCGCCGCCGCCTCGACACATGACCAGTACTAATGCGCGGTGAGCGGACGGCCAACTAGGGCCATTTGTCACGGGCTGGCTTTCATTATTTGTGCGGACCAGGCTTGCCGATGGGCCTCTGGCTGCTGCTGTCGCTGCTGCTGCCGCCGCTACCGCCGCTACCGCCGCTACCGCCGCCGCCCGGTGCAAAACATCTCGGCATCGCGACGGCCGAAATGTAACGTTAGCAGCGATCTACGGCCTGCCGACCGCTGCGCCTGCTGTGCCCGCCGCCGTACGCCCGCGTTCGGCTCTGCGGTCGGGCCGGGTCGGGTGGGTCGGGTGGGTCGGGTGGGTCGGGTCGGGTCGGCCGCTGAGCGGACATCACTCATCCGGACAAAAGCAATGGCCGTGATTTAGTGGTACTGGGCCGGATACCGCCCCCTGCGGCCCCCGGCGGTATCCACGGAGCGCGCCGCCCGCGGCTAGGCCCCGGCCAGGCCCCGGCCAAGCCGCCCGCGACCAAAACTGTCCTGTTGCATTTTCCTGACGACGACGGCGGCGGCGAAAATCGATTGTCCTCGAGGGTTGTCGTCGCCGTCCCTTTGTACTCCCCTCGGGCTGCGGTACACTTTGACGGCCTCCTTGACGTCGACGGCGTGCCCGCGCGCCACTGCTGACCTCAGCTCACGCACGCGCCGCTACTCCTCTTGACGACGGCGGCGGCGGCGGCGGTGCGGGGGGAGGCGCTGCACTGACTGCGGCGCCGGGGGAGGGAGGGGCGGATGCGTCTCGAGACACGCCGCGCAGTTAGCAGCTAAACGAGCCGTTTGGCAGCTCTCCCCCTTCCTGCCTGCTCGCCCCGCGCCGCGCCAAGTGGTCTACTATAGCTTGCCAGTGGCACGGCGCGGCCGACGACGCGCAAGAAGCTCCCAAGGACCGGCGGCGGCGGCGCGGGCGGCGCCCTCAATGCCGCCGTCGACGTCGTCGCAGGGTCCCCGTCGTCCTCCACCTCCCCCCCCCCCCCCCCCGCTACCGTCACGCCCAGCATGACGGGCGCGTCTATCACCACGCCGGGTCGGGCAGCGGCGGGGCGGCGGGGCGTGTTCGTCCGTCAGGGGACGCGGGCGGGGGCCGCGGCGCGGCACTGAACACGTCGGCACGCCCGGGAATAACCATTACCTGGCGTGTGTTATCGCCGCCACAGGGATTACCGCGGCCGCTGCGGCGGGAAAACGATTTGAATTCAAAGGGGGATATCTGGGCCGTAATTATGAGCGGCTGCTGCGCGTGGCGTCGCTACGTGAGGGAGGGAGTGAGAAGGCGAGGGGTATGGCGCGGCTTACGTGGGGGAGGGGGCGAGACGGAGAAGCAGGCTGGCGTGCGGACGTGAGGACGTTCCCCGGTGCTGCCATCCGGCCGTGCCCTCCCGGAGGGTCACCGCGCCGGGCCACCGCTGGACGCCGCGGCGGCTGCTTCGCAAATAGGGAAATGTTGTCGGACGTCGCTTCTCGTTAAGTCGCGTTAAGTTTGCATGTGGCCAGCCCTTCAAAGTCGCGCGCTTTCTCCGCGGCGACATGCCCCGCCGCCCTCACCTGGCGCCGCCCCCGCCGGCACCACCGCCTCCGCCGCTGTCGCCGGTGTAAAAGTTTACCGCGTGGAAAGAAGTGTCTCGTGTCGGCCGCGGCCGCCTGCCGCCGGGGCGGAGGGACGCCGAACACAATCATCAAGTTTTCACCGGCGGTATAATGGATGCGGGGGCGTGTGTGGTGGCCTGCCCGAGTGCGAGAGGGACAGACGCCCCATTTCACTACGGCGGTGCGTGAGAGATGCCCGGCCAGGCATCCCCGGTTAAGGCGTCTCTCTTGCACCACCAACAGTCAAATACGGCGACCCGCCTCTCTCTCTCTCTCTCTCTCTCTCTCTCTCTCTCTCTCTCTCTCTCTTGGACAGACCGCCGCGTGCGTGCGGGTGTGCGGCTCTTCATCATTCACGGGCAGCCACTGTCTCCGGACGACCAACCACATGTATAAGCCGTGAGGGCCGCAGGGCAGACAAACACGCGTCACTGGGCATCGACCGCGCTGAGGACGGCCGGGCAAGCTGGTACCGACTCGGGGAGAGTAGTTAAACCATGTTTATCCAGCATCGGACTTGAAACTCGGAGGTCCGGTGAGCAAAAAAAAATCTTAATAAGATGTCACAAATAAAATGGTTTGTTGGTTTCGAGACATCGGATCATCCACACAAACATCCATGTACACGTGGTGGCGAACGTTCCTGAGACGTTTTTCAGACGTTCCATTTTCCAAAAGAGTACAGGGGAGGAGTACCCCGGAAAAAAGGACAGGGAATGAAAGAGAAAGAGCGAGGGCGCGCGCGCGACAGAGAAAGAGAGAGAGTGAGAGAAAGAAAGAGCGAGAGGGGGAAGGGAGGATGAATGAAGGTGCATGTCGTGACATGGGAAAGGGTTGCGTGATTGGTTGCGACACGGCACGCCCGTCAGCGCGCCTGTGTGTGTGCGTGCATGTGTGTGCGTGCATGTGTGTGCGTGTGTACTTCGTGCGTACCGGATCGCGCTTATCATGTCGGGGAGTCCATCACCGCCCGTCCGGTCTCGCAGCGTGCACGGTCATTTTCCCCCTATCTTTACCTAGTTCTTGTTTTTCTTTCTTCTTCACCCCCTCTCCCTCCCCCCCCCCCCCCCTCTCTCTCTCTCTCTCTCTCTCCCTATACTGTAGTCTCTCACCGTGAGTTGATAATGATGCCCCTCCCCCTGCCCTGCCGTACATACAACAAGCCGTACATACAGCCCCCCACCAGCAACAAAAACGTAATGCACGATGTGCAAATAAAAAAATTAAAACTGTAAATTTTTTTAAGTTTTATTTCTACTGCGTTCTTGGATGGTAGTGTTTGGTACCAAGGCTTGACGAAGCATTTCACTGCCCACGCACACAAAGAGCCTATCCTTCGGGGGTTTACTCTCGCCCCTGATATATTTCGGAAAAAAAAATCAGTTTTAATTTTTTTTTTTTTGAAATTCCCCGAAAATTTGTGAAATCTTCTGAAATAAACCCTAGCCTCCGGACTGCGTGGCGTGTAAAGTGCCGCAGTGTCCACGCCGCGGTTCGTGCAGTCCGATGAGGCCCCGATAGCGCCCACAGTTTGGCGACGACCGGCAAACCACCCTTGTAGTGCGACACGCGAAAGCAAAGAGCGTAGAGCGTGTCGTTTAAGGGCGATTTACCTATCGGGCGTCGTTCGCACGCCAGTCAGCCCGCGCCCGGGGGCCGCTGGGTGCATCACCTGGGCCGGGGTCACAGACTGCAGCAGCCGCGCCCCGTTCGCCGTCAGTTTGGGGCCCCGTGCCGCCCCGTCCCGCCCCGTCCCGCCCCGGTCCGTGGTGGACGACGGGACCCGGGCAGGCTCGCTGCCCCGCTGCTCGGCCGGCAGCAGCGGCGGGCGGCAGCGCGACCGTTTCGGGTCGCTTGCCACCGTTATAGCAGCCGTTGCGGGTCCCAGACGCCCCCCTGGCCATGGCGGGCTGCCGGGAAACTCCCATATCCCATGGCATCGCACCCCTCCGCTCCCGCTCCCCTCGCCGTGTCACGAGTTCCCGGAGGGGCGGCGGCCGGGGAGGCGGGCTGCCGCGGGCGCCGCCGAAATCGCCAAGTTTGGCTGTCCGCCGCCGGCCGGCCGGCCCGCAGCGGTCACGCCGGGTCACACGCAGCCATCCCCCGCAGAGCCAAGAAATGCAGGAAGTGAGTAAAAAATTTATTTGGAGAAAAACCGAGTCGTTCAACAGGGGTAGAATATTTGCTGCCTAAAGAAAAATCTAGCCGAGAAAAATAGATACATGTCGTGCGTGGTGACAAGGAAAAAGGGGTAACGACTGGTTTACGATCAAGTTCGGGGGGTTTACTGACCCATGGTCATACGCTGTCCTCGCGTAGCATATTGTATGTGCCGGTGCAGTGAAAGGGACGCGATACAATGCTAACGGGAAATAATCTGTGTCCGTTCTGGCACGAAATCGAATGCAACTCACGTGGGCGAGATCAAAGAAAAATAATACAGCGCCCCGGGGACGGCCGGGGGCGGTCGTAGGGGCGGCCGCGGAGGAGGGGGAAGGGGGGTGGGGGAGGAACAGGGGAGCAGCGGGCGCCTGCAATATATGGCGGCGGTAAAGGGATTGCGATCACGAAAAATGCATTTCGGGGGGAAAATTATAGTGTGTGTGGCAGCATATCAAGAGGCGGATAGGAGAGGATGGGGTGGCGGGGATCGGGGAGGTGAACAAGGGGGAATGCGGGGCCGTCGGAAATGAAAAGGAGACAGGGAGAGAAAGCGAGAGAGAAAGCGAGAAGCGAGAAAGAGAAAGAGAGAGATAGATAGATAGAAAATGAGAAAGTGAGAGAGAGCGTGCGCGCGCGAGAGAGAGAGAGGAGCTGCGTGGCAACGGGTGCAGGCGTCCCTGCACGTGCCACACGGACCCTTGGGGCGCCTCGGCGTAGGCCGAGGGGTTGCGGCGCCACCTTGTCCAGCGCGCCAACAGCACACAGCGACATACACGCCGCCCGCCTGCCCGCCTGCAATTTTTCATACACTACTCGACACTACCACGTGTGTGTGCGTGTGTGTGTTTTCACCGCCACCACCGTCGCATTTCGAACGGTTCGCCTCATCGTGTTTCCCTGTGAACAGCAACACCAACAACAAAACACACGGGGGCCCAGCTGCAGTGGGGGGCCCAGGGGGCGGGGGGAGGCACCCCGAACCTCCACACGTAGGTCATTCGCTCCCCCTCCCCCCCCCCAACTCCCCTCCAAACCTTCCGCTCTCCCTTTCGCCGCGCCTCTGATGAAGCCAGCAAGACAACTGCAGGGCTGTTGTAAGGGCCTGGCGCGGAGGGGCGGGGGCGCAGGGGGCGCAGGGGGCATCCTTTGGGCGGCCTTTTTCCGGTGCTTTGGGAGGAGAGGGGAGAGGGGGCGCGGGGAAGGGCACGTCCCCCGGGCAGTGCGGGCTCAAACACACACACACACACACACACACCGAGAGCAACGCTTTTCGCAGCAGGGCTCATTCCCCACGGACACACGCTAAATGTCTTGATTAAAGCCCTTAAGTCTAACGACTGCCCCATTAAGTGCTGCCGCCGCTATCATCAACACGGACCGTTATTTTTCCCGGTTACACACACGTCCGCGCTGCTGCGAGTAACGTCCTCGCACACACACACACACACGGTCCGTGTTTTGCCTCGCGTCCGCCCACGCTCTGCCGGGCCCCTGCTGCTACAACAAGAGCAGGACGCTGCCGCACGGCTCCGCACGTCTCCGGACGGCGTGATCCGCCGCCGCCGGCACCGGACCGGAGCCGGACGCGTCCCCCGCCGTAAACATCGGCGCCGTTAGCGACCTAAAACGGCCCTGAACTTTTTACACACAAAGCCCCTGACGCGGAGCAAAGGGCGGCGCGTGTCCGGGGCGCTCGGTCGCGAGAGGCCGTGACCCCGCGCAACGCGGCCGGCACGCGCCTGGACGCGCGCCGACCACGCACGCGTGTCGCGGATGAGAAATTTCTGCGCCGTACTGGTTTTATGGTGATATTGATGCACTGGCCTCCCACTTCCACTGCGTTTATTTGGCCGTCCCTTTTGCGCCGCGTCTCCGGGTGGCACACGGGGGGGCGCGAGCCTGAGCCTAAGGGGAAAGTGGAGGGAGAGAGAGGCAGAGGGAGAGAGAGGGAAGGAGGCCCCTTTTCAAAGACGAATGGCCGCCAGTCCTTCGAACCGAAACGGGAGCGAAGGGACGAGCACACCCTCCGGGAGAGGTGAGGGGGGGGGGGGGGGGGGTCCTCGGCGCTGCAGCTCATGGCCTCCTCGGCCGGCTCAGGAAGGGCTCAGCGCAGCTCAGCCCGGCGTGGTGGGGGGCCGCTGCCGCCGCTGCCGCCGCTCCGCTACCGCCATGCGGTCTGAATAACAAATGAGCATTGACCTGCGGACGTGCCGCTGCCGCCGAGGCCGCCCGCCGCCACCGCTACCCCCGTCGGCCCCCGTCGGCCCCCGTCGGCCCTCCAGGACCACGACGGCAGTGCGGGACCGCGGCGGCCGGAGGACGAGGTGATTGCTTGGGAGTGAGACGGCACGGCGACGCGTCGTCAGGTACGTCCGCGTTGGCTCGGCCCTCCCCCGCCCGCCCTCCCCGAGCCGCCCGCCGGGGCAGAGGACGCCGGGGACGCCGCAGATAAAGCCAAAGTCGGAGTGATCGGCCGGGCATTACAGGGTGACAAACGTGCCCGGATACGGCTGGGCGGCCGGGGCGGCTGGTGTCCGCAGGGCGCCGCCGCCGCCGGGGGGCGACCTCCACCCGGCCGCTGTCGGATCTAGTGACAGAGCGCGGGCCTTCTTCTGCAGCCATCCGCACCGCAGCGCGCCTGATCGGCGACCCGCCGCTGATCAGCGGGGGAGTGTGTGTGTGTGTGTGTGTGTGAGAGAGAGAGAGAGAGAGAGAGAGAGAGAGAGAAGGGCGGAGGGCTTAAAAGAAGGAGTCAGGGGCCAGCGCATACAGCTTATGTGTAAGAGGGCGGCAGCACTGACCTCTGACCTGCACCTGGCACCAGTCTGACGGGGTACAGACAGGCCGGCCCATTGGACTGCGGCAGTGCAAGGAGAGAAATGCGCGGCTGTGTGCATCTCTCTTGCGCTGTCGCAATCAGCCGCCCCGTCTCTCTCTCGCACGCCTCCAGACTACCGCCGCAGCCGCCGCTGCCCGCGCACTGCGATGGCTGGGGCGTGGCCCCGCGCCAGAGGTCGTTGACGGGAGATACATGATTTGCCTCCGGTGGGGGCCGCACAGGACACGGCGCAGCAGCTTCCCCGCCGCCGCCGCCGCCCGGGGGACAATCTCGCGTAATCGGATAACACGTTCATTAGTGGCGTCTCGACACGCCCCCGCCGTGTCGCCGCGCCGCGGTCTTGGCCGCCTCTCACCTTTTCGCGGCCCCCGCGGCCCCCGCGGCCCCCGCGCGACGCGGTGCGACGCTCATTACCTGGTAACCCGCCGCAGAGTAATCGGGCGGAACACACTCGGAGGCCGACTCGCGGCGGCGAGGGCCCGCAGGGGCGTTCGGCGACAGCAGGTAGGGGGGGGGGCCTACGTGTGTAATCTCCTGCTCCCGTTTTATTTTAGTTTTTTTTTGTTCCTTTTTATTTTCCTTTTGTTTTGTACCTGCCGGGGGGGGGTGTAACAACCCCGCTTTGCGTTTTCGGCCGCCCTTCCGGGACGGGCCGGGCAGGGCCGGGCGGGCGGGGCCGAGCGGCAGAGCCGGCCGGGCTCGGGGGATGAGATACACCGGAGAGTTCCGCGCCCAGTGTTTATTTATCACATCCCCAAACACGGCGCTGCCGCCGCCGCCGCTGCTGCTGCTGGAGAGTCGTGGCCTTGGACTGGCAAAACACGGCAGCAGGGGGGGGGGGGGGAGTCGAGCGAGGGCGGGCACGCACACATGTGAGGCGAGAGGGAGAGACAGAGAGAGACCACGAAACAAACGAACAATGGGGAAGCGGACGATAAAGTAAAGTAAAATGTGGCGGGATAAAACCACATCAACGTCACCGCTCTCCTGAAATCTTTTGCCCCCCGCCGCACGGAGCGGCCGGCCGAAAATCCGGGCCGGTATTTATGGTGTGCCAGCCGGACAGGGCGGCGGGGGGCGGCGGGGGGGGCGGGGGCGGCGGGGGCTCGTCCGGGGCGAGTCCGACCGGGGTCCGGCAGCCCGCGGAGCGGTGGTGCGCGCCACCCGCCAGCTAAGTGAGCGCCCGCCACCACCACCCTTTTATTACCTCCCTGCCATTCCGATGAATTTGTGGCGGCAAGGGGGAGGAGGGGGGGGAGGGGGTCATTAAATATCCCTAATCACAAATGAACCAGGTGCGGTCCGGGAGCCGCACTGGAAGCCGCGTCCTTCCGAGCTTATGCTTGGACTGGCGCGTTCGGCGGGGAGAGGGGAGGGAGTGGTGGGGGGGAGGGGGGAGGGGGGGGGGGAGGGGGGAGGGGGGAGAGGGGAGGGGGGAGGGGGGAGAGGGTCCCGCGAGGACGGCCGCGCGCGGCTCCATGCCACCGAACGCGGCGCCGCGAAAATAAATTGTGAGACGGGTCGGAGGCGGCGTAAGAGGGGAAGGTGTGACGAAAATATCTGCGAAAATTGTTGTCAGCTGTTGTTGGTGGACACAACATGTCGGAAGCGCAACCCGCACAGCAAGTACGGTAGGTGGCGCCCTGCGAGGAGAGAAAGGGCATGGACTGGAGAGGGAGGGAGGGAGGTGCACCCGCTCGCCTAATCGTTCGGCGCACTCGCTACCCGGCCAGTCCCCCGGCAGCCCCGGCCCGCCCGTGTCGGCCTGGTTTTCGGACCCATTTAATCACGCGGCTTGGGGAGAATAATTTATCAGCGTCCGCCGCACTCCGCGCACGCCTCCCGGCACCTCGGGGGCCGCGGGGGCCGCGGGGGCAGCGGGGGCCTCGCCGTGTCGGACGGGTACTACCGCGGGGAGTACTATTTTCAATTCAGTCACGTAAACTGCCCTCCCCGCCGCCGGAGAGTTTCCTGGGGCAAGTTTGCAGGCCCCGGGGCAGCAGGGCGGCAGGGATCGGGCACTCGGCGCCACCCGAGGCCTACATCGGGCGAACAGGGCCCTGAGGGTTCCTGTGAGTCCCTGTGCGTCCACGTGAGTCTCTGTGGGCCCGTGAGCGTCCCTCACTGTGAGTCCCCCACTGCGAGTCTCTCACCGTCAGTCCCTCACCTCTCACTATGAGTCCCTCACTGTGAGCCCCCGGCGAGGGGTACCTCAGTTCATGGACGGGTGTACACTGACTGGTGACTGAACCGGACATTTCCATTGACTGGAATGAAAAATTCGCGGTCATTTATGGTTTTTGTGTTCTGAGCTGTCACCCACCCCAAAGTAGGTTAAAAAGTCATTCGTACCGTGACCAAAACTCAAAACGAAAATATTTTTGTTTCGCTTAGAAATATGTGGATGCTTATGAAAAAAAATTGCAAAAATGGGTGGGCACTACCTCGTCCCAGGCCTCCGCCTGGAACCCTCCTGCTTAACTTCGGTGTTCGAATGGGAACCGGTGTACCAGGTATCGACCGCCGCTAAGACACGGGCACAACGCAGCGGCCTTTTTCAGGGGCACGCTTCCGCAACGGTCAATGTAGCCCCCTCCGCCAGCCAGATTTCCGGAATCAACTCCCTTCGACTGGCTGGTTGGTCTGTGGCACTGCGGCCACTCCCGAGCGGACTGGGGGGGAGGTAGGCTTTCCTATATCGTACACAGCCGAAGCTGCTGTACTTCACGACGAACCCTAGTCGCGACGGCGTGTCCTCGTCTGCCAGATTCACAGGGAGCGAAAACGAAGGTACCGAACCCTAGGTACCCCCGTAGCATACACCCGAGTCTCCGAACCAAGTTTCCTTGGTAGACACAGAGCCCCCCCGCCGGAAACCCCGGGCGACCGAGAGAACCTCGGACCCGGGAACGGGGGTAAGCCCGACCGTGCTGCGGGAATCTTCAAGTTGAAACCCAACGCTTACATCTCTCAGTGACGCAGCGCGCACGGCCGTTCAGACAGCCATACCGACGCTGCGTTTGAAAGTATATTTTACCCTCTGTCTGCCAATCCTAAACACAAGAAAAATTTTGAACAGCTGGCAAGAGTCGAACCCACGACGTTCCGGTCGCCGTTCAGCTACCCTACCAATGCGGCCACAGAGCCGCGATGGTGAGGGCAGCGCGCCCCCTATACTTAAAGCACTGTCGTCTTAGCTGAGCCGACAGAAAAAGTGCACGGACCGGCAAAGAGTTGAACCTCCAACCAGCTGCCCGCCGACTGGACTCGCTAACCACGCGGCTACCGAGCTTGGGTGCGGTGCGATTGTGCGCTTCCGGTACTGTAGCCGCACGACGTGTCCAGCTGGAAATTGACTGGACTTTGACTGGAGAGTGGCTGGACTGGAAGGCGTACACTGACTGGAAGCAGTGGGGTACCCCTCGGCCCCCGGGCATCCCTGTAGGTCACTGTTGCTGTGGCCCCGTATGGGACTCATGCTGGATATCAAGTGACGCGCTGGCAAAAAGGGCCGCGGGTTCGGGTTTTCAATAGCCTGCTGGCGGCATTAGCCCCCCAGCCCAGATTAGCCGCCCGGCCCGCCGCTGCCTCCAAAGGGTCCAGTGTTTCGATTCCAATTTTTCAGCCGGCTGGACGCGGCGGGCGCCCGGCGGCCGAGTGGCATTGGCGCCCAGCGGACTGGTTAAATCCTTCTACGCCACCAGATTGTTGGAACTCGCATGAATATTTCACCCCTCGTGCTGCCGCTGTGTAGCGCCGGTGCGGTGCGTGTGTGTGCGTGTGTGCGTGCGTGTGTGTGCGTGTGTGCGTGTGTCTGCGTGCGTAGAGTCAAAAAACGCAGCCGGACGAGCGAGCCGCGGGCCGCGACTTGGGCGGATTACGTGGCGCGGAATGTATGAAAGGGAACAGGCCCTTCCATTAGTCATCCGTTATTTGATCTCCACGGACGTCCTTGTTTCGTCCGCAACATGACAACGTTGCCCTACATTGCTTTCCACACCATTGTGTTTCTCGCTTTATCATATTCCTGCCCCCCTCCCCCCTGCCCTCTCTGTCTCTCCTCCGGCCCCAGCGGCGCGGCGCGCGCGTTTCGCTTTTTAATTCGACATGTATCCGATTCAGTCATGGGGCCGTACACGTTCGGACTGCCGTTCTGTTGCCGCACATCGTTACGTCGGTACAAAACGGTGGCGCCGCGCCTGGCGCAGCCGCCGATGGCGCCTCTAACGAGCGGCTGCAGAACTCATCGAGCCTTCTCAAGAGGCTGAGAGGGAGGGAGAGAGGGGGCGGAGAGAGAGAGAGAGAGAGAGAGAGAGAGAGAGGGGGGGGGGGGCTGAATGCAAACACCTGCGCGTGTTCCGTCGAGTGTGTAAACAGCGCGGAGCGAGGCGGTGCGTGAGAGAGACGGAACGCGCGCGGCGGGGTCGACGTCTGCGAACAATGACGTTACATTTCGGCTTTCATCAGCGCACTGCTGCCGCCCTGTCTGCCTGCCTGACTGCCGGCCTGGCTGCCGGCGAGAGGTCTGGCTGGCTGACAGTCCTTCGGGGACCTCGACCCTGGATCGTCACATGCAGCCGCAACCTGGCTGCAGCGCGGCCGCCCTCAGTGCCGCGCAGCTCCTACTCGCAATTAAGTAGAGTAGCGGCGCGGCCTCGCGGTTCGGGACCGGCCATCACTCAAGCAGTCTGTCGTGTCGGCCGCTATGAGGACGTGGCGGTACCGGGGCCGGGGAGGCGCCCTAGGGTAGGCAACACGGCTGCGGCGGCGCGTGGCGGCGCGAGGCGGCGCGAGGCCGGGCTGCCGGGAGTGCCGGCGAGGACGCATTAGGTCCGGGTAATGGCCCGCGGAGGGTGCTGGGATACACAGCAGTTGCCCCGGGCATCTCCGCAGGGTCCGGGCCGCACTCAGCCCTCGCTGTGTGTATACGTGCCCCCCAAACTTCCCTCGTGCACCACGGAGAATTAATGATAACTCATGCCATCTTCGCCCGATTTCGGGCCCCGCCGCGATACAGTAAGAAACTTGGCCACCCGTGGCGTTGCATCCCGACGATGCGGCGGCGTTCTCGTGGCCTGAACCTGAAATCTTGCGTCAGCGTTCCCAGTGAGGGCAAGGAAACAGAATATATCGATCGTCGCGACGAATTTGATCGTAACCGCTAAATTTCGTACCGACATCTGAGATTCCGTTGGCACAGAGAATATGGCGGCAACAAAGTGTCATGTACTGTGTTTAACTTGTCATTTGTGAAATTAACTTCTCGCTGTCCCAACGAGACCTCAGAGCTTAGCTAAGAAGATATTGGTGGAAAATTAATAAATACATCCAGTGTAACACAAATATAATATTTTCTGTTTTTTATTTCCTTTTTTTGGGAGCACAGAGAGGGAATGTGGGGCGCGGCCGGAAGAAGCCAGGCGAGGAGTCCCGGCGGCGCGACGACGTGCAGTTTGTTGGGATCAGCCTAGGAAAAAGCTCTTCCATCATGTCCGCGGTGTCATGGAGGCGGCCGGAGGCGGCTGGAGGCGGCTGGAGGCGGCTGGAGGCGGCTGGAGGCGGCTGGAGGCGGCTGGCGGCTGGAGGCGTGGAGCAGCCAGCCAAAGGCGGGCCGAGGCGGGCGGAAAGGGGCGCCGGCAGAGATGCTGCTACTCCCAAACGTAACCCTCTCCGCTGTATATGTAGACACACACACACACACACACACACACACACACACACGCGTGCCACGGCGGGCCGACGGCGGGGGCCTTCCCGCTCTCCGACACGCGCTTTGTGCTGGAAAGCTACCATTTGGCGTGTGGAATCGCGCACTCTCTCTCTCTCTCTCTCTCTCTCTCTCTCTCTCTCTCTCTCTCTCTCTCTCTCTCTCACTCCCTCTCACACACAGACACGTAAGCGGGCTGGCGCGGGGGGTCGGGAGGGGGCGCTGCGCGGCGCGGTGCCGCCCGGTGAACAAAAGCAGGCGATACGCATCCTTTCCGTGCTCCTCCTCGCACGGCTCCGCAAAGACGTAGGCGCAGACCGGGGGCGCGGCCGCGGGGTCGCAGGGCCCGCCTGGCCGTGGCACCGCGGCGGCGGCGGCGGCGGCTCGAGTGTCAAACAAAGGCTTTACGGGGACGCTCTGCGGGGGACGCACAGATTATGTCACTCAGCGGCAGCGCGGCAGCGTCCGCGGCATCAGGGCCTAATTCGTCTCTTTCAATTAGGTGCACAATGCGCTGCTGCTGCTGCTCCTTGCTTCTTCCAGGCGTCGTCTATCCCGCTCTAATCCATCTCCTTCCATTGTAGTGGCGTGCATCCCCGCCCCTTCTCTCTCTCTCTCTCTTTCTCTGTCTCTCCCCCATCCCTTCCCACCTCTCTCTCCCTCTGCCGTCTACGCCCCATGCCTCCTTTTGCGATGTTGAGGGGCGAGTCCGCGCTGGGGACTATGGGGCCGGTCCGCTGAAGGGGTTCGTTCCTAGAGGAGCATGTGCCGCCGGCCGTTTGACGGGGTGGTCACTTCCGGTCACATTCCGTGCCGCTCCGACTAGCTCACCCTCCCGCCACCTCCCCCTCTATCCCTCTCTCTCTCTCTCTCTCTCTCTCTCTCTCTCTCTCTCTCTCTCTCTTTTCCAACCCCTCCTCTACACACTCTAAGTGACTCACTTAGGTCCGAACCAAAAGTCAGTCTGAAACAGGGAGGGGAGGAAGACGGAATTTCTGTGTGTGTGTGTGTGTGGACGTGTGGGTGCGTGAGTGTGTGTGTGTGTGTGTGTGTGAGAGAGAGAGAGAGAGAGAGAGAGATGATTGGACGACCGGACCGCTCTATCGATTGCAGTCAGCGGACACGTGTGGTGGTCCTCCATCAAGAAGGGGCTCTGGGGGTGACACGTTCGGGTGACACGTGTGCGAGAGAGTTCTCAGAGAAAGGCAGACAGGGGAGGGCGCGGGGGAGGCGAGAGGAGGGAGGAGGGGGGTGGAGGGAGAGAGAGAGAGAGAGAGAGAGAGAGAGAGAGGGGGAGAGAGAATGTCCGGACTGCACTACTTGCACGACGCCCGCCGGGTGTACGCCTGCTGATTTGCAGGGGCCCCTGATTGGAATTGCAGGCGGCCAGCAGCAGCCTGGCGGCACCCCCAGTGGCACCCCCGCTGGAGCCCCCGGAGCCCCTGCAGCCCCCGAAGCCCCCGCCGGGGCCCGCGAGGCTCTGAGCAGCTTCAGCGCTCTCCGTGATAAAGGGACTCGGCTCACGCGAAAAGCACACGCTACGAGCGTCATGTCGGGCTGCCGGGGGCCGCCGGGGGCCGCTGGGGGCTGCGGGGGCCCCATTAGGAATAAGGGCAGCAATTTGGGCCCCGGAGGTGGTGCGGCGGCGCTGCCACACGCCACAGGGTCACGGACGGCGCCAGCAGCCCTCAGCGGCCACGCCGCGCTCCGCTCGCCGCCGCCGCAGCCCTGCACAGCCGCCTGCTTCACAAATTATCAGACGCGGCCGCGCCGCCTAAGGAACTGAAGCGCCCTGAAAGCACGGCGGCGGCGGGGCGCATCTCCGCCGTGCAGCGCGTCTCTGCGCTCCGCCACCGCCGTGCAGCCGCCCGCCCGCCGCCCGCCCGCCGCCCGCCCGCCAACCGCCCGCCGCCCGCCCGCCGCCCGCCCGCCGCCCGCCCGCCAACCGCCCGCCCCACGCCGCGAGCCGATCGCGCTCCTTTATCGGAAGCGCTCCAATTAGAACACGCCTCGCTATGACGACGCAATTCATTACTCGAATCCCGAATCGCGTCGCATCGACGTTTTAATTAAAACCAAGCGGAAGCGGCGCACCGCGCGGCCCACAAAGCCGAGCGCAGCGGCGGCAGCAGCCAGGCCCGTCCCTGAATGCTACGGCAGGCATTTTTCAGAGCCCTTCTTTCTTTGCCTCTTCTTTCTATCGTTCTCTCTCTCTCTCTCTCTCTCTCTCTCTCTCTGAATGAAATAAACGTTGAATTGTACTCGAAAAATTAAAGGGGCATCCAGCGGCCAACCGCGTGCGAAGTCTACCCGATTCGATTTCCGCGAAGAATATTACACACCAACCACCAGGTCAACAACAAAGGCGCCGGAAAACGGGATGCGTTTGTACTCCCTAACCTCTCGTTGATACCTGCTTAAGCAGTGAAATTTCGTTGCGGAGTTATCTTGAAAATCTTGTTTGTATCCGGTTTTGGGTCAAAGAATTTCAATGTTGAAGGACATCATTTCTAAGGTTCCGCCGAAAACTTTGTTTGGCTTGGTGCGGGCCGCGATGGCGGCGACGGCGAACCGGATCCATTTCGGGTCATGAGTGTTGAATGTGAGGCCGGGCGCGCGGCCGAGTCCCCGACCGCACCAAATTGGGCCAAGATCATGAGTTTTTCATCCTCGCGGCGCGGCCACATTACTCTTTCATACCCGTTGGCGCCGCCCCGGTCAGGACTCCGCCCGGCTCCGCCGCGGGCCCCGCGCCCTGTTTACCGTCCGCGCTGCTCTCATTTCCTGGGTTGTCTGCGCGGTGCCGCCGCCGGCCGCGGCCCCGGCGGGCCCTTGTCCCGGAGTTTCGTCAAGGTCGCCGTATCTTCCTTCCATTTATGCGCCGTGCCGCCCGCGCCGCCCCCGCCGCCGCCGCCGCCCCCACCGCCCTGTTCCTTCCTCTCGAGCTTCGGCCGCGTCACCGGCCACCAACCCTTATCCGACGACGGCGTCGGCCCCCCTTAAAACATTTTACCCCCCACGACCTCCGTCCCCGGGACCCCCGCCGCACCGCGGGACCCCGGGCGACCCGCGCGCGCGCTCAAAACATTGGCTCCACGACAGACTTTGGCAATTCCAGAGCGAGCCCGGCCCTCGGCGCGCAGGTCCGAGACTGGGTCGGCGGTCCGCTTCACTGGGGCCGCCCGCAGCCGCCTAGTTGGGAGCTGCCTCTGGGCCCGGGCCGCCCGCTGGCCCGCTGGCCCCGCTGGCCCCACTCGCACACCATCGGCCCCGCCACTGCACCGTTAATCGGTCGCCCACCGCATCGATTTTGGATAATCGTCGGAAGCATTCATAACAGCGGACGGGGCTACTTACTGCAGCCAGCACGCCGCGTGGCGCCGCGGCAGAGGAACGCACCTGCAACAGAAGCGCAAAACAGCACTGATTAGACTCGGCAGCGGTGTGGTCGGCACCCTGGAAATACGGTGAGAATCGAAACTAAGAGCGGCACTGTCTGCGGACGAGTAAAGCGAGGGCTGGACTCTAAAAATACGCTACCATGGTTCTGCACAAAAATGTTGAAAAGATGGAAACAGCGTCCCGTGTACGTTCCCGAAATTGTGGGGAATTTGTGAAAAATCAATCCCCGAAAGGGTGATGCGAGGAGGGGAGGGTTGACTGTGTCCTCGGTGACACGCGGATCGCCTGTCGGGCTGTCTCGCCGTAATTACGGCGACATAACACATCAATTAAAAGTGGGGCCGGACGCCGGACGCCTCATTACGGGCTTATTACGCACCGCAGTCACGTGACGAGATCTAATTACGTCGCCGAATGTGGGCGCGGCGGGCGGGCGCCGACCTAGGCCAAGGGCGGCGAGGTGCGCGGAGGTCGGACGGAATTGTTGTACTCTATTACAGTTATTCCGGCAAAGTGGTCGCTGCCATGGGGGAGATCTGGGCTGTAGGGTGCGAGTAATTGCACGCTCTCTCTCTCTTTCGCTCATTCTCTGTACGTGGCTGCAGCGTGCTGTTCGGAACCCTAATTACACCAGTGTGTGTTAGCGGCTTTACATCGGGTATCACAAGCGAGCATTGATTGAACCGCACGAATAGGAAGTGGTACAACAGTCCCGACTGCAAGTTTTTGAGCGTAATTTTACTGATTAATAACGGCATTCAGTTTAAATAAGACATGGCGACGACTCGAAAGTAACAAAAATAATTACGAAAAAAGACGGGCCTTTACTAACCTAACAATGGGTGCTTTGAAAGCCTTCTAAGCGTGTATCGTCGGCTGAGCGCTACTCTTACCCAAGCTAAAAGAGGCAAGGCGGTCGGGGGCGGCTTGCCACACTAAAACCTGATCATTAGCAAGAGGCCGGGCGCGGCGTCGGGGCCGGCGATACAGTTTGTCGCGAAAGAGCTCCTGACTGCGATCCGCGGCAAGTCCTTCGACGAGCTCCGAGTTCCTCCGCGAGTCCGCGGCTCGGCCGGCAGTAAAACGCGGGGCAATAGTGGCGCGGCTTTGAGGTCCGCGGCCGCAACTCCCTCGGAAGCCAAACAAGTTAATACCTTGGCGACTTGGCCGTGAGCCGCGTGTTTGGACTATCCGCCGCGGGGGCCGCCGGGCTCCAGGCCGGAGATCGGTCGAAACTAGCCGCTCCGGGTTACACCTTACGGGCCTTTCGGCAGTAGCGGATCCAGGACGGACTCGAAGGGGAGGGGGGTGATGTACAATATTTTGCCTATGCACAGGCGAAAAGTAAGACTTGTTGCCTAACTAGCAGGCGTCTATCGGGGAGCTCAAGAGGGGGGGGGGGGGCGACGGCCCCTTAGATCCGCGCCTGCCTTTCGGGCACCCTGCCGGGTGGGCGACACGGCGCCTCGCAACAGCCGACTGATTTTGTTTTGGGGCGTTTCCCGCCGCCACGCGCCGCCACGCCCCCGACAAGCGGTTTGCGCTGCCTAACTACAGGGTGGCGCCGAGGCTCACGGCGGAGTGCGCTGTTTGAAGCTCGGAGAAGTGAACGGTCCCGTATTCCAATGTGCGCATTGATTGTACACTGTTGCGTAGAGTAAGTTCCCTCGGAACACCGACTTTACTTTCGTTTCTTCGTCTGCAAATACAGTCGCTCTGTTGCCTCTGCCCAAGACTGTAACGTGGGGACCAAAAGTATTCACCGCCCCCTTCCCTTCCCCTCCTAAAAACAACAACAAGAAGAAACAAAAAAAACGACACAATCATATCGTAAAAAATAACAATTTGAAAAATAATTTCCGTGTGTTTGATAAATGTTTCAGGAGGAGGGCGCACATGCTCCATTCCTCCGTTCCTCCCCATCTCTCTCTCTCTCTCTCTCTCTCTCTCTCTCTCTCTCTCTCTCTGTCCCTCCCTTCCTCTCTCCCTATCTCCCTCCCTCCCTCCCTAACCGTCCCTCACAGCGCCGGTGTGCACCGCGCCAGGCAGGACCGACTGCGGCCCGTCGAAAAATGTTTGCCTTGTGAATATGCAGACTGGCAGGCGGTCGGGTTATGAAGTTAGCGGCGGCGCGGCGGGGCCAGGAACTTCGGGGACACGCACACACACGCGCACACACACGCACACACGCGCGAACACGTCGGCTACCCTCGCACCGCCGCCGCCGCCGCCACCGCGCCCCTGGGCCGCCCGGCGCCCCGCCGCCGCTCCCCCGATCTAAATGGAACAAGGCCTAGAGAGGAATGAATAAATGAGGAGGGCAGTGTCGTTGTCGTATAGAGCGCGTTTCCTCGGCGGCCGGCGGCCGATGTGCCTCGTATAACTCGCGGCCCGCGGAACCCCAATACCGCGGACACCGCCGGCGGAAAAGGGGAAACTGCCTTTTCCTGATATCTCGCAATTTATTTGAGCCGCGTCGGCGGGGGCGCGCTGCGCGGCGGCGGCATCCGGAATATTTTGCGGGGAACACCACTCAGGCCGTGTATTCCCCCTCCCCCCCCCTCCTCCAGCCCCCTCTGCCCTCACCCACCGCACGCTATAGCCACGCCAGCTGTTCGGAAGCGGGCCACGCGCGGGTAGGGAAAGGGGGGGGGGGAAGAGGGATAGGCGTAAGCCGTGGGCATCTACGGGCCGAAACCGTCAACCGTCTGATATGCAAGTCAATGCCGGGCGCAGCGCCGTCACGGGGGTGTGAGGGGCGGCGAGGGGCGGCGAGGGGCGGCGAGGGGCGGCGAGGGGCGGCGAGGGGCGGCGCCCCAACACACGCGCGATGCGCCGCCGACGCCTCGACGCCCACGACGACCGCCACATTATCATGTCCCCAGACTCCGCCCCGCCCGCGCCGCCTGCGGGGACCGTCAGCACAGCCAGGTAGCGCCGGACCGCTGCTCGGACCCCGCCATGCGACGTGCCAAAATTGGCAACATGACGAAAATTTCGTGGGAGTGTATTTATTTCAGCCAACTTTTGGGTGTGCGTCCGACCGGCGAAGGTGACAAAGCAGCGCGACATGATTTATTTTTTTGTCGATTTGTTGTTTTTCTCGGACACCAATCAACACTAACCGGTACCAGTGACATGTTTTCTCTCAGCGGGTAGCTTCAGCAGGCTGAGGGCCTTGGCTCGTCCGGCCGCCCTCCGCGCATTTCAGTTAAGCCCGTTGGAGTCTGATCTTATTCTTGGCAAAGGGCGGGGCAGAAGAGAGAGAGAGAGAAAGAGGGGGGGGGAGGGGAGGGGGGAAGTGGTGAAGGATTCAGTTCAGGAACCATCTCTCAGCACCGCAGTGTCTTCCTGAAAGCATGGGGCACCAGAGAGGAGGAAGAGAGAGCGAGAGAGAGAGAGAGAAGGGGAGGGGTGGAGCAGGGGGGAGGGAAAGGGCACCAAGTTGCAAAGCAGCAAATTGTGCAACCGCAGCTCTTCCCGTGCCGCCCCCTTTGCTGGCCAGGGCAGCCAGGCGCCAGTCATGCAGACTCGGTGCGGCCACCGGATGGAGGAGGGAGAGAGAGAGAGAGACAGGGCGAGAGCAAGGGAGAGAGGGCGAGAGATTCTGAGCGTGAGAGAGAGAAAGAGGCGGAGAGAGATGGGTGTGGCGCAGAGAGGAGAGGGTGGCGGTGGTAACCGCGCACCGGGGGCAGTTTCATCCGAAAATGACGACCATCTGAGTCGGGCCTGGCCGCCGCTGTCGCCGCTGCCACCCAGACTGCCGGCCGGCCGCCAGGTTACAGGTGAGCTGATCCTGCTGGAGTCGGACACCCGACGACAGTGACGCAGGGCCTCGGCCAGCACCCCGGCGGCCTCAGCCGGCACCCCGACGGCCTCAGCCGGCACCCCGACGGCCTCGGCCAGCACCCCGGCGGCCTCGGCCAGCACCCCGGCGGCCTCGGCCACTGCATGATAATTACCGAACACCGGCCGGCCGGCCCGCGCCGCGTCGTCATCTTTACGATCCAGTGCTTCAAAATAACGACCGCCGCCGCGCACCATTTCCCCGGGCGCTTTGTCCGAAACGCTGCCGTCCAATGAGGGCGACACAAAAGGGGAAAAATAGGTGTATCGAGTGCCCTCTATTCATAGGCGCCGTGTGCGTCCCCCATACGGCACCCTCCCGATCGCCCCCCCCCCCCCCCCCCTCCCCGTCCTCCCTACGGCAGTTCAATTCCAGACGAGTAAAATCGACCCGAAAGTAAATTGACGCGTCGCTGTGCAGCAATGACCCGAAAACCTGCCCGCGCGCCCCGGGGGTCATTCAACAACACTATCTCGGCAAGGTGTCGAGTTCGATGCCGCTGGTCTCCGACCCTGTTCACTGGGTGCACCTTTCGTATTCTCCTAGGACTTCGCGAAACTGACCGATGTTTTTAATGGCTAAAAATGTTTTTCCACTTTAACTATTTTGATCTTCTTTTTTGTACAGTTGCGACGGTGTTGAACTCCCCTGGAATGAGCTCTTTCTGCGCGCGCAGCCTCGCCCGCCGCATTGGCCCCGCTGATTGAAACAACTACTGTGTAATTGGTTTCGTTTCGGCGGAGAAAACGGTATAAGCCTCGCACAGCGCGGGGCACGCGGAGCTCGGCACGGTGGCGGGGCGGTGGCGGCGGCGGCGGTGGCGGCGGCAGCGGTGGCGGCGGCGGGGCGACAGCAGGGCGCCGCCCGCAGACGACCCGATGCAGGGGGGGACAATTATGGTGGCTGGCTGGAATAAGACAGGGAAGGTGACCTTGGCCAGGTGTCACCGCCGCGGCAGCGGGCACCGCCGGGCAGCGCCGGGCACGTTAACGGCCGCCTGCCTCACGCCCGCACAGTAACGCGCGCACCCTTTTCATTTCTCGACGCTCTTTTTATTTTCTTTTTTTTTCGAGTGATTCCGAGAGGAGAAGGCGCAGAGTCGAGGCCTCCGCCGCGCCGCACCGGGCGGCACGCCCTCGCAAAGGCAGGCGCGGCGCAGGCGGCCCTGTTTAGAACGTGTTAACTGGAAGTGATCGCTGGCCGTGCGGCCGCACGCCCCTCGCGTCTGTTCCCCTCTCTCCCTCTACTATATCTTCTCCCGTTGTATACGAGCGGCCGAGGACGGCCCGGCCCTAAAGGTTTGGGAGTAAAGGAAAAGGGCTGTTTATGTTGCAAGGGGGCGCTGGTCCGGGGGGGGGGGGGGGGGGCGGCCTCCTGTTTGAGTTGGAGTTTTGTTTATTTGTGATGCGTACGCTCCGCTGTGTTCCGCCCTCTGTTCGCGCCTCATGCACGGGGGAGGGGCGGGGCGCCGCCGAGACTCTCCCAGAGGCGGCGGAGTGATACGATTGTGATGGATGCGAGCGGAGCAGCGCCGGCCGGACCATGGCGCGCCCGTATGGACCTTCGCGTGTCAGACGGGAGCGGCCCGCCATCCATTCATAGCACGCCCGGGCTTACCTGATGAGACGGGGCGGCGCCGAGCGCCCGCGAGCGCCGGGTTAGGCCAGCCCGCACGGCACGCCCGCACGCGGGAGTCTGGGCTGCCTACCTGGCAGGCGCCGAGAGACCACCTCTGTGCTCTCACTGTAAAAATATTTCGTCATGTGAAAATAAATAGCGATGACGAATGTTTGTCCCCTAAATATTTCGTTACTTTACTTTTTTGGGGGGCCAGCAGCTCAGACGCCTACAAGAGTATGCCAGACAGACTCTTGCAGGGGAGCACACAGCACACAGGCGCACACTATTTCTGTCTCGGCCAGTGCGCGCTCGCGGTGGCTCAAAAATGGGGCCAGCAGCTGCGACAAGTGATGGGGACATAATGGTTTCTTGAGGCTGCGGGTTCAGCGAGGCGCGCTGTCCGAGGTGTCCTTGCCCTGACCCCGGCTGACCCCGGCTGCCCCGCGGCGGCCTGCGACCCCGCAACCGCACGGCGCGGCCAATCCCACATAAAACCAAAGTCTGGTCAGCGCGGCCCGCCTTTACGACGCCATTACCGGACACAGGCCGGACGCAGCGGGCGGCGGCGACAGCAGCGGAGCCGAGCGGAGCAGAGCGGAGCAGAGCGGAGCGGCGGGGGCTGCAGAGGCCGCGGAGGGCGGGTGACGCCACGCCGCCCCACACTTTCTCTCTCCCCGTCCCCTCTTTGCTGCATCTCGTCTAGCTGCTAATCGCCGGCGTTGTCTGGCGCAGACGCCGCAGCCGGCACTGCGGGGACGAGGGGCGCGGGCGGGGGGGGGGGGGGGGGGGGGGGGGGGCTCAAAGGGCCGCGACGAGTGAGCCTGGCAGCGCCGCTGGCAGCGCCGCCCGCACGGGGGGCGCCGCCGGACGCCCGTGGTCCTGGCGGGTACGCGGCGCCCCGCCGTGTCGCTGTCACTATCTTTTTGTCCGAGGCGCTTGAAACACTGCGGTGGCAGCGCTGGACGGGAGGTCAGCAGGGGGTCAAACCAACAATAGCTGACCCCGCGCGCCTGCTGCTGGTGGTGCTGCGTCAAACCTCAATTCCAAAAAAAAAAAAAAAAACATTACTGGAAAATTAGCAGCGACCACTGACGCACAACTCTGGGGGGGTTTTGTGCGGCGCGGTGCTCCCGCAGCGACTCCCTCCCCAAGACCGGCCAGGAGGAGGCCCGCCGACGAGCGCCCCCCCCCCCCCCCCCCCACCCCTTCCACATCCTCCAGCCCCGCAGCCCCGCCGCCGGGCACTCCGGCCTCATATCACGGCATTCTTCCCCTGCGGAGAAATATCGCCGGCCTTCGCTAGTCGTGTTTGCAGGGCCGGCGAGAGAGATAGAAGGAGAGAGAGAGAAAGAGAGAGAGACAGAGAGGAAATGAGACACACTACTATGCTGGTGGTGAATGTGAGGGGCCGCGCACACGGCGCGGGTGCGGTAGGGTCAACCGCTGCCACCACCACTGCCGCCACGACGCCAGGCTGCGCCGCTACGCCGCGGCCCTCGGACTCGAAAGGAGCAGTGTAAGGTTTCCACGAAAGCAGGAAACCAACTTGCGGCCTCAGCGGCCGGGGGATAAAGCGTGAATAACGGCCCCGCCGCTTTACTGTCCGATCAAACGCGTACGGTTTCATGCGGCGGCGGCGCGCCAGCTGGCGTCGGCGGCGGCGCGGCACCGGCACCACGGCGTCGGCCACCACGGCGTCAGCCACGACGGCGTCGGCCACCACGGCGTCGGTCCGTGTGATGTGTGCCAGCGCCGCTAATCAACCGAGTGCGGCGCCTCCTCCGTCAGAGCCGAACAACAAACAGAGGGCCGGGCGGTGCGGAAATGAGAAAGGGCGCGGCGGCCGGCGGCTCCCACTCCCGCGGCGCGCTGCTGCTCTCGGGCGGCGCCCGGCGCTCCCACTCCCGCGGCGCGTTACTCCCCGGGCCGCGCATGGACGCCCGCGTGTCGGTCGTAAAGGTCCTTGCGCGCTGCCGCCCCGCCGCGCTGCCGCCCCGTAAGGCTGCCCCATTAGCGCCCTCGACGCGGCCGGCGGCGGGGCTGAGCCTGGCTAGCGCGCTGAGCGGCTGGACACACAGCGCTGGCCGCGGCACCCCGGCCTTACTCCCCGCGTGATTTACATGAAAGCTCTCATGGCCAAGACGAGAAAGTTTACAGCCTTTAGCGGCGTCCGCTTACCGGCATTAACTCCCCCCCCCCCTCCCGCTCTTTCCCTCCGGCTCCCCTCCGGCTGGGTTGATGGCTGCGGTCACCGAGTCATTTTCTCGCGTCGCACTTATTCTCGTTTTCTGTCGTGCCCGGCAGCGGGACGAAGGCAGGGGGGTGGCGTGGGGCCCAGGGGCGGCTTGGGGCAGCCGGGTCCTCGTGCGCACTCACTCACTCTCATTGTGGCCTCCCCTAGGACTCTGCGGGGGGTCTCCGCAGCGCGCACGGCGGCACGGCGAGGTGGGCGTTCATGCCGACGTCTGCGTCCACAGCGCGCGCACGCTTCCGGACGCAGCCGCGCTCGCGCCAGAGGGAACGGGACTCGCTCTGCGGCCGGAAGACCGCCAAGCGCCGCTGTGCAGCCCGAGGGATGGGACGCCGCAGGTCCAAACAGCGGCTGCCGTGGCGACACCGGCGGCCGGCGCGGGCTTCAGGCTAAAGTCCTGCGGGTACTCTCGTCCCCCCGAGGCCTAGTCCAACGGGATGTGGTCCTCCGGGCCTGGTCCTTGGGGTAGTCTTCCGGGTCTAGTCCTAAGGGGACTAGTCTTCAGTCCTTCAGGCAAGTCCTTGGCCAGTCCTACAGGGTATAGTCCTCCAGGATCTAGTCCTCCAGGGTCCAGTCCTCCGGGCTCTAGTCCTCTGGACTGTAGTCCTTCAGGGTTTAGTCCTCCAGGGCCTAGTCCTCCGAGATCTGCGACCCAACGCGGCGGCCCGCGGCGCTAGGGGAGCGAATAAAGAGCGGTTTCCGACGCTATAACGCTGCCTGGGATTACCCCCACCTCCAACCACCCCCACCCCGCCCCCTCCTCTCCCTTGCGTATGCAAAGGCGCTCCCGCTCTGCTACGACCGCGTTATCATTTGATAACGGCGCCCGTCCGGCAGACGTGATAAAGCAAACGCACGTCCCAGCGCGACAACCGAAACGGGCGTCATAACTGCGGAGCCCGGTGCTGGCGGGGGGTGGCAAAGGGCCGCGGGGCCGCGAGCCGGCCGGCCGTGCCGCCGCTGCGGGGCGCGGGGTCGATGTCGATCAGCTCCACCGAGCTCCGCGCCGGCCTCAGAAAGGTTTCCCTCATCGCGGCCGGCGTTATGCAGGTGTTCAGCGGCAGCACGGCGGCAGCCAGCGGGCTTCGCAGCCGCCAACCCCTTTCACAAAGCCAGACCCCCGCCCCGCCCCGCCGCCGCACCCCGCCGTGCCGTGTTACTTAATTTATTAACGGCCGCCGTCGGAAGAGAGAACCAGACGAACTTTGTGAAAAAAGTTTATTATGCCCAACGGAGAGCGAACAAGAGAGGTCCCCGGAACTTCCTTGTTGCGTCTCGCCCCCCCCCCCCCCTCCCTATCTAGTCTCTCTCTCTCTCTCTCTCTCTCTCTCTCTCTCTCTCTCTCTCTGTGCTTGGGGTGCGCGCTCGTCTTCTCGCATGCGACGTTCGTGTATAATCACACTAATTTTCGGTACATTCCTGACGTAACCCAGGGGAAGAGGGCCACAAGGGGACCCGCCGTCGTCCAAGATGGCCTATCCACTCTGCCGCGCTGCTGTGCCGCACAGTGTCGCTCCGTGGGGCGGCCGGGTCCACTGGGCCGAGGGGCCGCGCGGGGCCGAGGGAGTTGCCAAGTAGTTGGCCGGCTACTATACATGGCAGAGGCAGTGGCCGCGGGCCGGGGCTGCCGGGTGCCTTACCGCCGGGTGGCCTGCCGGGTGCCCTGTGCGGGCCGCGAGTGTCGACGGCGTGGGGGGTGAAGGCCTAGCCGCCTGCAACCATGTTTGCCGAGCTGATGAGGCGCGACTCCAAACATGTCGTGGCTTTATTGCATTCCAGGCCACACACACACACACACACACACACACACACACACACACCTTTGAGGCGGCCTGTGGTTGCAGGATTCGCCGAGGCCACGGGGCCGTTCGGGGCCAACCAGTCTTAGCACGGAGCAGACTCAGCAGCGCGTGGAGCATCTTGCAGTGCTCGCAGCAGTATGCGCACGGCCCTGGCAGGGAGTGCGGCAGTGGCGGCCTGGCTGCAGGCAGATTCCGAAAGGTCGTTTCGTCGCTCCGTCTCTCTTGCACTCCCTCAGGGATGGCCTACGAATGCGACGGAGACAGAGCGACGCAACGTCTCTTCCGGAATCAGCCTAACGAGAGAGACGACGCGACGCCCCATTTGACTGCGGTAGTGCAAGAGAGATGCCCGACCGGGGATGCCCGTCCGAGCGTCTCCCTCGCACTGCCGAATAGGGCATGCCGTCTCTCTCAGTCGGGCCGCCACTGGGGGCCTGGCATTGCATTGTGCAGGGCCAACACATTCCGGGTGCACACTACGCAGCGGCACAGCTTTTGGGGGTGCACCGCCATGCCTCCGTGCCGGACTTATTGGAATAGTTCACTAGTTCGCACAGCAGCCCCCCCCCCCCCCCCTCCAGCCCTTATCACTGGCTTATCAGTTGGGAGAGGTCGCGTTTTTCCCTCCCTTACGAGACAGTTTGACTCGCGCGCTAAGTTCTGTAAAAACGGCGGCGTTTCAGAATGTAAAATCAAAACGCTGCGCCGCGTTTTGTTGTTGAACCGAGTGCGAGAGCCGGGTGGCCTGTAGGAAGGACGCCGTGCGATAGTGCGTGTCTCCCGCCGGGGCCGCGGGCGCCGCCGTCAAGTCCGCGGCCGGCGGAGCGCGGCCATTTCCAGCGATATTCCCGGGGCCCAACACTAACCTCCCACAACCCCCTCCCCCTCCGGCAGCCTCATAAATCGTTTAGGAATCATCTTTCACCATCACGCCATCACGCGCTTGGATGATTTCCTGACAGCGTTGCCGGCCGGCGGGGTGGGGCGGCGGGGGCCTCCGCGGGGCGGACCGAGGTCCAGGACCGTCCTCCCCGCCGCCAGCCCCGGCAGCCCCGCCGGCCGAACGGAAGCGGGCGGAAGGACGTGCCGCCGCTCCTCACAAAGTGCGTGCGCGTGGTCCGCCGGGCACCGGGCCGGGCACCGGGGGCGGGCACCGGGGGCGGGCACCGGGGGCGGGCACCGGGGGCGGGCACCAGGGGCCCGGGGGCCGCCGCACGGGCCGCGCCCCCCGCACAAGTTTTCATCCCGGGCATTTCTCACTGTCCGCCCGCCGCGCTGCAGGTGACGGACTGCCGCCGCGCGGCCCGCCGGCCTCGGCGCACAATCCATCCTTGCAATCATCCCCGGGCTGTGATTGTGATTCGCAACCAGTATACACACACACACACAAACACACACACAAACACCTTTGTTGTCGGGGTCGCTGCCGCTGCCCCCGGAGCCTTGGCCGGCTCCTTATTTCACTCTCGCTTTCACTCCCGGGCCTTATCCATTAATCACGACCTACTACTACGCACTACGGAGGGAAGGTGGAGGGGGTAAGAGAGAGAGAGAGAGAGAGAGAGAGAGAGAGAGAGAGAGAGAGAGAGAGAGAGAGAGAGAGTGGGGTGGGAGGGAGGGCGGGAGAGGGTGAGAGGTCCGCGCGGCAAGAGCGAATTCTCCGGCGCACGCCTTACGTGTGCTCCAGCATCCCCACCCCTTCCCGCTCTTCTGCTGCTGATGATTAATGCAATTAACTGCAGGCGATTGCTCTCTGATCGCGACTCGAGAACGACTTTCGTCAGGGTCACCCACCCCGCGGGCCCGGCCGCCGCCACGCCGCCGCCACGCCGCCGGCGGCAGTCGGGTGTTAGCGCCCCCTTTCCCTTCGCCGCTCAACGAACACAAAGTAAAGTTTTTGGAGTAGCCGCCCCGGGGAGCGAGCGAGGGTATGGCCTGATGAAGTGATAGACGAACAATCAGATTACCTTCACACCCTAACTCCTAACGCACTGGGGACTCGGGCCGCGTGACTCGCCGTGGGCTGGGGCCCAGCGGGGCCCAGCGGGGCCCAGCGGGGCCATGGCGGTCTCTGCCAAGTGCGGAGGTGTGGAAAGTTCACATCCAGCAGCGTTACTCCACACACTCACACACACTCACACACACACGCACGCTCACACACACGCTTGCTGGCGCGCGTCTTCGGCACGCAACGGATATGAAATTCGTCGCAGTCCTCTTACGCCCCCTTCCCTCCCGCCAACTCCTCTCCGAGGTCACGGGGATGGGGATAGAGAGGTGGAGGAATTTACAGAGAAAGAAGAAAGAAAAGCAGCCGGAGGAAAAGTGGTGGGGAGGGGAGGGGATAAAAAGAAGAGTGGGCCCGGCGACGTCCACCATCGAAAAGTTCTGCCGTGCGCCTTAGGAAAGGGAGAACACAGAAAGCCATTATTGACCGTGTGAATGGTCAAATGTTGAGGCCTCCCGGGGGCCTCGTAGCGCGGACACACTATAGGGCCAGAAACAAAGGGACCCTGAATAAATATAAAAAAAATACACTGAAAGACGACGCAGAAGAGAACTTTAGTCTGTGTGCAAAAAAAAAAGGACTGCGTTTACTCCTTCTCAGTTGTTGACAGACGTGCAAACAGAGCGAGTCTTATGAACATTTCTCTTAATATTTTGTTCTGCAAATGCAAAAAGAGGGGTAGAGGGGGGGCGGACTCCCTGTTTCTGGCATGGCACTACAATAACGGGGGGTGGCATGACGGTCTGCGGGTCTGCGGCCGCCCCCGCACCGCCCCCCGCGCCGCCAACAACTACAGCGTTAGTGCCGACTCCACTCGACGCGATAAATTCATCCGGCCGTTATAAATTACAGTCGGCCTCATTACGTATATAAGGCCTTTACGCGTTATCGGCTACACTCACCGCGGTGGCGGCGGTGGCGGCGGAGAGGGGGGGGGGGGGGGGACGCAAAGCGCTGCGCCACGCAGTGTCACACCGCCGCGCTGCTGTATGGCGCCCGTCGCCATTTTTCACTTACGCCCATTTCACGACAAGCGCAGCACCAACAACCCCCCCCCCCCCCTCCTCTCCTCAGCCAGCGCCCTCATGCGTGCATGTCAACCCACACCCTCCCGCGGCGTGGGAGCGGGCAGCCGCCGCGCCGCCGCCGCCGGGCGTCGAACCCGGGACCCGCGGCCGCAGCGGCACCGCCGCCGCCGCCACGCCGAGAGAGGACTTTCGCTTTCGCCTTATCAGCGGGGTAAATGCATAAAGCTCGGCTCAACGACATCGCGGGGCGCGGCGGCGCACGCGAACACACGCGTGCGGGGACCGGGACACGCCCCGCGGCGGGGTGTCTGAGTACCGGGCTTCCTACACGACGCCGCCGCGGCCTCGTGTTCCCAAGACGGGGAGAAGGGACGCCACATTTTACTGCGGCTGTGCACGAGAGATTACTATGCCCCACCGGGCCGGGCATCTCTGTCGCACTGCAGCGGGCAGATGGGGCGTTGTCCCGCGCCTCCCTCTCACACTCAGGCGAACCGCCGCCACCTGGGCGGCGCGGCACGCAGACATAAGCAGTCGGCCCGAGGGGTACCCCACTGCTTCCAGTCAGTGTACGCCTCTCAGTCCAGTCACTCTCCAGTCAGACTCCAGTCAGACTCCAGTCAGACTCCAGTCAATTTCCAGTCGGATACGTCGTGCGGCTACAGTACCGGGAGCGCATGGCCGCCTGACACCGGAGCTCGGTAGCCGCGTGGTCAGCGAGTCCGGCCGGCGAGTGGCTGGTCGGATGTTCAACTCTTTGCCGGTCCGTGCGTTTTTTCTGTCGGCTCAGCTAAGGCGACGGTGTGTAAAGTACCGGGGGCGCGCTGCCGCCATCATCGCGGCTCTGTGGCCGTATGGCTAGGGTGGCTGACCAGCGGCCGAGAGGTCGTGGGTTCGAGTCTGGCTAGTTCTTCAAAATTTTTCTTGTGTCTGCGCTTGGAAGACAGAGGGTAAAATATACTTCCGAACGTGGCGTTGGCATGGCTGTCTGAACGGCCGTGCGCGCTGCGTCACTGAGAGATGTAAGCGTTGGGTTTCAACTTGAAGATTCCCGCAGCACGGTCGGGCTTACCCCCGTTCCCGGGTCCGAGGTTCTCTCGGTCGCCCGGGGTTTCCGGCGGGGGGGCTCTGTGTCTACCAAGGAAACTTGGTTCGGAGACTCGGGTGTATGCTACGGGGGTACCTAGGGTTCGGTACCTTCGTTTTCGCTCCCTGTGAATCTGGCAGACGAGGACACGCCGTCGCGACTAGGGTTCGTCGTGAAGTACAGCAGCTTCGGCTGTGTACGATATAGGAAAGCCTACCTCCCCCCCAGTCCGCTCGGGAGTGGCCGCAGTGCCACAGACCAACCAGCCAGTCGAAGGGAGTTGATTCCGGAAATCTGGCTGGCGGAGGGGGCTACATTGACCGTTGCGGAAGCGTGCCCCTGAAAAAGGCCGCTGCGTTGTGCCCGTGTCTTAGCGGCGGTCGATACCTGGTACACCGGTTCCCATTCGAACACCGAAGTTAAGCAGGAGGGTTCCAGGCGGAGGCCTGGGACGAGGTAGTGCCCACCCATTTTTGCAATTTTTTTTCATAAGCATCCACATATTTCTAAGCGAAACAAAAATATTTCTGTTTATATTTTTATATTTCTGGCCAATAAGTGTAGGCCGCCAGCCACGCGCAGGGCGGGCCAAACCATTAAGCCAGTGTGTGCGTCTGTGTGTTGGGAGGGGGGAGGGCTGCTTCTTGCCTACTTTTCCTGGCATCGAAGCTGCGTGATTGGCTCCGATGCTTTCCCCGCCAGAATAGAAGCATCAGCAATGGTTGGGATCTCGACTGTGTCGACTTATTTATTCGCCTGCGCTGTTGAGTCCTTTGGGTCCGCGGGGAGCGGCACCTGCTTCCGAACGCAGTTAAAGGGTCGCTGAGCACCGCTGCCCGGCTGCAGCGCACGGCGCACCAAAACAACGGGGGTCTTCGTGTTTGGGACCGCGCGCACGCCGCGCACCCGTGCATCACATGCCCAGGAGAGAAAGAGAGGGCAAGACAGAGAGAGAGAGAGAGAGAGAGAGAGAGAGAGAGGGGAAGGGGCGGTGATGAATTAATTTTCCGTGAGGATGCGACTCGGCGTCCGCCTCCGGGGCGCCGCCGGCCTGGCCGCCGGCCCCGCCCCAACCCGTCAGGGGCGCCGGTCACTGACAGGGGCGGCGCTCTCCCACACGGGGGTCGCCCGATACTCGCTGCGCATTATGCCTGCGTTGACAATAACCTCTGTCGCTCGCCAAACTCACTGGTGACTCGTGACGCCGAGAAGGTTAAGGTCTCATGCCTTCTTACCGGGACAGCTTCCCCTACACGGACTCGCCCACGAGGCGGAGGAACAAGACAAAACTTTCTCGTGTCTCGATCCTCCACGGCGAGGAGGCCGGCCGGAGTTGTTGTCGCTGCTCCTCACCTGCCAACATCCAGAGGCTTTGCAGGGCGACGTCCCTCGGGGTGTTAGATCCACAGAGTTAACTCTGTCCGAGCGGCCGGGGGTGCGTCCCCGCCGGTCCCTGCACTTCCACACAACACAACACTGACGCCGCTGAACGTATCCAACCAGGGCCGATGGGCGCCCGCGTGGGGCTTCACAGATCCAGTGCGCTCGTATCCATCCACTAAACTGCTGCTGCTGCCACTGTCACTCCGCGGTCTCGTACGAGCGGACGCTACGCGAGCTGCGACGGGGCGGGCCGCGGGGGGGACGGAACACGCTGACACTCTCCGCCTCGGCCGCTGCCTGCGCACTGAGGAGGGGAGGGTGGCCGCCGCGCCGCCGCCGCGCCGCCGCCGCGCCGCCGCCGCCCCGCTGCCCCGCCGCCGCGCCGCCGCTACCACCCCCTCCCCACGCAGCCGGCCGGCCCGCGCGGCCCGTATTGACGTCCCGCTCCCTCCCCCGCGGTGCCGGCGGTGCCGGCGGCCGTCTCGCTCCCGCACGCAACAACGCCGCGCAGCTTGTCCTCGTCCGTGCTGCATGCGTATGCATACCGGCCGTGCACCGGCCGCGGGTTCGATTCCCGGAGACACGGCCGCTCGGGCCGAACTTCCTGCCTTGTTCTGTTGTTCATCCACCCGGAGCTGGAGGGCTTCGCAACGACGTTACAGGAAGCGATGGCTGCAGAAGTCAATTCCGCGTATCCAATGCTCTGGTGGCAGTATTGCTGGAAGGCGGAAGGCAAAAAGTCGCCCAAACACATAGGTGTGTGCCGTGTGCTTACCCCCTCTTGCCTACTAACACCTGTTGTAACGGCTCGCCGGCGGGGGAGGTAGGCAACAGTACAGCAATGGAAGTACCTACCTTTATGGCAACACTGTAGTGAGCAGTCAGGAGACGTAATTATTCATAAATATTTTTTTCGACGCCGTCTCCGTCTCAACTCTCCGCGGGAACTTTCAATAACGTGCGAAGAAAATGAAACGCCCTTCCGTGGGGGATGCAGGCTCGCCGCGCATGCTGGCCGTGGGTGATATTCTCGTGCGCGGGCGGCCACGTGGAGTCGACTGGAGTTGAATGGCGTGGGCCACGTGGTCGGTCGGCCCGCGTGCCGGCGGCGCCGCAGCCCGCCCATTCACTCCTCTCCCTTGTCTATTCCTGGTCCGGGGGCGGCGGCGCGGTCCCCGCCGTGACGCGGGCTGCTCGGCGCCGATATTCCTAGCAGTCAACCCTAACCTTTGTGTGGGCGGGCGGACCCCGTCGGCGGCAGCACGGCGGCAGCACAGCGGCAGCCAGGCCCGGCCTTGTGGCGTGACACATGCACTAGTAATCAGCGGCTCGAGCCGCCGCCGGCACCCCCCCCCCCCCCTCCCCGCCCGAATCCTAACCGCGCATCAACAATTCAGTTGCGTCGGTATGAGAAATTGGCCGGTCGACCGCCGCCGCGCGCACAGTTGTTGTGCAGACGCCTGCTGGTGTTGCGGGGTCGCCAACCCCCAAAGCCCGGGGGCCGCGGGGCCGCGCAGGTATACTGTCGGGGGGTCGGTCGGCCTGCGGACGTCCGACCGCCGCGGCAATGGGGAGGTAAGAGAAGGGAGTCCCTCTGTAGGTTGGCGGCGCTGCTGTGGCCGCCCTGCCCGGCAGTGCCCGGCTGCCGGGGCTTAAATGTTATCGGGTGCTTGGCACGCAGTGGGATAAGCTGTAATCCTCTGAGCGCGCGCGCGTGTGCGTGTGTGTGTGCGCGTCCGATCACAAACGTAATATAATACGTGTGAATGTCGTTCCATGTTGTCGGCTGCAATGACAACGCGCGTCGTCTGCCATTTGTTATACTGCGCGCAGTGCAGGCCATTTTGGAAAGATGAATTGCGCCTGTTATTTTTTTCCCTTTCTATCCTATTTTGAAAGGTAATGAAAACCATGAGAAGGAGAGAGAGAGAGAGAGAGGGGCGCAGCGGGTAAGGCGCTCCCTGGAGATACGCAGTGAGGAGGGTGAGGGATGAAAAGCTAATGGCGGCATTGATTAGACGCTGTATGCGCGGTCCCGCGGTGGCGCCGCACCGACCGAGCAGGGCTGCCCCGCATTAATCATGTCCATGTTGCCCTCCTCACGTCAAACACATGGGCCGCTGCGTTGAAAGACCAATTTCTTAATCATTTCACAGCATGAGTAGTCGAAATACATTTCTCATGCTAAATTCAATTTTACGACTGGCAAATACCGTCCTAACCAAAGCCTCCTTCCATGCGCTTCTCCTCCGCACGCAACGATAAACTGTTGAAAAAAAAAACAATCTGTTGCTGCAATTTTTGTTGTTTTTTTTTTGCAGTCTTTTATCCGTCCCCGTACGTCGTGCTGCTCCCACCCCGCAAGCACCTCTTGTGTCCGGCACAGGCGGGGGTAGACGAAGCTGACCTTCCGGGATCCAGGCAAAGTGGAGTTATTATTGGAGGCTAGCGGGGCGTGCGGGGCCAGCAGGCCTGCCCACGCGTATGTGTGTGTGTGTGTGTGTGCGTGTGTGTAGGAGAAAGAAAGTGAGCCGGACAGAGAGCGAGAGAGCGCGCGGGGTCGCGGCGTAATGTGGTGGATAAAGAAAGGGGCGAGAAGGCCCCCAGTCGGAAGGGCCCCGCACAAAGGTCACCTCGTCGGATTGGACGCCGCGGCCGGCCGGCGCCGTCCGAAGCCCCGGGGTCCCCGACGGTCCCCGGGCGCTGCATTCAGACAGAGCGGCCGCCGCCACCCCCGCCGGCCCGCCCCTGCACGCGTGCGCTGATACCGGAGCTCGGCTGGGCGGCCGTCGCCCGCCGCCCGCCGCCGGACACGTGCGCGCCGGCCTCGGTGCCGCGGCCTCCGCAGCACGACGCCGCCGCCGACGCCGCCGGCCGGGAGACATTTTCCACGCTGCTTTATTTGTATACGGGATCACTGTCTACACGCAGTGGGGATTATGGCAGCTCCCTATGCGGTGCTCTCTAAACCCGCAGGAGAGCGGCTCTTTCAGCAGCACCGCCACAGACTTTTTATTTTTTAAAAAATGCATCCAATTTTTTAGTGAAAGAGAGAGAGAGAGAGAGAGAGAGAGAGAGAGAGAGAGAGAGAGAGAGAGAGAGAGAGGGGGGGGGAGTGAGGAAAGGAGTGGAGAGAGAGAAATATAATCTGCGAATTCGCTGCCGCTGCCCCCCCCCCCCCCCCCCCCCCTCGCTCGGTGGGTCTACGGGCGTATTATTCATAGTCACACTGGATTTTTAGGTATGGCGGGAAGAAAAGGTTTCTCTTTTTAGAAAAGCGGTCGGCGGGGGGAGGGGATGGGAAACATGATTTCTGAGCAGGAAGAAGGCGAAGCTACTAAATTCCTTCCCCGCCGAGGCACGGCGCGGTCTCGGGCCAAAAAGAGCGACGAGTTTCCGTTCGCCGTGTCCGGTCCTCAAGTCCATTTATCCCCGGCCGCCCGGCGGCCCCGGCGTCTTCTGCATTCATGACGCGAATGCAGCGCGCCCCGGGCGTCCGCATACGGCCCTCCGGCCGCCGGCGGTGTCGACCGCACCGTACGCCTGTGTCCGACAGAGATAAACACGGCATTAAAAAGAGACCGAAAAGTGAAAGAAGAAGAAAACGCGGAGCAGGCGAGAGACGCCGCATAAAGAGAAGTAAAATAGGGAGAGAAGCGCGCGCGAGAGCGAAAGAGGCGCGCCAGATATACTAACGGGCGCGTACACTGCAGCGAGGGCGTTAGCTCCTGAGGACCGTTGTATGGGGGAAGCATAGACGGCGCGACGCAGCCAGCCAGTCCCCCCCAGCGGAGCCAAAACTACGTCAGGAAAAATCTGGCGGCTCAGCAAATGAGGCGGACTTAAGACGGAGCAGACGCCTCACCCAATACACGACCCCCCTTCCCCCCTCCCCTCAGCCCCCCCCCCCCCCCCCCCCCCCCCCCCGGGGCGACGCTATCATACCCGCTCAGCTCGAACAATCTCCTTAGCACACTTCTCGAAAAGGAGAGAAGGAAGAAAAGAAAGCGAGAGGGGCGAGCGGACGGGAGCAGCTTTCGAGCCACGGGCGCTGCTCTTGATAAATTTCGTCCAGGGCCGTGATGCCGACTGGATACGCGCGAGCCGCCTCCTCCAAATTACTGAGAAAATATTATTGATGCCGTGCGAGGGGGACGAAGAAAAAAGTTGGATGGAGAGAGCGAGAGAGAGTGAGAGAGAGAGAGAGAAAGAGAGACAGACTGACTGGGCGGCATGGAGGACTCTCAATAATCCAATCGACTACAGCGCGGCACAGCAAAAGTGCGGGCGCGAGCGTTTCTGTTCTTTGCACTTATTGGAGTCGATGTAGTAATGATACACTGGCCCCGTGGCTCTCGAGGCACCCGATCACGTGTCGGCGAGAGAATTTGTAGTTTGGGAGCACGAGGCACGGAGCGCTTGCGCGCACTCGTTCGAATGTGTGGGGACAGACAGGCGGGCGCCCGCGGAGAGGGGAAAGTGTTGCAACACAAACACGCCACCTGCGCACACACACACACACACACACACACACACACACACACACACACGCGCGCGCACGCCGAGTGTGCTCACCCTCTCCCCCCGGCTCTACCCGAGCAGCACAGAGTCGCGAGGTGCGCCAGAAACTTTCTTTCTGTCTGCGCCCCTCCCCCGCCGCCCCTCTGCAGTGAAATGCATTTAATTTCGCGTTACTCAGCCCGTGCGCCGTGCGTCTTATCCTCCCGGCACCGCCTGGCTGCCGCCTGGCGGGCCGCCGGCAGAGGAGCGCACGCGGCTCGGCGCGGTCAGCGCGGCCCGTGTTCCGGCCGGGAGGGAGGGTATCACGTTTCCGTGAGCACTGCAGCTGCCGCGGCGGCCGTGGAGCAGCCGGGATCGGTGGCGGTACAGGCCGAGTGCGAGAGAGATGGGACGCCCCCATTTGACTGCGGCAGTGCGAGAGAGACATCCCGACCGGCCATCCCCGCTTGGGCATCTTTCTTGCACTACCATAGTCGGATGCGGCGCCCGCTTTTCTCCCTCTCTCTTTCTTTCTCCCTGTCTCTTTCCCTCCCTCCCTGTCTATCTCTCTCGCACTCAGCCAGACCGCCCCTGGTCGGAATACACTGCCGCACCCCTCGCGGGCGGCCTGCCCGGCTCCCCACTCCCCACCCACACAAACGCACGCGCAGCATTGGAAACGGCAGAGAAGGTGTGTTGCATATGAAGAATACCTGGAACACATACAGGGGGTCTGTACATAAATTACCTTAGGCAATATCCTCAGGTAAATTTAGGGAAGTGGGAGGAGAAGGAGGGGTTGCATGAGGGAACCCGATCGCCTTATGGCTCATGACTGCTCTCCGCGGCACGCGCCCCCATGACGTCACGTCGCACCACTCGCCGGGCCGACGGACGCCACTTCTGGCCCGTGCCTCGTGCCGCGGCCCACGTGTGTGCGGTTCTCTGCGGGGGGCCCGCGGGGGCCGCGGCGAGGGGCTCCACCCTCCAAGACATCAATTCCTTTATCCAGCCGCCGCCCGCCTCGCCTCCCGTATATCTCCCCTCACCTTCCCTTCTTCCCTACCTACTCATCACACCTAAGTACCTTCCATATCCACTGCCGGGGAGCCTCGCCGGGGGCGGTGCGCCGGGGGCGTTGCCGGGGGCGTTGCCGGGGGCGGCGGCGGCGCCTGGGGCGGAGTCGGTGCGGCGGCGGCGCCGGTGGCGGCAGAGCGCCGCGGGGGCCCGGGCGGCTCGGCCCAAAGGTTACACGCGCCGATATTTGTGACCTTGTCGACCTTTCGCCTCCGCTGCTGCACCGCGCCGCTGTGCTGCACCGCCCCCGTTCACCACGACAACGCCCGCGGACGTCAACGGTCGGACGGTCCCCCTCTCTCTGTCTCTCTCTTGCACACCCGCAGTCAAATGCGGCGCCCCGTCTCTCTCGGACCCGGCCAGCGCGCCGCCCAGAACATTATACTATTGCACCGCCGCTGCTGGCCGCTGCATATAAACACAATATTGCAGAGCTTCATCAAAGATTCCCGGCCGCCGCGGAGGAAACCTCCGATTGCAATCGGAGCGGCACGCCGCCGCCGTCGGAGACTGCTGCCCTGCTGCACACCCCCGACTCCGCCCGCATCTCTCTCTCTCTCTCTCTCTCTCTCTCTCTCTCTCTCTCTCGCCAGACCCCTGCTTTATATCTGACTTATCTCGGGCCCGGGCAGCCCCCTAATAGATCAGCGCGGTGACCCCATGCACTGCTGTACCCAGGAGCAGGCCGCTGGGCCGCAGCCGCCGCAGCCTCCGCAGCCAGCCGGGGGCGGCTGGGGGCGGCCGAGCACAGGACCGGCGAGGGAGACAACCCTTATGGGCGTCCCTAAGGGCCACCCTTACGGCCGCCAGACCCTCCCCCACCCGCCCTCCCTCTCCCCCGCGGGGATGCAATCCCAGACTCCCATTCATATTCAGACTTCAGCACTTCCACACCCAGCAGCAGCGGCCGCGTGCGCGGGAGTAACGAAACCGAACTCTGCTCCTCCTCCCCCCCCCCCTCTCTCTCCTTCTCACCCGCACAGTGAGTCCGCCCTCCCCCGCCCAAGCGATGCATGTAAGGAGCCGTGAACAGTTTGGATTCGCTCCGGGCCGGCTGCGCTGGCGGAGCGCTGGCTGCTGCGCCGGCCGCCGCCCTGGCTGCCCTGCTGCAGTCCCCGCACGCGCGTGCCGTGCGCACACGCACGGCCGCTCACGCCCCCCGATCGTCACGCTTTGATCACGCGGCCGCGAAAAACCTATGCTGCTGTTGCTGCACTTGAAAACACGCCGAGATAAGAAAACGCCAATATGGAGGGGCGAGGGAAGGCGGGAGGTAAACACACACTCACACACACGCACACACACACACACAGAGGCACGCGTCACTGGAGTCCCCAGGCTCGCGGGTCCGACAACGCAGGCATTTGGCAACGGCACCCAGAACGACGAAAGAAAAAAAAATTTCCACGCAATTTTTTCCGGCTTTCCTAGCTGTGCTCTGCTCGGTTTATGTGTCGTGTTTGAGTGCGATAGAAACTGGCTCTGCCCTGCTTTCGGTTGCTTATTGTTCTCTCTATCTATCTCTCTTTCTCTCTTCCATTCTCTATATCGCCCTCTCTCTCTCTCTCTCTCTCACTCATCCGCACTCGTCGGTGCGATCGGCACGACAGCGGGCTCCGATTCGCGTTGCGCGGATCGGATTCTCTGTATAATAATAATCTCGTATGCAAAGTGGGCCGCTTGTTTGTGTCGGCGTGAAAATAGTTGGGCGCCAAACAACAACAGCGGTGGCGGTGGTGGCGGTGGCGGTGCTGGCGGCGGTGTCGGCTGCGGTGGTGGTGGCAGTGGCGGCGGTGTTCGAACGGCCCATCGGAGCGGACCATGCGCAGATAGGCGCGGCCTTGTCCGTCTCAGATTGGTGTCGACCGGGGCGGCCGGCGTGTCGGATCGCACGCTTCCCGTCGTGAGCGGGAGAAGGAGAGGGAGAAGAGAGAGAGAGAGAGAGAGAGAGAGAGAGAGAGAGAGAGAGGAAGAGAGAGAGAGAAAGAGAGAGAGAAAGAGAGAGAAAGAGAAAGAAGCAGATCGGAAAACGCAGTCGAGATTCGCAGTGTAGGCCTATCCGCGCTGTTTGCTGTGCGCGTGTGCGTCTGCACCGAAAGTCTGTGTGCGCGCTAGCAGCAGCAGCGCTGGCTGAACGCTCCCGGGAGCGTCGGAGGGCGGCGCGGCAGGGGAGGCCGCGGGTGAGGGGTGCATCGAGTGCCCGTATGATCGATGCCCGGCGAGGGTGCGGGAGAGATAAAGACTCGGGAAAAGGATGGTGACCTCGGTAGGGACCCGGACGGGGACCTCGACGGGGACCTGGACGGGGACCTCGACGACGGGGGCCTCGGGGTGTGGTGTGGGGGCCTCGAAGGCATAGCTCGGCTCAGGCCTTTGCGCACTTGCAAAGGGGACCTCGTCGCGGGTGCCTCGGAGGCAGCTCGTCAGAGACCTGTGTGGGGGCCTCGTTGGGGACCTCGGTGTTGGGGGCTCCGGCGCGCCGGTGGTATAAGCCGCGCCGCCGGAAGACACCGTGTTCCTGTCGGCCCCCGCGCCGCGCCCTCCGGCCCGCGCCGCACCGCCAGCCGCGCGGCTGAAACCGCCAGCCGGGACCTCTTCTTCCTCTCCCACCGGAAACCGGAAAAGTTGACAGCGAGAGTCTCTGGTGCCGTGCGCGGCGGGGGGTGCGGGGCGTGGCGAGGACGGAGTGCGGGAGCTGGGGGGGGGGGGGGGCACCGCGTCGGACAGGACAGCCGGACGACACTGGTGAGCAAGACGGGCGTCGCGGCGGGCACCGTGTGTGCAGCTAAAGTCAACACCATCACTCTATCATAATCGTATCTCGCCGTCGTCCCCCAGCGCTCGCCCCGCACACGCACTGTGTGTGCTACTCGACGCTCCCCTCACCCTCGCACTTGCGCGCGCGCACACACACACGCACGCACGCACGCACGCGCGCGCGCGCACATTTGCAGGCCGGGCCTGGCCTAAACACATACGCTGCTCCCCTCGGGTGAGGCCCGACCCTCAGCCCCACACACCCACACAAACCACCAACCCCAGCCCGCTCCGCGCTCACCTGCAGTCCTCTCCTCCCAGCGTTCTGTTTCTTCTCCGGCCGCCCTTGTTCATCTGCCGTGTCATCTCGGCATGCCGTTTATTGCATTCGCCAGTGGAGCGTGAACGAGCCCCCCCGCCCGTCCCCGTCGGATGAAGGTCCTGCGATCGCTGCTCAGGTGGCGTCGCCAACGGTCTGCGGCAGCCCCCTCCCCCTCTATTCGATATATCGATTCCCAGCAGACGGCGCTCCCGCAGAAATGAGTTCGCCCGCCGACGTCGCCCGGTGAAATCTGAAATGGTCATAGACCGCCGTCACCCGTTTTGTGGCAATTGTGGTTCGTCATCGCCGCGGCGGCCGGTCGAGGCGGGGACTGGCGCTGGCGGCCCGCGATCCCCAAAGAAACCGCGCCTCCGAATATGACGTATATATCGCCGAAAGTTTCGCCGGCGCGCCAGTTACCCGCGCCGCCCGTTGGCTGCGTTCCACTTCCGCTGTGCGCGGCACTGCGACGCCGCGCGGCGTTTTGTTCCAATTCGTTCCGGTCGCTCGGCCAGGGCGAGGCCGTCGGGGCCGACGGGGCCGCCGGGGGCGCCTGGGGGCGCGGGGGGCCGGCCCAGAGGCCAGAGGCAGGCCGCCGCCGGGGGCCGCGCGGGCAGCGTGCGCCTGCCATGCGCGGGGTAGGCCACACGCCGACGCGCGCGCGCCGCCGCGGCCCGCCCGGCAGGCGCTCGTAAGCAGCGCCCGTCCCTCTCACCTTGCTGAGCGCTCGGCGGAGCCATAGTATGGCAGACCGGCTGATATGAGTGCGAGAGAGACGCCGCAGTTGTGCGGAAAGTAGTGGTTCTATTTTATATTATTTTTTTTTCAAAACTTTTTCTGGACGTGTCGTTGCATCTTGCCGCGCTCAGTGTTGGCTGAGAGTGGGGGCGCGGCCGCGAGGGCGACGCGCGCGGAGGGCGGTTTGGGTGTCCTCCCGCTGCGGGCCGCCTCCCCCGGCGGCACGGCCGTGTCGCCCGTTTGATTCATTCTGTCGCGAGTTTAAAGGCGGCACTCGCGCGGCGCTAAGAGCTCGCTGCCGGCCCCCGATTGCCGCCGCCGCCGCCCTCGGCAGCACGATACGCGACAAAAGAGGGCCTGGCAAATTGAAAGAGAGCACGGCGGCGGGCGGCGACGACGACTTGTCGGCGCCGAGCGTCGTCAGCCACGCCGGGAGTGCACTGCAAATCCGGCGCGGGCAGAAACGGTGCGCCGAGGGGGCGGATCCAGGCGGGCGGGGAGGGGGCAGGGCAGGTGGGCGGACGCTTCCACTGTCAGGAACGCGATGGCCGCGGTGTGTACCCACGGTCAGTGGCGGTCTGGCCGAGAGTGCCGGGGTGCCGCATTCGACTGTGCTGGTGCAGGAGAGGTGCTCGCGGCATCTCTCTCGCACTGCCGTCGTCAAACGGGGTGTCGCACCGCCTCGCTCAGTACTCAGCCAGTACTGGAGGCGCACAGGGAGAGCGGTGTGGCGGCGGGCGGCGTGCAGTTCTGACACACCTCAAGCAGGCGAGTAGTTTCCTGTACGACACACGCACGCGTCGCCCCGCCCCGGATTTACAGGGTAGTCAGTGCACGGCTGCGGCGGGCTGCGGCGGGCTGCGGCGGGCTGCGGCCGCGGGTGACGACGGCTGCCATGCAAACCTTCCCCTCCCCTCCTAGACTCTCCTCTCCGCTCCTCTCCGGGAGATAAATGGGGGATGGAATAGGGCTGAGGCTTATTAGAACATCCAGCCCCTCCCTTCCCGCCGCCGCCGCCGCTGCCGCCCGCCGCCCGCCGCCCCCGGCACGCTCCGAGGCTTACGGCCGAACCCGCTCCCCGCCGCCCCGTGCACCGCGCCACGCAGCTCCACTCTTATTCATTAGCGGGAAAACAATACAGGGTAAATGCATTTAACACGTCCGGCATAGCGGGCCGGGGGCGGCGGCCGGGGGCACCCGGGGGCATCCGGGGCGGCGGGGCGGCGGGGCGGCCGGGGGCGGCCGGGGGCGGCGGCGGGAGTAGATTGGCAGGGGCATGCATGTGCATCGTGGTGCCCGCCGTGTAGTGCGCGACTGTGTGCGCGCTGGCGAAGTGCGCGCGCATGTGTGTGTGGGCGGGGGAGGGGCGCACGGTTCGCATTATGGGGATTAGCAGAGAATAACAGATGCATTATTGCGATAGGCGTTTTCGGCCGATGGGGCCCGATAGGGGTCGCCGCACGAGCGAGCGCGCTCACGGGGACGACGCAATATAATGAAAAATCGGTTCATTATCGGCATTACTATGCTTCCTTCTCACTCTGCCCTCCCGCCATCTCTCTCTCCCTCGTCCTGTGTCTTGTTGCTGGGCATGTTAATCAGCCGGCCGGTCGCGTGGAGGTGATCGATAACAGCAAACAGTGCGGCTCCGCTGACCACGTGACCTGGATCTGCGCTGCAGCTGCGCTGCGAGCCGGCGGCATCGAGCGCGTGTTCGATTCTCACGGATGCTGTTTTCAGCTGACTGTGATGTAGTTTTGACACCGTGATGAAAAAAAAAACAAATGCAGCAATCGTAATGGAATAATTTTTTTACCTGTACTTAAGATTTAGAGAACAAGTACCTCCAGAACGCAAGGGCGTTCTTACTGACAGTCTTGTTTATTTATGATTCCCGCGGCGCGCACATTTTTCTTTTCGCGCTTCTCTTTGCCCCGTACAAGTTCAAATTAATTAGCTCTAGATTCTGCGTGCGCTGCCGCGACGGGGCTGTCGGGAATGTCGCGGAGCACCCGCGGGCTCAAATACCGCCCGCTCCCACCTCGTCTGAATAATTTGGCCGGGCCGCGCGGGCTGTCAGTGGTGGCTTCACCGAAAGCGCGAGAGACGGGACACCGCATTTGACTGTGGCAGGGCAGGAGAGCTGCACAACCAGGGGTGCCCGGCCGCGTGCTTCTCTTTCGCACCACCGTGGCCAAATGGGACGCTCCATCCCTGTCGCTCTCATCCAGCATCCGCACCTCTGACGGCCAAAGCCGCCGGACAACCCCCGCTGCTACTTCTCGCAGAAATATTTACTTCGTTTGTTTTGTTTGCTGTCGACCGGCGGCCGCGCGCAGCCCGGCGCAGGCCGGCACAGCCGGGGTGCCGCCGCCGCCGGTCCCCGGAACAGCATCACGGATCGCACACAGCAGCAGCCGGCAGTTTGTTGGACACGCGGCGCGAGGCGGGAAGCGGCGGGGAGCGGCGGGGGAGGAGGGTGAAGGGTGAAGGGAGGGTGGCCGCGCGGAGGGCGTGGCGGGGCGTGGCGGAGCGGACGCGCGCCGGGGTGCGAGAGGTCCCGTCGGGCGAGAGCGCTCGCCGTGCGCCAGGCAGACGGAAAGCGTTCTGTTTTGGTGGAGACGCGCGCCGCCCCGCCGCGGCGGCAGCGGCAGGTTGACAGCCCCCACCCCACCCCTTCGGAATTAGGCGGCCCGGCGGGGGTCACCGACCCCGACAGCGACCCCGCCGTCCGTGGTGATCGGCCGCTGTCTCTGTCACCGGCGGTAGCGGTGTGGCCGCGGCCGGCGGAGCGACGGAGATGGAATGCAAGAGGCCGTCAGCCGGGATGCCAACACTCTCCGTCCTCATTTTTAATTAGACTGAGGGGGTGGTGAGGCGGTCGGCTCAACGCTCGGAGAGCTCAGCGCACAAAAAGAAAGCGCAAAAAAAAACACGTGAAAAAGGGAGAGCGGTGCGTTCGCGGCGGCCGCCGCCGCCATCGCGCGAAAGGGGAAAGTGCTCGCAGCGATTCCACGGTTTTATTAATTGTTTAAAATGCTTCCCGAGTCAATAAAAACTTGCAATTACGTGGGGATGCCAGGCTTGCTGTTTCTCCGGGTTTTCCGGAGGGCCGCTACCGGCTGGCGTGGTGGTACGTGAGCGCCGCGCCCGGCCGCCACCGGCTGGAGAGGTGAAAATGAAACGCTCCCGCTTTATCAGAGGGAGCGCTAGTTGTTTGCGCGTAGTTTGAGGGCGACGACTGACGACTCAGCCGCGGGGAGTGAAATATCGAAGAAGACAGAGCGGCGGGCCGGGAATAGACCGGGGCTTGCTTTTGCATCGGGAATCAGAGGCACATAACAACAGCCGAGTCGCATCGGTTTTGTAATCGGCTTTCGTACAGCAAGGCGGCTGCATGTGAAGTGGCCGCCGCGCATCGACTGCGCGACACGAGCGTGTTGCCTTCTCCGGCGGGGGACAAGAGAGACAGCGGGGTAGAAATGATCAATCATCGGTTCGACGTCGGCATCGATTTCCTCGACGTCGACGATGTCTGAGACGCAATGCCAATGATTTTGTGCACAATGTACATTTGTGTCGAAATTTTCTTGAATTTGTGAATCATTGGAAATTCGGCAATGTGCTTTTCACTGGACCACGTCGAATAACTTTATTTTTTTTAAAACGGAAAAAATCACCATTGCTTTGGATAGTGGCACTTATTCTTCAGGAGAGCACAGCTCGCAGCGCTTGTAGATCTGCTGCTTTGTGGGCAGCCTTTGAAAAACGCCCCGCGGGTCCGGAGCCTACAGGCTGCACCGACAACGCATGCGAGGTCCCTCTGGGTGTACTTGTTGTGACGGAGGCAGCGGCCGCGGAGGACAAGTCGTGCAGCACGTCACATTGCGCCTTGTCCGAGATGACGGTCTCCCTAGGGGAGGCGGGCAGCCGCAGGCAGCGATGGGGTTGTCCAGACACTTGACGCGATCGCTGTTATGGAGCTCGCCGGTCTGCCGAGCCCCGTCAGGGATCCAGGTCGAGTGAGACTGACGTGCTCTGCAATGCTCTAGCTGGGCATCACATCACGGAGTGTGATCGCCGCTAATCGCCACTACACTGCAGGATAACCGTGGCGGCTTGCCTTCTGCAGAGTGTGTGACGGCTCGCGTCACACTCGGCCACTGCAGTGAGGCGCAGGGCCACCACTCGTTAAATATCACATCCTCACGGTTTGCCTTTGCAGTGCTGCATCTACTCCGAAAAGTTGCAATAAAGGCTCCTGGAGCTCTTGCTTTCGCAGAGTACCGCTGGCTCAGCTTCTTGCAACGAGGTTATTCAAAAATGCAGCGCGATGGCGGTTCGAATTTCGGTCGGCGCTGGACTTTAATGAGGAATAAAGGACGGCGGGAGCGGGAGCACCGACCATCAACTCTTCATGATGGTCCGGTGAACCTAATAGGACCGAAGTAATGCGTTCGGTAATCAGCAGCCGAGTAATGAATGAATATCCCCTGCAACTAATCTCAAGAACCATCAGATTAGCCAGATCAGTCTGAGCTCGGGCGGGCGGGGAGGGCGGAGGCGACCCAAAGCCCATCATGTACCCCTTCCGCCGATGAGTTTTCTTTCCCCCCTCCCCCTCGCCTCCCAAGGCGGCCGGGCGAAACGAAGGCCGGGGGAGGGGGTGGCGCGGGGCGGGGGCTGTTTCCCGATCACATAGCAATCGCCTGATGAAAACATAACAGCACAATTAGCGCGGCATTCAGCTAGAATGTAATGGCGCGGCAGCCAGCCCCTCCGGCCGGCCGGGCCCCGCGGCGCCGGCGGCATTCTAAGCGAGCCGGCGCGGCCAGCCCCGCGTGCGGCTCCCAGTAATGCAACGTGCCCGCATCCATGAAACCGTGCACCGAACGAGCAAAAACGAAGAGAGCATTTTTACAACAGACATCAGAGTTGCCACCCATGAAACTAGACTCTGAAGATACCGAACCCTTGTTTCAAGACTTCAAGTTCAGCCTGAACCGAGTTTAATTTATTTTTAAGTCAAGTTTGACCTTGGTTGGATCAAGGTCTATTTTAAGACTTCATAATCCGAGGATCAAAAGTGTCCCCATGATTTGACTTGCACGAGGTGTTTGGTCTAGGATCAAGCATAGCTTGGCCCGAGTCGAAGTACAATGCGGGATGAAGATTCACGACTGCGATTTTATGGGCGTAAACGCGAAACAGGAAGGACGAGGAATTGTTGTTGTTGGTTGTAATCGGAGTTATTGGCAGTGTGTTGGCCAACAAAGACGCGCTCCCGGCCGGCCCGCCGCCGCACCACAGCTAGTGAAGGGAAGCCGAAGGGAACCGGACGCTCGAATGGCCGAGTGGTGCTGTGGAATCCCACACGACCGGGCCGAGAGCGAGAGAGAGGCAGGCTCAATCAAAAGTGAGAAGGAGCGCAAGGCTCTCCCTGCCTGTGTCTCTCTGTCTCACTTTCGCTCTCCTACTTTCTCTCTCTCTCTCTCTTCTACTCTCTCACGCACACACACACACATGCACTCACGCACAGCGCACCCCCATGCCAATCAGCAAGCGGCTCACATCACCACTTAATTAAGTCGTGAAAGGCCCTGTGCCTTAATTTGGAGAGGAGCTCTACTCTCTCTCTCTCTCTCTCTCCCTCTCCTTCTCCCTCTCTCTCCTTTCTCTTCATTGCCTGCGCTATCCACTTGGCCATCGCACAGCGCTCTCCACTTCGCCACACGCGATCTGTACATGTGGGCCGCTGGCTCGGCCGCTGGCCGGTCGGACTTATTTCCGAGTCAGAGGCTGCTTATTGAGGGTGAGAGTCGGGATTTGGGTCAGGTGTGTGACGGCAGGCGATTGGTCTAGCGGCCGAGACTCTGAAAAATTATGTGCTACATAGCTTCTGTAAGTATGAATTTATTTTTTAATTTATCGCTGGAGGGTTATAGAGTTACTTCTGGTTTGATATTCACATCACCAAAAATAGCGCCAGGGCAGTACGGATTTAAAGTTTTGGTGAGACAGGAACATTTCTGGTGGTTTTATCGGTGTATCCGCAGCAGTGTACCAACTAAGCGTCGACTCGCGCTGCCTCCTCCCCGCTGTGCTCCCCGCTCCCCTGCCGCCAGAATTTCGACGTTACCCAGCCAAACATGACGCGCGCCAATCAAAACTTGCATAAATAATGCAGTCCTGCATGTCCTGGCCGCGGGGTCGGCGACCTGAGGCTGCCTCCTGGCTGCCTACTGGCTGCCTGTCGCCTGTCGCACCCCTTCGCCGGGCCCCGCGGGGCGGCAGCGCCGCGCGCGCGCGCGCTGCTCGGGACGGAGGCAGGCAGAGTCAGTCAATTACACACAGCCAACACAAACCCTCGACCGAATTGAATGCGAAATCAGTACTTAATTTGAGGGGCCAGAACAAACAGGGCGCGCGACGTGCGCGCAGTGTCACAGAGCGGTAGCGTTGGACAATAGAGGTCCCGTCAACTACTGCTGCCCCCGAAAACAAATAAAGCGAAACAGGAAAAAAACGACGGTCTCTGATATTGAAATGAGAACCTTCTCTGTGCGGATGCGTTCGGTCCCGTTTGTTTGAAGAATGAGGACGCCCACATCCGATGCGAGGAGTGTCGCATCCCTCGTGCGCCTCTCACGACGACGACCGGGCTCCGGAGAACGGGGCGCCATCCCGCCCCCAAAGCCAGCGCCGCCAGTGATGATCCTGAAAATTGCCTTTCGCCAGTTTTTGTTGAAAGCCGCGGCACTTTTCTCGGCTCACATTTTTCGATCGGCGTTGGGCGACGACGCACACGAGCGCAGATGGCACTCGGGGCCCGCGGGGGCAGGCCTTATTTATGAAATATTTGGATGAATCACACGAGTTCGTCCAATGCGGCGGCGCGGGACGGCGAGGGGATTTGAAAGAGAGTGTACGGAGGGGGATGGGGAGGCATCAGATCCGAGCGGGAGTGCGCTGGGGATGACGCCACTGACGCGGCCTTTATGGCCCGGCCTCCTCCCCGGCCCGGCCGCCCGGCTTATCTGGCGATGCACCCGGCAGCACCGCGCTGCAAGGCCAGTGCCGTCCGTGATTGGCAAGGCCCAGGTCGCAGCCAATGGGCTGGAAGGGAGGGCACGCGGTCTGCCTGTTCAACTACTGGCGTCCCAGCGAGGACTTCCCGGCTGTATATCCTGCAACTTCCCGGCCCCCGGACCCAAGATGGAGGCATAAAACTGGTCGATATTTTGTCAAACGAGCGACAGTTTGACGTCGTTCGCACAGTGTATGCCAGGTAGATGACTGGATTACTTGGGTTCGGTCCTGCAGCGATGGTCGATGTGTAGTGAGTCGCACACACTGCGGGGCCCACCTTCCACATGTGCCGTGCGTGCGGGGCTGGTCCACCTGACCTTGGCGTCCGCAGGGGCTGCCCCATCGTGTTTCGTCACACATGACGTCATGCGTGACGCCACACTCGTCATGAATGCCGCGCTGCCCAACCGGAGTAACCCAGCCGGGAGTAACCTCGGTGTGAGAGCGAGGGGAGCGACACGAAGCGACAGCCGTCTCTCTTTCTCTCACCCCCCCCCCCCCCTCCCCTTTCTCTCTCTCTCTCTCCCTCCCTTCTTCGCGCGATTTGTTTCATTAATGCGAAACACTAGCGGCGCGGTTCATTCGCTATAAATCTCGAAAGAGTGGAGTGAGGGACGAGGGAGTTATAGCGGAGGGCGCGGGGTCGGGTAAGACACGGCGGTGCCCACCACACGCGGACACCCCACACGCTTGCGCGCGCGCTGCACTGCACGGCGCCACAATATAGGAAGGATTAGCTTTTCATGCATGTTAATAACCGGCCATTTTTGGTCGGGCTGGCGATGTCGCATATGGTGCCTCTGCAAAGAGGCGGCGGCTCGTGGCCGTGCCGCGTCCTCTGCGAGACGCCATACTAGTGCCGGTGGGAACGGCGGGGAGCCGTGCGTGTGTGCGGGGAGTGCAGCGCAGCCAGCCGGACACGGCAACAATTTACTACAGCTTTCACAAAATCCAAGCATATCTAGCTTTCATGCAAACTTAAAGAATTACGGAATATGGACAGTCAAAATGTTAGTCGTCCCAAACCATTCGTTGTTTCAGTGCATGTCAACGACTTATTTCAGTTGCAAGAGGTTTTGTTACGATAACGTAATTGCATCAGGAAATTATTGTTGTCAGCTCCTGCGGGGAGATACTCGCGTTGGCGTAGTTGTTGTTCAGAACGAATGGAAATAGTATTAGATAGCCCGATGGATAAAAAAAAATCTGCACCGAAGGAAACAGTGGAGGGTAGAGCTAACTCCATAATTAATATTTTATTTGCTGCAGGCGAGGCACCCCTCCCCATGTTTTTTCGCTCGGTGATTTACGATTTTTATGAAACGTGTCCCCCCAATTGCATCGTGGGTCGATGAGGTGACGACGCAGGGAGGACGAGAGAGCACAGAGAGCCTCGGTGCTTTGAGAGAGAGCGAGACGGATGAGAGAGAGAGACAGAGAGAGAGAGAGAAGCAAAGGGCAGTAGGGCTGGGCTGACAGGAGGCCATCGTGATAATAGCATTCTCCACGTGCGTATACATAAAAAGAGGGAGAGGGGGAGGCGGGTCGGGAAAAAGAAAACAGCGCTGCAGAGAGATTCATCAGATGCCATTATTTTAAATGCAGGCCCCGCGGCGTCACCTGCCTGCATGAGGCCTCCCCCCTGACAGATACCATCGATATTTCCTTCTTTTCAGCGCCGTGCTGCTGCCTTTGTTGCCGTGCCAGAGCGAGCGGGTGAGGGGCGTTAAAGTAGAGTGCGTTGATAAAAAAAAAACAATGGCGAATTTTGCTACTTTCGCACCCAAAAAAGGGGGGGGGGGCAAAAATTGCCACACACCTATCTAGTGTGGGGGGTGCGCGAGGACGGTCGGCTCAGGGAAGTCGCGCGCTGAAAAACCTCTGTCCCGCTCAGGCGGGTGTTGATGTTGCACACAGTGAACGCGACACGGCGTGGGATCACGGTCGCTGCAAATACAGGGACGCGAGCTTCCATATGGGAATTAATAAGAGAGGCTCTACCTTTGAGAACGTCCGCATCTGGCGGCCGGCGTCGGGTTCATTGTGCTCTCTCCCCCGCGGGCACCCCTTTTCTGCGGGCGCCTATAGCGCCGGGCGCCGGGCACTCTACGGGGGTCACCTCTCCTCTCCTCTCCTCTCCTCTCCAGCCGAGCGGCGGAAGACCGCTCCCCGGCCCGTAGGCCGTAGGCCTGCCTGGCCATCATGATACTTTCCATCAAAACATGGGTGAGAAGGGGAGGTCCTTCTGTTTCTCTCGCGGCTCCGTGATACGCCTCTCTCTCTCTCTCTCTCTCTCTCTCTCTCTCTCTCTCTCGCCCTCTGCTCGCCGACGCACCGGGCGGGGGTGGAGGAACCTCGGCTAAAAGCCTGGCGGTGCGGGACGGCGGCGGCCGGGCGGCCGAGATGGTCCGGGAGAGGGTGGGCGGGGCGGTGCCGCCGGAACCGAGGCCGGCCCGGGCTGCCCCACAGCCGCGCGCGGTCCGAACTCCACGTGGCCGTGTAAGCGACGACAATGTTTCCCCGGTTCGCCTTCGCCGTTGTTGGAAATGCATGGACGGCGATCCCTAGTCCGTATTGGACCGGGTGCGCGGTGCCCGGCAGGGGCGGCGTGGGCGGCGGGGGCAGCGGGGGCAGCGTGGGCGACAGGGAGCACCCTGTCAGCGGAGGCGCCTGCGGCTGCCGTGCTGCGGTCGGCCGCGCCGGGCCGCGGCCCTGGCCGGGAGCACACACGCCCGATCGTATTTCACCCGGTAAGCATGACGCGGGCGGCGCCGCCGACGGCCCCATCGCACCGTCAACACGTGAGGCCGGGCCTAGCCTGTCCCCGACCCTGCTGCCGCCCCCGCCGCCCCCGCCGCCCGCGCCGCCGCAGCCCGCATGGCGTACCCGGGACAGACCGTGCCGCATTTGTCTCACCTGGCCGACACCGACAACGGCGCCTCAAATTGCAGGACGCTCAAGTAAACAGCGCCGCCATGTGCGCCGCCATGTGCGCCGCGCGCCCGCCCGCCGCGCGCTGCCTCTCCGTCGCACACGCCTGGCCGAAGTCAACGAGCACATTCGTCGTATTCATGGGCGCCATTAGTATGAACTGAAATAACAACACAAACGCTCTGGCGCCCCTCTTTTCTTCTTTCTCTCTTCCATGAAAGGCGAGCGCGCCTCCTCCTCTCCCTCTCTGTCTCTCTCTATCTGTCTCCCCCCCCCCCCCCCCGCTTCTTCTCCTTCTATTCTCTATCGACTTTGTTGTTAGTCCCGGCGTGTTTACATTTCATTTCGCGTTTGTGCGCCCCTTCGGTAATGCTATCGATTCGTGTAGCGCGGCTCGTCCGTAACACGGCGGTAACGCGCCGCGCGACTATTGTTAAAGCAAGAGTAAATAAACAGTCGGCGAGGACGTGCCGGGCCGGGCGCTCGGTCTCGGCGGACCTCGGCGGCGCTCGGCGGCCGCGGTCGGTCCCGGGGGAGGACGCAGTCGCGACGCGGGCGGGGCGGGGCCGAGTAAACAAGTGCTCTACGCGGTGCATCAATTGGTGCACTCCCCGGTGAGAACGGTACTGGTCGTGTTCCCTAAACAACACCTGCACTTGCACAATGGAGGCGTGTTTTAGGTATTGTTCAGGAATGCTGTACCACTTCGTGCGAAACTGGTTGGACCGCTCATTTAGCTTCTTGAAGTACACAGAAGGAATGTTTGATTGTTTTTTTTTTAAATGGACTTTGACGAGTAATGAGGCGGGAGGTACCGCAGACTATATGCATACGGACCGAGCAGGTTCTAGAGAAAGGCAAAGGCTTAGTAGGGAATCGGCTTAACCCTAGATCGGCTGTAAAAGGCAAATAGCACTTGACGAGACTACGGTGGAGTCTGCGGTGCGGAGCGTTAAGTAAATCGTGCTTGGTGTCTTGCGGCCCCACTTGGACTACTTCCTGGCCGTGTCGGCGGCGCGCCCCACGAAATGAGCCTGTCGCCGGCGCGGTGCTGGGTTTGATGGGTGCGGGGTCGCGGGCCGCCAACTGTGCGGGGCGGGCACCTCCGGCGTCGGCCTCCGGCCCCCGTCCCCGGTGCACAGAGATCCGTCCGCCGCCGCCGCCCCGCCGGCCACGGCCCCCATTAGCAAACTATCAACAACGTCGGCGCCGTCGGCGACGCTCTAAATGGCCCCCGGGCTGCCCTCGGCCGCCCCGGCCGGCCCCGGCCGGCCCCCGGCCCGCGTAGGAGCCGGCGAATCTGGCAAACTATCGCGCAAAGTTGGCTGTTGATTCCCTCCCGGCTGGCCCTCGCCGTCCCCCCGGCCGCCTCCCAGCCGCCCCCCGGCTATCCGTGCGCCGCCGCTCCCGTTCCGGTCCGAGGAGCATTCGGGGTGAGATCTCATGCGCTCCCGCGCCTCCGCCGCGGCCACCGGCGGGACGGCGGCCTGCAGGAGGGCTGCCAGGAGTGCCGGCCTGGTCCTCGGCAGGACCCCGCCGCCCCGCACCCGCTGTCAGACGCCTCGAGGTTAATTTTCGTCAAGAGTATGCGCCTTCGCCGCTTCCTCCCGGCCGGGGGAACGGGGCCGCTGCACTCCTATCACCACCCCGGCGATTAATGGTCTGACTCGAATTGAACCCTCCCCCCTCCCCTCCCCTCCTCCAACTCTGCCCCACCCGAGGAGAGGCGAACGGGGACGGAAAGGGGTGCACGTAGTACCAGGGAGTGTGGGGGCGCGGCACTGCGGGGGAGGGGGTAAATCTTATACGCGATACGGTGCCGGTCCCGGGGAGCTGCGGCAGCACTCTCACCGGGCTCGCAGGGCCTGCCGCTCACGGCAGCGTCCAATCGGAGCGCGGCGGTTCTTCTTCCCGGCTGCTGATTGGTGTCGAGAGGCGGCAAAGCCACAAGCCGCCGCCGCCGCTGCCACTGTCGTGCGGCACGCCGCCGCCGCCGCCGCCGCCGCTGCCGCCGCCGCTGCCGCCGCCGCTGCCGCGCTCTCCCTCGAAACCGAAACCGTGTTCCAGAGGGCTTGTGCCGGAAAAGTCGGTGCTGGCGAGACAAACTTTTGGAGCCGTGGTGCTCTGTGAGTGTGTGTGTGAGGGAGGGAGGAGGAGGGGGTGCATGATGTGAACACACCAAGGAATCGAAGTGTGTGTATGTGTGTGTGAATGGAAACGGCGTAGTGGCGAGGAGTGGGTTTCCCTGCGTGTGAGTGCGCTGGCGCGTGTGTGGAGGTTGCCGGGTGGACGGGCCCCTGGCCGCCCCCCTCCTTCACCCGGCTGTCGGCGGGTGTCGCGCCGCCAAGGCCTCATTCACGGAGAAAATTACTTTTCAGTTGCCATAATTTCTCTCGTCGGGGAACAAGCCTAGCGGATCACGACCTCTCCTGCCCCCCCCCCCCCTCTCTCTCCCTCTCTTTCGCTCTTTGTCTCTTTCTCTCTCGGTTGCCCGGCCGGGACTTAAGTGACGCAACGTTCCTTCCCCCTTAACCGAATCAGTCGCTCTTGTAAGAGGGAGCTTTTTAGCCGGAGATCTCCCGACGTCGCCGTCCTGCCGCCGCCGCCGCCGTGTTGGGCGCCGCCCTCCCCGCTCCGGGCCTCCGGTCCCGCAACAGTTTTTCCGAAAGAAAAGACGGGAAAACACAAATTTAAAGTCGAGAGTCGAACATACGCAAGGAGTTGCACTGCGCATCAGGCGACTCACACACGGCGGACGCCGCGGAGGAGGAGGGGTTGGCCGGCCTGACAAGGTTGGGCGGCGCCCGGATGCGACCGGGGGGGAACCGTTGCCACCGCCGCCGCTACTCGCGGTGCGACGCCCCCGGCCGTCATATGCAAGGCGCTGACAGCTGAAGGCACAAGCCCCGCTGCCATGATTAATGGCTAGCCCGGCCTTCTCAAACAAAGTAGCAGCTGAGGGGTGGGGCGCTGCACGCGGGCGGCGCGGGGGGCGGCGCGGAGTCGGCGGGCCCTTTTTAGCGGCTCGCGATACTCGCGCAACAAGGGTGGCGCCCTCGCCGCCGCCCACCCCTCCCGCCCGCACGCAGCACCGGTGAGGGCAAAGCGGGGCAAAGGGTTACCCGCCCTCGACCAGGGGTGGGCGGGCGGTCTGACTGTGAGTGCGAGAGAGGCCGACGGCGACCCGTCTGACTGCAGTAGTGCAAGGGAGACGGCTAGACGGGGATACCCGGCACCTCTCTCGCGTATTGACTGTCAGATGTCCCGTCTCCCTCGCACTCGGTCAGAGAGCCGCTGCCCTCGACGCCACACGCCGGGAGCCAGAAAAAAGCCTCTTAGATCTCGGCTCTCGGGTTGTAGCAGGACACATATGCACTTTCCGAAAACCTCCATGAGCACGAAACTTACCTTCCTGGATGTGGGTTCAGGATAAGGAGGCCCAACACAATATTTCTTCTTACTGTGCGGTACTCATGTTCTGTATTTTATTCGGAGCTTTGGTATGATCTCGGCGGCATGCGACGGTGCAGACCATAAGAGCCTACGAAGAGCGAAGGCCGTTGAGACGCGCGCTCCCTTTTTACGGCCTCGGCCGCGTAACCCATAGGCGCGAGGCCTAGTCCTGCTCGTTCCGTTTCATATTCCTCTTGAAAAAAAAAATCCCGAGTGTAGTTATTGGGCTTGTGTCCCTTTGGCACATAAGAAACCGGCAGCAGAACGCGTCTCTGCACCACCAGTCGCGGCGGTCCGCCCGCCCCGCCCGCCCCGGCCGCCTCGGCCGCCGTACCGCGGACGGCGCGGGGGAAGATAACCGCCGGGAAGCACAAAGGGATAGGCCGCTCGCTATCAGTGAGACATCACTACTCTTTCACAGGGAATTTGGTGCTCTTTGATCTCTAAAATAGCATTATTCCTTCCCAATATCAGCGCGCTGCAGCGCGGGAAGCGGCGCGGCGTGCGTGGGCGTGCCTAGCCATCGACCCGAGGGGTGGTGTGTCTGTGTGTGTGCGGGCGCGTGTGTGTGAGAGTGAAAGAAAGAGAGAGAGAGAGAGAGAGAGAGAGAGAGAAAGGGAGCGAGAGAGAGAGCGAGAGAGAGGCAAGGCAGAGGACGGGGAAAATTCGACGAAAAGAAGTGCATGGAGATGATCTGAGACATGGCACCAGCGTGACTCGGCCAATACGGTCCCCGTCTAATGGACGGGCGAGCGGCCGGCCGGTCCCCCGCTCCCCTCAAGAAGGGCCCCCAAACTGCGCCCCGAAAGCCCGGAGCTGCGCTAGCGGCCCGGAGGCCCGGAGGCCCGAAGGGTCTGAATGGGACGGCCCCTTTGTCTGCGGTCCGGGCCAGCGACACTGATTTGTCTTTTGCATCTCCTCTTCACTGTCATCGGTCGGTCATTGGATGTTCTCGGCCCGGCTGGCTCATGCGCCGGCGGGGGCACCAGTGGGCACCAGCGGGCACCAGCGGGCACCCAGCACCAGCCGGCTACTTATGCAAAGCGGACCAATGAGCGACTCGAGCCTCTTGGGGGGGTCCGGAGGCCCCAGAGGCCCCGGGGGGCCCCAGGAGGGGCGCCGGAGTGACCGACAGAGACAGGGCTTTGATGAGCAGGGCCGTAACCCTTGCAACGTGTACCTTTGTGAGGCGACAGACCTGCCGCTTGTCCCAAACCAATTCTGGACCCAAATTAACCGTCCAACGCCGGCCGTCGCAGATCTCCCCTTCCCTCGCATCCTCGCCTCTCCCCCGACACCGTGCCATTACCTGACCTTCCATGCTCCGAGGAATAATTTTCGACCTCCGCGGCGTGACTTTCTGATGAAGCGACAACCTCCCTCTGAGAAATAAATGAGGGCCAAGGCAAGGTGCCGGGAATCAATGAGAGGAGCCTGGTTACGTATTCGGGTGCGCGGGGCGGCAGAGGTCAGTACAGGGCGGCCGGGCCGAGGGCCACAGCGATCAGCCTGGACTGGAATCCCTTTGGATCCCTGTGGATCCCTGCGGCAGCGCCGGAGGAGAGCAGCCCTTGGCCGGCTCTCGCCCTGATGCTCTGCGTCTTACTTCTGCAATAACTTTACGATCGGCGATGAATAATGCAAACGTCGCAACCCATCACGGGCAAATCAGACCTGCTCAACAAGAAATCTTTCTCTCCCCGCCCAGGAGAGAAACACAGCCCCCGGGTCCCCAGCCCCCGGGCCCCCAGCCCCCCGGCCGCCGGAGCCGCCGGCCCGCCACCAGGTCTCACAGCATAATCCGGGGTCAGCGTGCCGCTCAGTGTCTCTGCCGAAAACAATAGCGGGGCCCCGAAGCGTTGCCGCACCTTTACATCATCGCGCCGCGCCACACATTTCCCGAGTGTCGCTGCGTTTCTGTGCGTGCCCCGTCTCCGCAGCGTTGCGGCGTGGCTGTCTGGAGGGAAGTCCATTTGCGAGCTTGCCAAGAGCTCCCGCACGTCGGAGCCTTGCGCTCTGTCTCTCTCTAGCTCCCTCCTCCCTCCCTCCCCACCCGCCTCTCTCCATCTCTCTCCCTGTGCATGCTATGGCGGCGCTCCGACTGGCGCGGCCACCGTATCGTGACAAAGGCGTTACCGGCTCCTGTGGCCGCACTGCTAATGAAGCCGCCGCGATACACCCTGTCTGCGGCACACGCGCACGCACACGCGCCACGCACGCGCGCACACATGGCCGCACGCACGCACGTCCACGCGGGGACAAATCAGGACGGCGGCGGCGGCGGGCGCCCCGGCGGCGGCCACGGACAGTGTATCTCAATATTCATGTCCATTGGCAGGGCCTCACGTACGTATTCATGGAACGCTGCCTGACGCGAAGCGACGCGCGACGGAGAGCCGGCAAGACACTCGCCGAGCCTCACACACCCCCGGCTTCCTTTTGTCAGGACCCCCCTCCCTGCAGGCATGGTGAAAGCCTCGGAGGAGTGCTTTGCTCATCTGCTGCTGAGCGGTGAGGGGGAGGGGGTGGCGGGGGAGAGGGTTTGATGTGCGGGTCGCCGCGGGTCAAATGCCTTGTTTAGGCTGATGATTGGAAGGGGGAGCGGGAGTAGGAGCTTCAGAGGGAGAGAGGGCAGAGGCGTGGAGGAGGAACAGGAGTGGCTACTACTGTGTATCCCCTCACGGGGGTGTCAATCAGGAGACACTGAGGACGCCCGCGGGCGTTCGGCGCAAGAGAGACAGCGAGAGAGGGAGAGAAGGTGCCTGCTGAGAAGACAAGGGGGGTGGTGCTGCCGACCGAGAAGCGATGTCGCAACGAAATGGTGATGACGCTGAAGATATATAATTGCAGCTCTTGCACGGCACGCCACCCCGCCCCGCAGCGGGGGTGTGGCTCGAAGCGAGGCCCTCAGAGCTCGTGTGGCCGCCGGTCTACCACTCCGGACAGGAACCGCACTAACGCGCCTGAGACGGCACGAAGCTGTGCGTGGAACTGTCACACTGTCACAAATTATTTTGGAAAATTAGAACAAAATGATATGAAAATTCGCAACACGCATTGTTTGCCATTTTCCATCAAAATTTTTGAAAATTTCCAAACCTGAAATTGTAATAATTATGAAATAATCCTACTCGCATAGAACGTTCTACATTTTAATGTGTTGGCAAATTCCGATTTTTTTCTGAAAAACTGATAGGAAAATTTGCAGCACAAACTGTTTGGAAATTGCCAACCAAAATTTTTACAGTGCAAGTCCACAGGCGAGAACCGGGTTGGTGCGGACGACAGTGCTCGCCACGGTCTCGTGGGCACCCGACGGAAGGACCCGCGGGCCGCGGCACCCTGCGACACCCTGCGGCAGCGATCAGGACTTTCGGCATCGCGCCACGATCACAAGCGCGTGAGATCGCTCATTCTCGTCTTACAGCACATGATTGATCAGAGTGGGCCCCCACGGCACCTCGACGGCTGGGTGACACCCCCCCCCCCTCCCCCTTTCTCCCTCTCTCCTTCCCCCTGCGGCCTCTTGCACTAAATGCCGTGGTTATCAGCGAGCCACTCGAGGGAAAAATGATTCATCATCTTTCGGCAGGTCCCCGGACCGGGTCGGGGTGGGCCGAGCCAGGCGGAGCCGGGGCCAGCAGTCCCCGCACCGGCGAGGTCCCAGCCGAGTACAAGTCCCCCCCCCCCCCTTTGCCCCCAGCCAAAGTCGATTACTTTTGTTGTTATCGGCATGGAAAAGAGATATAGGCAGGGTCGGGGAACAAAGGGGGAGGGGGCGATACAGGGCCTTGCTGTCGGTAAGTCAGCATTCCTCAAGAAAAATGGATGGCTGAGTTTTCCCTTCCAATCTATTCCCTTTTTAACTGGGCCACTCCATACGGCTGCAGGGCAGCGCCGTGTTGCAGATTTTCTAGTTCACCAGCTCACGGCGCTGTTGCTGGGGCGCTGTCGTATTGTTTTTCCACGGTATTGGTTGCGTGTAACAGCTCTACGCCTGCTCGCCGCGCTCTGCTTCATCGCGGTGTGTGTGTATATCAGTTTGCGTCAGGCAGCATTGGCTTTGGAAACTGCGGCCAGGGCTGGGCCGGGCGGGAGTGTGTGCCATCCCACCGGATTTGCTGGTCGACACCCTTCCGATCCCGGGGACTCGGGGCGGCGGCGGCGGCGGCGGCGGCGGCGGCAGCTCCGGGCCGCGTCACACTCCAGACAGGCCCTGACAGCTTCTTGCAGCGGCACACTCTCCGTGACTGATGCCGCGCTTTTCTCCCCTCCCTCCTCTTCTCTCGCTCCCACTCTCTATTTTCATTTTCTGTTTTTTTTTTTTCCTTTCCTTTTCCTTCAGACGAGGAAATCGATGGCTGTCTGCCTCGTCGGTCGCTCTCCAATCTATGTACTGTGAACAATCATCCCTCTGAAAAGAGCGGAGGGACGACACGAAGAGGGGTGGGAGGCGGGCGGGGGTCGCGCCGGCTGGGGCCGACTTTTGCAGCGACAGCGGGCTCCCCTATGCGCTGACATCGCCAATGATTGTTTGCGATCGGGAAGAAAATGACTACTGACTAGCTTTTTAAAGGGGAGCGCGGAGGGAGGATGGGTTCGTGAATGTCTTATAAGTTGATTTTGTCCCCTCCCGAGGCGCGGCTAGTCTGGCTGGTGGCTGCGGCCAGCAGAAGGCCGCGACGGACTTGTCGCCGGCCTGCGTCGCTTCCAGCACCGCACCGCAACAACCCCAGCAGCGAACGACGAGACCGCAGGCCGGGACCTCACAACCTCGCCTCACCTTCGCTCTGCGTGCTCCTCTCTTTCAAACGTGCGTTGTTCACGAAAGTCCACGGCGAACGTTTCAGGAGATAATTGCGTGGAATACTTTCCTGTTTGCAGGGCTTGCGGCGGCCCGAGGCGGCCCCGGCTGGAGACACACCCCTCTGCCCGCGCGCCGCGTCTCCAGTCCCTCCCCCCGAGCGCGCCGCTCGCAGAGGGTCGAATGGGCCCGGCCGTGTGGTTGCGTCGGAATATCGGGGGGAGGAGGACGGGGCGCGTGTTTATCTGGCGGCAAAACTCATTACTCGGCCGCATTCCGCGCCACATGATTGGCTGCCGGCCGCGGCACGTGCCGCGTGACGTCACACGCCGCAGGCACCGCCGGGCACCGCAGGCACCGCAGGCCGCGGAGGTCGGCACGAGAAGAACGTGCGGATGCGAGCCAATGCTGCCCGACACTGCAACAGTGATATATGTACTGTGGACACCGCAAACGCACGGACTTGTTTTTTTACGCGCAGCAGACTTTATTTAAAAGGACACTTGACCGTGTGGTGGTCACGTAACGCCAGGAGTCGACGGCTGCGGGTGTCGCCGCAGTCCTTGAGGAGCCCCCCAGGCCCGGTCGGCACTGCGGTATTCTTTCATATCGAACTGCAGAAGGAAGCGCTCTGACGGACTGACGTCGCGGGGCGGGGCGGCCGAGGCGAAGCGAGGCGGGCTTTATTAAATCCGGGCGGCGGTGGCTGCGGCGACTCCTCCTCCCTCGACTCACTTTTTTATTTATTTATTCACACTCGCGCGTTTGGTGGTCGTGATGTAACCGACAGGGGGGAGCGCTCTGCGACCGCTGCAGGGGACGCCGCGCCTCGTGTCGGAATAAGATGTAGCGCCTAAGACCGCGGCCGGGGGGAGGGGCCGGGCAGGGCGCTGAGCCGAGCACGTGGTAAGCACTGGGTGCTTACACCGAATCCGAGACACGGCTTCGCCATGAATTTCGTGCCTCAAAAACGACTTGCAATACTACATGGACTGCTTTTGGCATTAGAATTTTTAAGTTCACTGTATGTCAAGAAATTTCAATGGTAAAGATGGAACTAACCTGACGTTCATGCTATACTGCAAGATTACGAGCAGCTACTGTATGTCGGTTTGGCTCTTTACTGGGACCTAGAACCTCCCCAGTGCCCCAATTCTGAAAAAAAAAAAAAAGTTTCTACCATTTACTAGACCTCGACTTTTTTTTTTGAGAATCTTCAGCTAGAAAATATTGACGTTTGAAAGTTTGAATGAAAGTTTTCTTGCGCGTGTAACACACCCACTGGCGGCGTCCTGGGCTAGGGAGTCGCGGGTCCAGCGCACCATCAGCGCTCGCATGACGTCACAGGGGACGGGGGGGGGGGGGGGGGGTGCCGTTTGATGACGCTGGTGACGCCCGGCTGGAGGGCCAATCACCTCCCCTCCCCACCCTCACACAGCGCGGCACAGCGGCAGCGGCCTCGCGATGTGTGAAAAGTGTCGCGAGGGGAGAGAGAACCGCACGACACAGGGGGTGGGCGGCTGGCCCCGCGTCTCGGCGGCAATCATTTTGTGCCGTTTTGCAGATTAGTCGGGGAACGGGAGGAGGCAGCGCCACTGTTGACGAGAGAAGCACACTCTGAAATAAATGGCAATTTTTTGAGATGTTGCACGCTTTCGAAAATGCGCTCCTACCAAAGCTGACCTGTTCGGAAGGAAACTGGGAGTATGCCGCATACGTCCCGAGCGTTTGGGCCGCGAGCCGAGCATTCGAAGTAACAGTGGGCGTTGGCTGTTGGAATGTTGGATGATGGAAAATTTCGGGTCCGAAAGATCGCGCGTCACAGCGCCGTGGAGCCGGGGGACAGCGGCAGGGCATGATGTGAAAGGGATAGTGGCATTGTCTGGCGGCTGCACAGCGTGGCGTGGCCAGGCGTGGCGCTGCGGCTCAGCTGCCAGAGCTGGCAGTGCAGTCGACCAGCATAATTAGTGCGCATGAGCGCGTCACTGTGTATCCCGGGTGACGCCCCCCCCCCCCCCCCCACACACACGGACAGCGGTGCCACGCACACGCGACGCAACTACAGCAGGCCAGATGCATTCTCCTGTCATTAGTGGAAATACCAACAGCTTACCGCTTACTTTCCGCCCCCTTCCTCGTGTCGCGTGCCGCGCCGGTGCGGCTCGCATGCACGCGGGGCGCTGAGCAGTGTGGGAAACTCCACCGAGAACAAATTGTCGCGGGGAGGGTTTTAAATGTTCGCGCGTTCGGGAGTGGCAGTGGCAGCCGCCGAGAAGAAGGCGGTGAATCCGCACCAGTTCGACAAAAGCGGGGGAGGGGGGGGGGGGGTATGAGACCTGTCGCGGCATACCGCCTGATTGGTGGCCCCGGGCATTACTATGGGAATGTTGTCACCTTTGTGGTGCCAGCGGCGGGGCTTTCAAAGAGAATCCCAGTTGTTTGCGAAAAATGGACGCTAATGGAGTCATTTGCATCGGCAGACCAGTCATTCTATATTGTCGCCCCTCCCCCTTCCCCAGGGGCGCGCGCGCTTGTTCCAGTAGTTACTCTCTGTCTCGGCGTGATTACTGAGAAAGTGATTGGGGTACGGAAGTATTCCCGGTGATTAACATCCTCATGTATAAAGATTGGTATGGACTCGTTATTAGGTGTTTTCAGCATTCATGAGTTGGCAGTGCTGCTTCTCATTATGCAAGGCCCCGCGCGCCCAGGCCTCCGCGCCGGGGCTGGCCGGGGCCTGCTTAGTGCAGCGGCAGCGCCGGGCAGCGCACGTGCGCCCGCCGAGCGCGGGGTAGGCCACACGCCGACACGGGTGTTCGCGCGTTGCCTACCCGACAGAGTTCGGGAGCCTTCCCTTGTCACCCAGAGTCGGTCGGGGACGAGGAGGGGCCGAATGTCTCGCTCGCCTCGGCCCGAGCTGCAAAAAGCGCCCGCAACAACCGCCGCCCAAAAATAAGAACACCGAGCGGCCTTTTCAAGAGCTTCCAGAGTAAACAAATATCGCGGCAACACACACCTGGAGCGCCGCAGGCCTCCCTCGTACCCCATTACCTCCACCCGGCAAGCGCTGCTGCCGCTGCTGCGCTGCACGACGGGCCGGTTGTTTGATTGTCCCACTGATCCACTTACACGCACCGCCTTCCGCCTCCCCCCTCCCTACGCCCTCCCAACCCCCTTCCGAGGCTGCCGCCGCCGGGGGCGGTCACGCTCAGAGGATTGATAATTGCTACACAGTGCAAACGACGTTGCACGTCGAGGGCGGCAGGGGGCGGCGGGGGCCGCGGGGGGCCACGTAGCAGCCAGTAAGGTGAGAATCATTGCCTCGCCGGGGGTAGTTTAGGTGTTGCGCTGTCGGCCAAAGAAAACAACGTTGAGGGGGAAGAAAGGGGGTAAAAATGTACTGCGGGGATCATAATTTTTCCCCCTTTGCACAAGACAATAAGAACGTGGGGAGACGCTGTGCGAAATCCCGAACGTTATGGGTTCCATTCTCTATCGGAGGAAAACGGATATTTTTTTTAAAATTACGGCCAGCAGATTTTCTTCTTTACCAAAGAATTTTCTCGGCACTGTGTACTGCTGGGTTCTAAGGAGTTTGTCCCATTTCACTGTCCCATTATTATAGGAGGGGGGGGGGGGGGGGGAGTGGGGCCGAAGAAACCGAAAAGGCAGGAAGCCATATCTTTTTTCCCCTCCCTCTCTAATTTTCCCCTGGTTCCTTTCTTTTTTCCCTCCCCCTCATTCTTTCTCCCCCTGCCAGAGCCTGGATTCAACCCCAACTTTTTCTTTCCCCTCAACTAGCGAATATCGCCTTACAGCTAATTGTTAGACGTCGTCTGCAGCTACGACGACTAATTCCATCCGAAATGACTTTTTATTGTATCGATCTTTTCCACTCCTACTCTCCCTCTGTCTCTTCCTTTTTATGTATTCTTCTGGCCGGAATCTGGAGATAAAGGGACCTGCTGGCATTTAGCCCCAGTTCACTGGGCCGGTAATGCCCCGGCCTGATGGTCCCGGGGGGGCCGAGGGTCCCGGGGCCACGATTGTCCAGGAGGCTGAATTAATAGGCCGTAACCGCCACGTCAGGCACTCATTAACACGCAAGTACACAATTAGAATGGGGACCAAAATCGGCACCTGCGTCCACCATTTATTTCCCATGCATTTAAATCACCCTCTTTCTTTTTTTTTCCTTCGACTCTTATTCCCTCCGCTGTCTCTCCATCTTTTACGTTAGACTGGAGTGATGTTATAGTTTTACGCCTAGATCGGACTTTCTTTTTTTCAGGCCTAACAATTTAAAGTTGTCTCTTTTATTATATTTCTCTCTAACCAAAGTGCTTTTGCCAAAATTTTTAACGGCGGTGGTTCCAAGGCTGTGTTCGCAGAGGGATTAGAATGTCCTTCTCTTCCCAAGTTGCAAATAGTACCGCTCCCTCTTTTCGCTGGCCTGCAAACGGGATTAAACCCGTCGACCCCGTCAAAATCCGCCCGGCCCGTGCACTGCGCACACAAACATCATTCCATATTGATTTGGTAAGCGCAGCCCTCCGCTGTCCGGTCGCGGCCTGAGCTCTCCGGAGGAGGGGCCCGGCACCGCACAGATGTACGCCTCGCCCCTCCGGGCCTCCGGGCTCCGGGCCCCACGCCGTGCCCAGCCGTGCCTCCCCCGGAGGCGCCCGCCGTCTGTCTCTATTGTATCGCCGGAGGATATGATTGACCGGAAAATAGAGAAAGATGAGAGAGAGAGAGAGAGAGAGAGAGAGAGAGAGAGAGAGAGAGAGAAGGCGTACGTAGAGGTCGGACACACGCTACGGCCCTCCAGGTCCAGGAGGGTGGTGGCCGGTGGCGCCGGGGGGACACGCGCCCGCGCCGCTACTCCGCTCTTTAAGGGCACAAATTTCAGGGGTCGAGACCCCAAAAATGTCGCCTTAGGGAGAAGATGACTGCAAAAGGGGAGGAGCGGCGGCAGCAGAGCCGAGGGGTAAGAAAGACAAACGCCGGGGCTTACTCGAGAGAGGGCCGAAGGGAAAAAAATAGTTTGTCCGGGTTCTGGCGGCGAGGGCCGCTGCAGCGGCGGCGGGGCCGGGCAGCCGGGCGGCCGGGCGGGGCCGCGTTCCCGGTGGTGCACCACCTCCTCCCCCCTCCGCCGCATACGGCGCCCGGGGCCCACAGCGCGCCCCTCTCCCTCATTTCTCACGCTATATTTTCGAAACCGATTTGATAGCAGCAACGGCACGACGGCGGCGAGATTTAAAAGGGGAGGGGCTGCAGGGCTGGGGGGGGCCGCGCACTGCGCCGGAGGACGAGCGCGCGGCCGCGTCGGCGCGTCTGGCGGCGTCCTGGAAGTACGCCATCATTCCAGTCTGTCGGCGAGAGCTGCCTGTATATTGCGTCGCACATGTGTATCTCGCATACCTGGACGCACACGCAACCGCCACACGCCGCGCCAGGCGCCTCCCACGTGATGTGCTCTCTCTCTCTCGCTCTCTCCTGCTCCCCTGCCCACCTAAGCTGTGCGTGTGTGTGTGTGTGTGTGTGCGTGCTCGGGAGAGGCGGCCGCCAAACTTGTCCGCCGCGGCCCTCCCTCTCCCGCGAGCAGACCCCGCTGCTCCTCCACAGGCGGGGGCGTCCGGCTGGGATGCTTCAGAATGGCACTAATGGGGACTCGTTGTTCTTACCCCTCTGATTCCCTTCCTGACTTTTGGTCACTCCCTCGCCTCCTTCCAACACCATTCTCCCCCTCTCTCTCTCTCTCTCTCTCTCTCTCCCTCCCTCTCTCCCTCTCTCTCGCTCCCTCTCTCCCTCTCTCTCTCTGTGCCCCGTGCGCTGCTCCTCTTTCCGTCAGAGGCCCCCGCGCGCGTGGTGCTCGTTGTGTTGGTGATTGCAGCGCGGTGCGTTACGTAGTGTGTGCGAGTGTGTGAGAGTGTGTGCGTGCGTGTGGTGATCGGGGAACGACAACAAGCAGCAGCGGCGCCTTGCCTGCCGTGCGCGCCCTTCCCGCTCCAGACAAATCTTTTCATGTCGCTGCTCCGGTATCCGTTCGAGTGGTCGGGAAGCTCTCCGCAGGATTGCTTCCATTTGACTCCCGTGCCGCTGCATGCACCGCCGGCACCGCCAGCACCGCCGCCACAGCTGCCGGTGCGCCTTCTTCCTCCCTTTCCCCTCGGAGCTCTCTCTCCCTTCCCGTCCCACCCCCTTTCTCTCTCTCACTCTCTCTCTCTCTCTCTCTCTCTCTCGCACTTCCTCCTCTCTTCGAGTAGGAGTCGCATCTCCGACACGCCCTTCTCATCTCTCGCGACGACTTTTATCCCCGCACCGCCCGCGCCCCGACCGCCCCTTTCGGTTGTCGCTGTCGACTGCAAAGACTCTTTGCTGCTGTTGGCCTGTGTGTGTGTGTGTGAGAGAGAGAGAGAGAGAGAGAGAGAGAGAGAGAGAGAGAGGGGGGCGATGCGGGAGAAGAGACAGACAGACAGACGTAAGCAGACAGACAGACTGGCAGAGGCATACGTGTGCTCGCGTGAGCGCAGCGACACGGTGGGGAACGATCAAAGACGAGGAGAGCGGCGACACCAGCGCCGTCGGCGGCCTCGGCGGCTGTGCGGCGGCCGCCGTGCATGAGCAGGTGGAGTAATGATGTCACAGCGGCGAAACCAACTTGGCCAGCCGTGAACATGTTGCATCGGCGATTGAGGAGACACCCGAGGGAAAACGATATTTCAACGATGGCGATGGTTACCGTGCACCCGGTGACAGGGCGGCGCCTGACTCAGTCTGGGCGTTCGTGCTGGAATACGACGCAGGATGAAGCCTTAGTGAAAAGGCGGCGCCAGAAGTCGCATCATGTCTTGTCGCCAAATCCTTCCGCTTCGGGTGTACTCCTTGCGGGGGGATGTTTCTTAGCTCACGTCCACGTAGAGGGCTGCCAGTGCCTCGCCGTCGCCCGGCAAAAATCAAATAGCGTCACCGACACTCTTGTGCCGTGCCGGCGGGGCTGTTTGCGCAGGGGGGTGTCGGGGAGAGGCGAGGCGGCCATAACCCCGGCGGGGCGGGGCGGGGCGGCACCCGGCGGCGTCACGAGGAACAGGAACCCTCGTCGAGTCGGCCTTGGCCGGCCCCGCGCCGCCCCGCCGCCCGGCCGCCCCTCCCGCCTCCCGTCCCGTTTTATTCACAAGTTGTCCAAACGAAATAAGGATGCTCCCGGAGCACCCCGCCGGGACGTGGACCCGAAGGCCGGCCGGTCCGGCCCGGGTCCGGCCCGGGTCAGCGGCGGCGCCCGGCGGCGCGGGGCCTAGTGACAGGGGTCCCCACACAACGCCCGGGGCCTTCGGGGACGCAAACACGGACCCAGTTTGCCTATCGGTGACAGCGACGGCCGCGGACACCTTGACCGGGGCGAGGCTCCGCGGTGCTGTTCACGGCCAGCGCCCGGGAGGACGGCCTGGAGCGGCCGGCGGCGGCCCGGCAGCCCCTGGCACCACGAGCTAGGCACGTGCCACAAATTTTTTCTCCGGCCAGATATCAGCAGAGCAGCGGCTGCGGCCGGGGGCGGCGGCGAACCGGATGTGCCGACTTTATTCGCAGTTCCGGTCGGCCGGCCCCCCGGGGCCGCGTCACGTCCCTGACGGGCTAATCCACTTGTCTGCAAGGGCCGTCAGCGGGGGAGGGGGTTGCGGCGCGCGAGTTTCAAGAAATATCGGTCATCTTTTACGATATTCGCACGTCCGGCGGCGGCCTCGGCGGCCGGCACGACCGTCTGGCTGTCAGGGACCCGCGGCACGGCAGGGCAGGGTACGGCGGGGGCCGGGCCCCGGAGCTGATGTATAGAGCCGGCATGCTTCGGGTCGGCGGGGGTTAGCACCGATGCCGGCCGACGCCAGACCCCCGGCGGGGCCCCCGGGCGGGTCCTGGGTCTCCCATATGCGACCCTTGTCCCTCTCAAGGGCCAGAGCCGGGAGCCCCGTTAGCCCCCCCCCCCCTCGTCTCCCCTCCGGGGGGCCCCTCCCCCGCCGCGGAGGGGGCGGCATGAGACGTACGGGACGTGCGCTGTCACCAGACGCACCCAAATATGCACATAATCGAATGGAAGGATTCGGCCGACAGGGCAGCGCGGCAGCGCTCCAAGTCCGCCATCTCGTTCGTATCAAGTTTAGTTCGATATTTGCTGTATAAGGTTTGGTGCAGAACGCAAACGAGATTATGCGTGGAACGCCTTTAGCACCCACCTCTCCCCCACCCCCACCGCTCTGCCTGTGAGAGATCAAAGCTCAAGATTGACGTATATTAGATACAAAATCGTAACCCAAAAAAAGGGGGGGATAAAAATACGCTATTATTGTGTACGACGATTTGTATTCAATAAACCGAGTCAGAGTTCCATTCTGCTGCGGACCGAGTGACAAATGGGTAAGTAATTCCCCCGTGGGGCTGGTCGCGGCGCAACGCAGACGCAATAGGTTTGCAATAAATAATAATCATTATTGTAAACCACATAGTATGGATTTGGACGCCGGGCACATACATGTGGGTGCACGCATGCACGCCCACACACACACACGCACACACACACTCACACGATGTTGGTCGGTTCATCGATCACATCACTTCTTTCCGCCCACATGGCTTTGATGACCGCCCAGCCGCGGCGGCGTGGGAATCGTCCCGACAGACCATGTGCGGATAAGGCAATAATAGAATGCAGATTTCCTGCGAGCTGTTGATGGCGCCTACAGGCCCCCGGCGGCCCGCCGGCCCATAGCGCCCGCCAGTGCCTGCCAGTGTCTGCCGCAGTGCCCGCCAGTGACTGTCAGTCTCTGCTAGAGTCTGCCAGTGACTGTCAGTCTCTGCTAGAGTCTGCCAGTGTCTGTCAGTCTCTGCTAGAGTCTGCCAGTGACTGTCAGTCTCTGCTAGAGTCTGCCAGTGTCTGTCAGTCTCTGCTAGAGTCTGCCAGTGACTGTCAGTCTCTGCTAGAGTCTGCCAGTGTCTAGTGGTCGGCGCGGATCCCAATCCACCTACCTCGGCGACCGGGCAGTCCCGTCGTGGTTCAAATCCAGGTGGTCGTGCTCTCTTTCCTGTTTCTTCCCCCTTCTTTTGACAGAGTTTGGGGCGCGGCTTTTCCAGGACAACTCGTGGGTCTTCATCGGGAGTGGCTCTGAGCCCCACCTGCGCGGACCCCACGGCCCCACGGCCCCGCGGACGTAACGGCATCACCCTCTCCCCCCGCTAGCATCATCTCTCCCATCACACGTTAAAATGCAAATTCAAACGGACAAAGCCACTCGAGCTGAGCCGTGCGGGGCGAGGTGGGGCAGGCTGGAGGGACGCGAGCGGGGAGACACAGGCAACTCTGCAGCGGTCGGCCGACAGAGCTCCGTTACTTAGTGCCTGCTGCTCGTTGCTGGCAGCTTCATAAGTGAACAGGTACCGTCCATTAATTGCAATAGCGTGTGCTTGCCGTGCAACACTACAAATTGTGGAAAACTAAGAATGAGCTACGTTGGGGTAGAACTCTGAGTTGCGGGTCCGGTATGCCATTTGTTCGATTTCGTTTTCTCCAATCATTTGCGTTTGTATCAGAACTCGCGATCTAAACCGTTGTGACAGATTCACAATTTTTTTCTGTCAGCGGCTGGATTTGGAATACTCTGCACGGCATTAGCGCCCCGGGGTCAGTGGCGGGCGCACCCAGCCGGGGCGCTCAGAGCCGGTCGGGAGGCCAGGTGGTGCGAGAGGGACAGACAGCGAGATCCAAGCGGCCGCGCCGCGGGCATCTCCGGGTCACCGCCGGGTCACCTCCGGGTCACCGCCGGGTCACCGCCGGGTCACCGCCAGGTCACCGCCGCCGCAGGTCAACAGAGGGCTGTGTGAGCTCGAAAACCTAAAATTCTTTTTGTGTGAAAAAAAAAGACCTTCATATATTTGGGTATAGGGGTGCCATAAAGGGTTCAAAAGGCACACACAAGGCTCTTTCTGTCATGCCATGTGTAGGTGAGTGCGTGTGTGTGCGCGTGTGTGCGTGTGCGTGTGTGTGTGTGTGTGTGTGGCTGCGATACGGGCGGCGGCGCGGCATCAGCGGGCGTCGCTTCGTTCTCCGCTCGCCGCGCCGTCCCCAATTGAAAGAACACATGCGAGTCTGCCATTATTGCCGCCAAGCTTTCGCGCTGGGCAAACAGGAGATAACGCGGCGGGGAGGAGCGCGGCGGCAGAGGACACACACACACGCACACACGCGCACACGCACACACGCACACACACGCACACACACACACACACGCAGACAAGTCGGTATTGTGGTGTGGCGGGCCGGGCGCCGTAGCCGCCGCGCGTCCCCGGCACCGGAAAGGATTGAAAAAGGAGGGGAATTAACTGGACGTCCGGCTTGGCTGCTGCTGCGGCTGCTGCTGGGCCGGCCGGCCGGGCGGAGGTCCGTCCCTCCCCCAGCCGGGGGGCCGCGGGGGTGCGCACGCGTCTCCGGGGACCGGCCTCCAGGGGCTGCCAGAGAGAGAGAGAGAGAGAGACAAAGACACAGAGAGAGGGACTCGGCATCTCTCACTTGCACCCAAACGGCGCCGTCGCACGTGCCGCTGATATTATTGCCACCTCGGAGAAACAACAGAGAGCGAGAGAAGAGAAAGAGAGAGAGAGAGAGAGAGACGCGCCACAGCTGAAAGAGCTCATCATCTCGGACCTCACAAAGACCCAATCAGAGCGAGCGATGGTGGGCCTCACAAAGCACATTAACATACATCGAGGACTACAGTGTGTGTGTGTGTGTGTGTGTGGTCTAAAAAAAGGGCCATCGCCCTTCCAACAACGACATCAACAACGTCCAGCGATAAAAATTTTGCCATGACATACTTTTTTTTCGTACAGGAAGGATGGGCGGTGTCGTTATGTGTAACCCCCCATCCCCCCTCTCCCCTTTACCCCCTTTACTCTTCATGGCCGGGGGGATGAGACACGCCGAGAGAAAACTAGGTGTGAAAAGTCTCAACCCCTCTCTCTCTCTCTCTCTCTCTCTCTCTGTCTCTCGCTCTATGCTCACACACGAGCAGGGCTCTTATCATAATCCATCACATCGCCTCTGCTGGTCCACTAGGGCGCGGACGGGCTCCAAGACCGGTGTGGAGGGGGTAGAGAGAGGGAGAGAGAGGGAGAGAGAGTGAGAGAGAGAGAGAGAGGGAGAGAGAGAAGAGGGGGGATGCTTCATTACTCAGGCGGTCCGCACCGCTGGGCCGCCATCGCCGGCATCGGGTGCCATCTGCAGTGATCACCCCGATCAGCCTCAGTGATATGAGCGACGGCGTCTGACCCGGCGCACGGCGCGGCGCTGCTGACACCTGCGGTCTGCTGCATGTAGCGGCGCAGCAGCGGCCGCACGGCCAACGAGAAGCCCGCGGGGAGACGGTAGAATCAAGGCGAGGACCAGCAGAAGATGCTGCAGAGAGATTTCTCCGAGGGGTGCTTCAGTCCACCTCACGGACGGGTGTGCACTCATTGCTGACCGGACCGGTTTCTTTCATTGACTGACTGACTTTAGATTGAAAGTGTTGCAGAAATTCATGACTTCTGCTCCTGACGAGAATAAAAACCTTTAATTAAACGTGGATCTGTGTTACTGAGATGGGCTCCTGGGGTACCTGGACAGACACTGCGGCGCGGGGGGCGTGCGCTATGACGCAGACGCCTGTTCGCGGAGGGGGGGGGGGGCGGAACGAGACGGGCCGTCTTGTGACGCGTCTCATGCATTCCCTCATTTGTTCCCGTCACGGACGTGTGGAGCAGCGGCGGCGGTGGCTGCGGCCGGGAGGGAAGGAGGGAGGGAGGGAGGGAGAAAGGGGAGGGGGAGAGAGAGAGAACGCGTGCGGTGGCGGCTCGAGGGCGGCGCGGGGGGCGAGCATGCAGGTGCGAAGCGAGACACGTACGTATCGCATCGCTACGCTTTGCCACGCCGCTTTCGCTTTCCTGCCTCGGAAAGTGCGTCACAACTTTCTGAGTCTCCTCCTCCCCCTCCTCCTCCCCCTCCCCTCCCTCCTCCTCCTCCTCCTCCTCCCCCTCCTCCTCCACCTCCTCCTCCGTCGCGGCGGCGGCCACTCGTCCAGCCCCCGCCTCTCCGCGCCGTATGGCTCGAGGCGACCACCCGCGTTTTCATTTCTTCGGTGGAGAGTGGAGGTTAGGTCTGGCGCCTTTGGGGGAACTCCAGGGACGAGAGGAAGGGGCCCCCTTCACCCGTCTCTCCCTCTCTCTTTCTCTCTCGCTCTCTCCGCTCGCTTTCACTCTTGGAACTGTCAATATTAATGCGCGAGCTCCTTTGATCCCGCGGTGGTGGTGGCGCTGGTGGCCTCAGTGTGGCCGGCCCGGGATGCCCCGCGGGGCCCCCGCCGTCCTCGCCTACGTCCCCGTGCTGATGACTGCCCCCGGGCGTGAGTCGCGACGTAACCCCCTCCCCTCCCCCATCCCCCTCTCTCTCTCTCTTTCCCCCTCTCTCCCTCCCACCCCTTGATCTCTTTCATCACCATTTTCTGCGCGTCGTCCGACTACGCCGGCTCGCCAGTGTGCGCACTTATTCATGACCCGTCGCTTCGTCTTCACTGTTAATCCAAGTATTTTAGCAGTTGGCACTCCTTTGGGCGGCGGCGGGCGGCGGAGGCCCCGCAGCGTAGGGGGGGGGGGGGGGGGGTACCCGTCGTGGCGCTAGAGCAGAGACGCGCGCCACGCCCCCTCCGCCCGCACGCCCTCAGTCTGTCTGCCCGCCTCCCTTCTGCCCCCAACCCCCCTCTCCAGCTCGAAAATATGAGAAGCGTGATGCTGAATTCGATGACACATGCGGAGGGGTTGGGGTTGACGCATTTGTATTCCTTTCCCTGTATAGGGTTCCATGATGCGTGGGTGGCCCGCCCCCCCCCCCCCCCCCCACTCCTCCTCTCTCCTTCCTTTCTCTTCTCCCCCCACTGCGCCATATTTCAATGCCAATGTGCTGGGATTCCGTAATCCTCCACAGCAATTTGCAATGCCTCCGAAGGAGTCTGGAGGGTCTTCGGGGCGCTGCGAGGGGCTCCGAGGGGCGCGGCGTCACCCAGCCGGCACGTCCCCCGAGGGGCTCAGGGAGGTGGGGGGGGGGAGGGGGATCGGAAACTGAAAGGTGCAGCAACATTTGCATTGCATGCCGATGCCCGGAGCGGCCGGGGGCCTCCGGGGGCCTCCGGGGGCCGGGGGCGGGGGCCGGCGGAGCCTAGAGCCCCTCCCGGAGCCCCCGGAACATCCGGACGGCAGCTGTGAATGAGGTGCACCCCACCGAGGGGCTGGCGGCGAGCGGCGGCAGCGGGGGTCGTGTCGGAGGCGGTTGGCGTCGCCTGCATAAAGCCTCTCTCTCTCTCTCTCTCTCTCTCTCTCGCTCTCTCTCCCTCCCTCTTGGCACACACAAAGAGCGAGCAAGATAGATTGCTTGACAAGTAAAACTGCAGCGCGGAGAAAAGGCCAACAATCGGTGCCCATTAAGGGCGCTTCCTGCGTCGGGCCGCCCTGCCGCCCGCCCCGGCCTACTGCAGCCCAGTGCGCCGGCCATCGAGGGGCCCGGGGTCCGGGGCCCGGCGACGGGGAGCGCGGAGAAACGACGCCGAGGGTGTATTCTGAAAAATCCCATGAGCTTTAACATCGGAAACATGTCATTCTACACTTGTTCGTGATTGATCGAACCTTTCAAAGAAATGTGTGAAGTCTCTGGAAATCTTTCTGGTCTCGAAAACAAACCAAAATAAAAATTGGACTTTGAAATAAAATTTTCCCTTTCACCTTTAACTTCCTTATATCAAAACTGTCGCTTTAAGATTTAAGTATTATCGTGAAAATGTTGGTACATTGTGGCAGTTTTGAATCACACTGTAAGCCCAGAATGGATGCGGTTCTGTAGAATTGGGGTGGGGGGCGTGAATACTATCTGAATGCAATCAATGGCCACACGTGTTCTCGGTACTAAGGCCCATAAACCTCTGCCCCGGGCCCGCTTCCTTCGGCCACGCGCCGCCACGCGCCGCCACGCGGGCCGACATGTGTGTGCCGCCTCGTGGTCGTGTTGCCGACGGGGCGGGGAGTCGCGGCGGGTGAGGCGATCGCGACCCAACAGCGAGAGCGGTGAGAACGGAGGCCTGCGCCGGCGCCGATACGACGGGCAGGCATCAGATCCACATACATACTGTAATAAAACATTCGTTGTAAATCGTACAGTAATGTTTTTAACCAAGGTCCCCTACGGTTAGATGTGAACGATGTATTTAAGTGAGAAGCCATCAATTGACAAGAGTTTGCCGAGAAAAATTTCTTTTTAATACTACATTTTGCTAGTGTCTTCACGAGACATCTTATTTATTCGACATCCTGACTTGCCGCAGGCCCGGGTTCTGATCCATAGCTCCGGACCACAACAACAGCAGCAACAAAAGAATCCGATTGCGCACGCACTGATACTCCTCGCCAATGCGTGCGTTCATGTGCGTGTATGTGTGTGTGTGTGTGTACTTGCTATGAATCTCGGACGGGCCCCGCCTACTATCTTGCGTGTCCTACGCGTGTGCTTCCCGATCGCTCAAGTCGCGTGACCCGGAAGTCTCATTCCATTCCAGCACGCTCCGCGGGCACCGCCGGGCAACGCCCCTTCACGCAATCATAATAATTACCCTCCAGAGATCCCCCCTTCCCTCCTCCCTCCTTCCCCCTCCCTCCTCGACACGGAGCGCATTCTTCACGGGCGCCGCGGCGCGTTGGCCGCGCGTGGCGAGCCGCGGTCCGCTCGGATCGCGGGCCGCGGAGGTAAATCCGGTCTCGTTTCCCCCCGAATGTATCAACACCTCCCCCGCCTCCCCCGCGGGCCGTGTGAGTAAATAAATGAGAACCGCGAGGCAGCGGACGGTGGAGGGCCGGCGATTAGCATTAATTAACTACTTTGATTCGGGAGCGTGGCCGCGCACGTGCCGCCCCCCCCCCCCCCCCCCTGTACCTCCGCGGGGAGCCGAAGCCCCCGGCCTGTCAGGAGCACCGGAGCCACCGGAGGGACGGCGGGGGCCGGAGGGACCGCGGGAGGGACACGAGGGAGCGGAGCGCGGGAAAAAAATGTTTGACACTCGCCGCGGGGAGGGGGAAGCGGAAAGGGCGGCGGCCGGCGGCGGCCGGCGGCGACGTGCCTCGCCGAAAACAATATTTCTCGGATTTGCCAAATGAAGCATATGCAGTGCACGCGCCACGCACGCACGCACTGCCCGAAGCTCTCATGCTCTCTCACTGTCTCTCTCATACACAAACTCCCCCTTCTCTGTCGGTCCGTCTCACTCTCTCCCGCTCTCTCCGTCTCTCTCTCTCTCTCTCTCTCTCTCTCTCTCTCATAGCATGACGTCGTCGTGACGTGACGGCCGGGCAATGCCATTTGGGCGGCTTGTCCGGGCTCAACGGCGTGAGGGCACGCAAGCGGGCCGCGTCCGAGGGCGAGCGACAGAGAGCGAGAGAGCAGGAGAGAGCGAGAGAGAGAGAGAGGGGGGGGGGGAGAGTGAGCGAGGCGTTATAGTGGGGAGCAGGTGTGCCGACACCACACCGACGCCGCCGACGCCCCGCTGTGGCGCGCGGCATTCGGAACGCAGCGCAGTAAGTCAGCAGCCGCGGCCGTCCTCACGGCCTTGTCGGCTTTGATGCCCCCCCCCCTCGCCCTTTCGGTGTCCCCCGCCGCCCGGCTGGCTGGCCGCGGGGATTAGCATTATGAACGGTCGTTCCGTATTCGGCGCGCCGCACCTCGCGGACAGATTGCATCTGAAATGAAAATTTGCCATAATTACAGCAGCGGTGGGCGCGGCGCATTCTGAGTGCTCATCCTGTGCCGGCGGGGGGCGGTCGGCGGGGGGCGGTCGGCGGGGAGAGGACGGCGGGGGCAGCCGGCGGGGGCGGATGGAGGCCGCCGCGGCCGCGCGTACGACATGGTATGCACCTCCTACTTGGGAGTTGGATTATGTCCCGGAAGGCACTTCTCGGCACGCAGCGCGGGCTGGCGGCGCACGCGAGCGCCTCACCCTCCCCGCCGTCGCCCACGTCCTCCCCCACGTCCTCCCCCACGTCCTCCCCCACGTCCTCCCCCACGTCCTCCCCCACGCACCCCGCCGGATCGCCCTCCTCAGAGTGAGCCGGGAGAGATGAGCCCGGCCTGCCGGCCTGCCGGGGCACGAAGCGAAAAGAGGCTTCCACGGACGATTTGACTCAAACTATAATCGGACGGGGTCCGGCGGGGTCCGGCCGACACGGAGGGGTGGCCACGGCCAGCCTGCCCAGCCTGGGAATCCCGAGTGCGCCGTGACCAGTCTCGGCCCGCCCGACACGAGTCACCGGGTCGGGGCATCAGGGGGAGGGCCGAGGCACCGGAGGGGATCCCCCACCATTTTTTACTTCAGACCCCAACCAGAGATGGCCACTGCAGTACAATTGAAAACTACACACGCACTTGCAACGTTGCGTTCTCTCGAGGGTTGCGCCACGTAGCGCCGAGCGCGCGAGGGTTGGGCTCGGTGCTCCCTCCGTGCGCTGAGCTGACATTGGTTTTTGTCCAGAAGACCCCCTTTCACTTGCAGTACTCAGCTAATTTCATGACTAAGTTGAAATACAAATAATGCTGCGTCGAAAATTACTCAGCCGCACGAAACGCCGGATTAGCAGACGCAAACTGCACTGTAAGAAAAGATGTACCGGGTACAGTTCAAGTACAGCGGCCACTCTCAGAGGTACAATATGCAGTAAGGGTTTCCCAAACGTTGACACCAAAATGATTTGAGGAAATAATTCTACAAAAAAAAATTAAGTTAACCACTGAAATTATATGCATGTAACCGATTCGTCTTGATCCGAGGATTTTGAAAATGAGATCACATAATTGATTCTGCAGTTCTTACAAAAATCTTCTTTAAGGGCTCTGTGGTACTACAGTACCGCTGTAGTTTCAAAGTACAGCGAAAACTGTTTATAAATTTACAACTTTCACTGTTGCTTTTCTCTTAAAGTGGCTTGCCATAAACAGAATAGTTTAAAAAATCATAATGTTTTTTTGTTTCTTTTTTTTTAAGTGCGTAGGTCTTCCCGCTGCGCTGCTAGTCCGCCGCCCGCCGCCGCTGTCCGCCCCGATCCCGGACACCTCCGCTGGCAGCGGGCCAGCGGCACCGGTGGGGCGACACGGCTCCGTGGGAGGGTCCCTGTGCGTGAAGGGCAGGGGATGCTGGAACAGGCGCCGAGGGGCCCCGAGCGCCGCTCCCACAGCAGCCGCTCGCAGGACTTACACCCGCCGCTCACGCACGGAGGAAGATGGATTCGGCAGTACTCTCCACGGCCGCGGGCGGGTTAACGCTGCCTGCGCACGTACCCGTGTGCCCCCCCAGGGCAGCGCCGGGCAGCGCGGCGGGGCGGCGGCCGCCTCGCTCAGCGGGTCTAAGCCGCGATCAGCCACGATCAGTCCCTCAAATTGAGGCTCCAGCGCGGCCCAGACGTCAAGGCAAAACACGGCGCGGAGCCCCGCAGGGGAGCGGGCATCGTCAACAGCGCGTCGCTTGTGGGCGGGGGGGGGGGGGATTAAAATAGATTGCCGCTTTTAAAGCTGCTGATTTGGAATCTTTATACGATGTATGGCGCCCCAAAGGCTGCCAAAGGGGAAAGGGGCGTAACTTGACCCTCCTCCATCGCCACCTCCCCCTCCCCCTCCCCCCCTTTACCTTCCTGCGTTTGTGTGTGTGTGTGTGTGTGTGTGTGAGTTTCCCCCTCTCGCTCTATCCCGCACTCCACGCCAGCAAAGTTGCCGGCGTCGCGAAGAGAGTGTCGCGCGAAGAGAGAGCGGAAAAAGAAGAGGGGTCCGTCTAGGGGGGAGAGACGAGGGGGCGGGGGGTAGAATAGGGCGGGGGAGAGCAGGAAACTGATGTATGCGTGCGTGGGGACACTCTGAGCTAAGTGTGGCCAAAGGCTTCGGAGGCCGCCGCGCCTCTGCCAGCAGAAGGATAAGGGCTAGAAAAAAGTTCGAAAAAATATAGAGCCGCATAAACGAGAAAAAAATATTGAGAGTGTTAGATGCCAATGGATCCAATGAGGGAAAGTTGGCATTTTGAGTCTGCGGCGTGTTTTCCGGCGGCACGCGGGCAGCTGGCCCTTCAGAGTATTTCTGCCGGAGTGCCGCGCGGCCGCGTTCGGAAAGCAAAGGTGAAGGACAAGTTTGCTGTTGTATATTTTTTTATTGCGTTGCCGCGGTGCTGTGCTGGGGATCCAAAGCGCGTACGGCCCGCCGCCGTGCCGAAAACCCTTTGCTTGCCTCGAATAAAATCGCAACAGTGGCAAAACAAAGTTTACGCAAAGTTGCGATTGAGTTTTTGAGAGCAGGAGGGCTGGCCGGGAGGGTGAGAGCGGAGGGAGGAAGGGAGGGGGGGGGGGGGGCAAAAGCGGTCGGGAATAGGATTCGGTCGACTTCTTGCGGCCCAGCCTACACGACGCCGAGTGAAGCACATGGAATGAATACACAAAAACGCATCAACCTCGCTTCTGTGGGCGGTCCGGGCTGAGTGCTGCCGGCCTCGGGCATAACAGGGCCAGAGGAACATTACTCGTACCCCTCCCGCCCTCCCAACAAATTTTGACGTGGGCGAAGAATTTCCGTTCCTCGCATATAGTCGTATCGAAGGAGTTTGTTTAGAGAATGGCAAAATATTTATATTACAGAAAGAAAAATAAATATTTGTTATTTTTGCTTCTTGGCAATTTGCGACATGGCAGACGTCGTCGGGACGGTCCGGCGCGCGCAAAGTGACGGCGGCGGAATCCTGTTCACGCCGAATCCGCTTTGGCCGAGGAGAGGAGGGGGAGGGAGGAGAAGGTCCAGCGTCCGACTGTTGGCAAGGCACCCCGCGTAACGTGACGTAATGAGGAGTAACGCCTCGGGGGGCGACGCCCTCCTGGCCGCCACCCCCGGCGACGGGGGCAGGCGAGTGCGGGCCGTCAGCCGGGGCCCGGGGGGGCCGCCGCTGCTGACCACAGGTTGCATGCTTACAACGTTACAGAGTTGCATGGTGTGCGAGCCATGGAGCCGGAGACGTGCCGGAGTCGTGCCGGAGTCGTGCCGGAACCATGCCAGAGCCGTGTCGGAGCCGTGCTGGAGTCGCGCCGGAGCCGTGGCGGAGCCCCGCGGAGCCGCGCGACGTCGAATACGGATGACTGGCCATTAGTCAAGGCTCCGCGGCCCCCACGGTGCTCAGTGCGTAAACAAAACCAACCAACGTCACTCAAATCGCGCGTGAACGAAAGGCGGCGCTGAGATGGAGTGGAAACCGCATATCTCAAGCAGAGCCGCGCGGCGGCGCCGCGCCTGGCAGCCCGCGGACGCACCGCGTCGACGGCGCTGCCAACTTCCCCCCCGCGAGCAGCTATCCCGCGGTGGCTGGTAACCCTGCGGTCGGTACGTTTGTTTCCCGGAGCGCGCGGCACAGGACTCTGTTTGAAAACGCGTCGGTGCCAAACCGCACGAAACGCCAACAACTCCGCCTGCTCTGTGTGCCCCCGCTGGGAGGTACACAGAAATGCGCGTACGGAACCCGGTCTGCGTGAACGCGCTCTTCACAGCGGGTGCCCTTCGGTAGAACTGGTGTGGCCCGACTGCCAGTACTGGTCGTCTACCCGATCAACGGAAAGTGCGTTCCAGACAAAAGGCGACTGCGTACCGCCTTGAAAAATACCAAATTGATTTGTCCATCGCGATACCATAAACTTCAACTGGGCGACTTGTGGATGTGGATTTTATTTTTAGCCCTCACACCCACCCCACCCCCTCCCTCCGTGTCGCGCGTCCCCAACACGCCATCGTGGTCCGTGGTGTACCGCGACAAGGGGAAAACCTGGTGTAATTTCATTGTGTTTCGCTTCTTCTCCTCCCCAACGCCCCCTCTCTCCATCTCTCATTCTCTCTCTTCCCGAGTCTTTGATGTCGTCGCCACCTGGGCTGACGTGCCGGTGCATATACATCCCCCGGCGCGGCGAGCGGCGCGGCGACAACTTGCCCGCGCCACCCTACCGTCTCACTCTTACTCACACTGGCCCCCATGCCGCCTCGGAGGAGCCCCGTACCCCGTACAAATGACCCGCCCCCATCGTTACTCGGAGGGCAGGATTTGTTTTCCGTCTGGTCGCCCTCGGCAGCTCTCGGCAGCCCTCGGCCCCCGCTGGACTGACTCCCCGCGTGGCACGGGGCGGCACGGCCCGCTACACCCCGCCAACCCCCCGGCCAGCACCCGGGCTGACGCAGGGCTGACGCAAGACCCTTCCGTTGCATGACACTCGCCCACTACGACGTACTTGAGGGCGGCAATTTTCTCCCCACCACGATCTTTTTTCCCTTTCCCATCGCGCGCGATATCTCAATTTTTCCATTACGCCCCCCTCCTCCTCTCCCACTTCCTCCCTCACTGCGGTGCCCGGATCGCTACCGGGATCTGTAAACCTAATAAACGAAATTGCTGCTTCGAGATGCGGAGGCGACTGGGAAAAGGAAGGGGTGACTGCTGGCGAGCGCCTGCAGCCGGCGGGGTAGGCCACCCGCACCACCCCCCTGCGCGGCCAGGCCGCCGATGGCCTACCCGTCAGGCGCTGTCCCCGCCGCCGTCAGACCAGACTCTGGCGCCCATAATGACCGAAAGGACGCGGCTGAGGGCGCGCCCAATCTGAGTGAGCGGCATTTAGCGGTGTCTCCAGGGCTGTTCGCAGTGTCCAGCTAGGACGACCTCTGGAACCTCCGGTCCTGTCGGGGGCTGCCCCGGGTACCCTCCACGTCCAGCCCGGACGCCACCACGTTCTAACGGCCCCAGCGACAAACTTTAGGCGGACTGGATTGGTTGCGCGCGGCGTGGCCATGATGGTGGCTATCGCGGACGGTCCCCGGACGGCCGCGGTCAGGTCCAGCAGCCCGGCCCTGCCCTGCCGGCCACGGATTATGTTGTTAGCGGCCTTCCAAGTTGAGATTCGGATGCCGGCATGGACACACAGAGCTGCGCGGGGCCGCGCAGGGCCGCCGGGGGACGCGGGAGCCGAGCTGATGGCCCGGAGGACGGCGTCATCACCCGGCACGGGAGGCAGCATCGGGGGCCGAAGTCCCACGGCAATCAAAATGTTGCGGTGCGGCCATCGTTGTGTGCGGCGACAGCAGATAGACTGGCAGAAACTGGCGGACAGGCAGACAGGAGGATGGAGCCAGTGTGTGTGTGAGTGCGAGAGAGAGAGAAGTAAACGACCTTGGCTCGGCTCCGGACACCCTCGAGCACACGGGTAGCGAGGCGGCGTCGGCGGCAGGGTGCTGCCAAAGTGCTCTCCATGCGACGCACAAGACCCCGTTCTGCAGTGCCGCGAGCCCCGCTAACCACCGCGGGTGCCGCGGGCCGGACAGGCCAGTCCGGAGTTCGCCGCCGCCGCCGAGTTCTTTCTGCCGCTCCTCCGCCCCTCCCACGCCCCGCCGCCACCGCCGCGCCGGGCAGCGCGTGGCCCAGAATGCAGTTGGCGCCGACACCTCTCGGATGCAGCTCCGCGGCCGAACCGCAGCGAAACTCGGCGCGCTGCGCTGCGGTCGCCGTCCGAATATTCATGCCCCCCGCTTGTGTACCGAAAAGTTGTGTGCGTTTGTGTGTTAGAGCGAGAGAGAGAGAGAGAGAGAGAAAGAGAGAGAGAGAGGACGGGATGGGGAGGGGGAGAGGGAGAGAAGTAGATATAAAGAGAGGTAGAGAAAGAGAAAGAGAAGTGGGGGTAGGGCGGGCAAGTTCGTTATTGTTGGGGGTGCGAGACATGGCCAATTTTCCTCTGCCGTTGGTGGTTGACGGGACAGGGCCCGTGCCTCGTCTGCGCAGCGCTCCGCTGGCCGCTGGCGGCTCTACGCGCCGCGCTGCTGCTCGCCCGTGTCCGTGCAGGCGGCGGGGTGTCGTCTGCTGCGACGCGCCGTGTTGTGTATAGGCCTTGCCTGGCCTTATCGCACGCCGCCCGCAAAGTTTTCGGTCTGGCTGCCGCCGCTGGCTGCTGGTGGCTCTGCCGCTGGCGTCCCTGTCTGATTGTCGTCCCGATACGTCCTGTCCCTGCTTGGCCTCGCCGCCGCCGCCGCCGCCGACCCTCACAACTTGGTCCGCATGACTGCGGCGCGGGGCGAGCGGCGGGGCGCACGCTTTGGTATTCCCTCCGCGCAGGGCAGGGGGCGCTGTGAGCGCGGGGGCGGCCGAGGCGCCGCACGAGGCAAAGAAAAGCGGCGGAGGGATTGACCCTTAATGCGTTTTGAAAATCGTGTCCTAGAAGCTGCGCAAAGGGTTTCGTTCTAAAGAAAATTAAAAAGAAAACTATACATATCTCAGGACAAAAAAAATCACCGATGTGTTCAGCACATTTACTTTACCGAAACAAACCCTCGCGGAGCCCTTAATCTCAACATTTCCTTTCTTTTATATTACACTTTCTGTAGTGGGCATTTTTGTTAATTTCTAGCAGGGGTTTCGTAGATGATTGCACGCGATTGCGCCACAAAAAAATCAAATTTATCTTCCTGTGTTCCCTACCGGCGCTCCAACCGGCAATTTGCAGAAATTTGCAGCATTTTCAAAAAAAATATTTTGTGCGTGTCGATTGGGGAAAAGTGTAAATATGGTTATCTCCGAAACTATTCGTTAAATCGCACTGAAATTTTGGGCGGCCTCCTGATACAATGTCAACGCAACTCGGTCAGATAGGCATAACTGAAGGATAATAACTTTTCCACTAGACACGCACGCATTTACTGAGCGCAGTGCTCGCAAGTCGTGTAAAACGTGTGTTTGCTGGCGCTGCGCTTCCGACCCGAGTGCTCGTCCCTGTATTATGTTTACAAATATAATCGCCTTTTGTCAGTTTCCAGATGCAGTGAAAGAAATGTTGGAGGACAGCAGCAGTGAATCTGAATCCTCTGATGAATCTGATTAAATTTGTATCAAATTGTTTTATTTCTTCAGCAAAAAGAAGTACTGCGCACACCGAGTACTACGGTTTTCTGTGTTTTTATTTACATTTGGTTTTATGTAAATATTTGTGCAAGAAAACCCCTAAGAAAGTTCAATGGTGCCTGCGCAGGACTCTTAGTAGAAGCCGCTGGCCCGCGCGACATGGACTTCGTCTCCAGAAGATTTATGGTGTACCCAACTGAGGGAATAAAAATACGTCATTTCAGACTTATTGCCTACTGATTGCCTACTGATTACCTACTCGCCTGCCTATTTCCTACTCATTGCATTTTAAATCGAATTTCAGACGTATTATTCTTGCTACATTTAGACTGCGTTAGATCACAGTTTTGCCTACCGATTGCCTATAAGAATGCACGCGCTTGAGCTCGTGAATCCTGATTGCCTTTTGAGGGTAAATTTCGTGTCTGGCAAAACATTCACGCGCAACTGCCAATTTCTTCTAACAATGCTGCCTACCATTTGCCTACATAGGTGCACCATTTGAGGTGTTACATGAGGCCCCCTTGCCTGTAGAAGCTACGTGATTTCAAGTCTCTAGAGACACCTGCTGCAGAGTTTTGGCCGCGTTTCTGTGGATTCCGGCCACTGTGCGCCGCCGAGGCCGGCGGAGGGAGATGCGTTTTGAAAAGAGGCGGCAAATTCGGTTATTACATTTGACTGGGCCCTCGCGGCGCGTGCCGGCGCCCGAAGACCGGCGCCTGAAGGCCGACGCACGCACGCGTGTGTGTGTGTGTGTGTGTGTGTGTGTGTGTGTGTGTGTGTGTGTGTGCGTGGGGGCGCCAGGCTGCCGGGCTGGACGCACACCAGTACTATGTGCCCCCCGACATGGACGGAGCGTCAAACTTGTATGGTCCGAGATCGAGGACGCGTCCACGTCAGAGTCTGAGGCGCGAACTGCGTTTACTGCCAGAGACCGCTGACTGGGAGGGGGTGGGGGAGCCTCCGTCGGATACTTGGTCAGATATCCGGACCGGACTGGTGGCTGTGACGACCGAGGTTTTCTAACGACAGCTTCGGATCAGCCGATCTGGATTCGTTTGGAATAGGGGTGAGTTTAGACCGAAAGTACAGTAGAGGCCAGATCCAAAAAATATCCAACTTTTCGGAAACACAATGCCCGTGCACAACTCACGTAACATCCACCGGATCACGTGACTGCTCACGTCGTTACACACACTCAGAAAAAAACGTTTCGTCTACAGACCGGAAATCTGGGAACACGCTAAACCGTTTGTGACTGGGACAAGAGTTTAAGCTGCCGAGTCTGGGCGCCCTTCAGGCTCAGCACTATCGAACTTGGGTCTACAACCTGCTCGCCTTGGACGCAGGGACAATGTGGAACGCACAAAAAAACGCCGTTTTGCGCCAAGCGTTTTTCTCAGTGTGCTAATCGCACGAGCCTGGGGTGTGCCGCGGCGCAGTCCGGGCGAGCAGTCACTACCCGGAGCTAGCTGTGCTGTGCTGTGCTCAGCCGCTGTGCTTGCCCTGCACTGCGCTTTGCACAACGGAGGGTCGCGAGCCCAGCTAGGGAGACAATACATCCCCCGCCCCTCTACTCGCCACTCCCGGCTACCGGGGACGGCTGCTTTTGTTTCACCTTATTTTCGCCTGCTTCCCCTGCTAGCTTGTTGTCAACTCGGCCTCGTTACGCCTCCTATTTTTCCGAACGCTCCTTTCTGATCCGGCGTGCAACATTTGTATAGCCTGCTTCTCTCTCTCTCTCTCCTGGCTGTGCGTTCCTCTCTTCTCTCTCCCTCACACCGGATCCCACCGCTTACAGTGTTTGAACAGCATTGATTGTTGTTTCTCGGACACCCACCCCATCTTGATTGAGTGGCGGGACACGCCCCCCTCCCCTCCCCTCACTCATTCTCTTCCCCTTTCGCTCTCTTGTCCCCATACACCTGTGCACACACACACACACAAGCAGAGCAAGTGCACTGTACAGACGACCGGCGGGGAAGGGATAATAGCTTAGTTTGAAGGGGCCGCCGGGCAGAGGAGGGAAAAAACCGCAGGTCGTGTGGCGTCTTTCGCTTCTCCATTAGAAATCGCTCGACCGTAGCGCTGACCTCACACTGCAAATAAGTGATGGGTTTTTGAGAGTAGCGAAGAGCCTCAAAGTAAAAAGAAAGGGGAACAATCTAGCTGCCGGAATGGCATTGCAATAGCTCGCGGCTGTTGTCGATGTGGCCCTCACTTCGCTGCTTTCCTTCCTTTGGGGCCCGGCCTTGTGTGCGCTGTCGTGGGCGGGTCCGGGGGCGGGTCCGGGGGCGGGTCCGGGGGCGGGTCCGGGGGGCGGGTCCAGGGGGCGGGTCCAGGGGGCGGGTCCAGGGGGCGGGGATGCAATGGGGCAGCATTTGCATCACATCGGCCGGCCCCGCGGGTTGCGCAGCGTGGGGTGGTCGCCGCCACTGCAGTGATTAGAATGTTCACCTGGCATGGCCGGGGAGCGGTTCCCCGCGGCCCCCCGCATCCCCCCCCCCCCCCACCCCATCCTCCCCCCCCCGCCCCGCCCCTGGCGGCCCTTGTGAGGAAGAGAAATGCAGCTCCGTCTCGGCCCATTACGGCTGCGCTGCACTTGTGAAAGTTTGTGTGCCGGGAAACTTACCCTCTTCCCTTCCTGCGGCTCCCCCTTCACTTCCCACGGCTCTTACCTTTCCATCTCTCTCTCTCTCTCTCTCTCTCTCTCTCTCTCTCTCTCTCTCTCTCTCCGCTGCCCCGTTGCCATCCCATCCACCGAGCTGTGCGTGGACTGTACCTCCTCGGCTCTGCGGCCCTAATTGAAAACAGAGGGTGCCTGCCGTCTGAGCGCCCCCCGGCGGCCCCCGCCCCGCGCCGCGCCCCGCGGAGACACACGCCGATGCGGGCGCAGCGCGTCTGCACCAGAACACGCAGATAAACATACATTCAAAAGCGATTAATTCACAAACATTTGGCAAAAATTAGATGTTGACTATCGTCACCCCTCTTTCGGCCAAATTTCAATTATAAAAATAATTCATTTTCAAAAATGCCCCACCCCCTAGAAAGAACGAAATGTTTGTTTTCCGCTGATGCAAGTTGAGGGCAAAACTTTAACGCCGGTGTACACAGAGGGGGCTGCACCCCCGACCGCACCCTCAGCTGTGCAGGACAGCAGGCGCAGACCCGTCCTGGGAGTCCTTTGTGTTCTTTCCGCGAAGGGGGAGGGGAGGGGGGTCGTACTGCAGCAGAGAGGCGATGGCCCAGGTGAGGGGGGGGGGGGGGGTCGTGGGAGTGGGGGGTCAGGAGCGGGGGCCCTGATGGACTCGTCCTATTGACGCCCGCCCGCCCGGCCAGACCGGCACAGTCCGCCCCCGGGACGCTGCCGCTGCCGGCCCCGGTTTCTTCGAAAGAGACAATGTTGGCAGGCGGACGGACGATGCCGGAGTAAACCTCCTGATCCCTGCCCCCCCGCCTCCTCGTGGACCCTTCCGAGCTTTACCTTTCTGATTCCCGACTGGGCAGCGCGGAGCGACGAGTCACGCCACGCCACGCCACACCGCGCCCCCCTTCCCCCCGCTGGCCGGTCTCTGTTGCCCCGCTTAGAGGCACACAGGCGGCGCGGCCGAGGCGGGCCCGACGCCACTCGATGCCCCTGCAATCAGCGTGGTCGCCACAGTGCACAGTAACACCCCCCTCCCCTGGAGGCATCTCCAATCACATCATAGTAGTGGAGGTAGGCGGCGCCGCCAACTTCCAGCAGCCAGCAGCGTCGGCGAGCCGAATCAGATTCCAGAACAAGCCGAGTGCCAGCCCTGCCGGCCCCGGAAACTTACTTACAGCGCTGCGGCGGCGGTGGCGGCGGCGGTGGCGGCTGCGGTGCCGGCGGGCGGCGCGGAGAAAAAAGTAACGATGGATGTGGCAGCGGAATGTTTTTGGTGATCAGTCACCGAGGGGGCGTGCAGCATTGTGTGCGTGTGTGTGTGTGTGTGTGTGTGTGTGACAGAGGCCGCGCTCTGCCGGCAAGTTCGTGTACGGTACGATGAGGGAGGGGAAACGCCCGCGCGCGCGTGCACTTTATGGACCTCACATGCTCTCCCGGACCACGCACGCACACACACGCGCGCACACACACGCACACACTCGGTCCGCGCGGGTGCGTCCTCAACTATTGTGTCAGAGGCCAGGCCGACACGCAGCGCCCGCGGAGGTAGGCAGCACACAGCACACACACACACAAACAGGCTCCTTTGATTTCGCCGGCAGCGGCAGCAGATCAAAATGAAAGCCAAACAGAGAGGCGGAGCAGAAGCAGCGGTGTGGTCACGGTGGCGGGAGCGGAGCGGGGTGGGGAGCGGGGGAGGGAAGCGGGGAGGGAAGCGGGGGAGGCCGTGGAGGCGGGGGCGGCACAAAAGGAAACCTCAAGTAAAGACAAGGCGAACGGTGGTGCTGGGGCATTGCTGCTGGGACCGGCGCCGCGCGTGGAGGGGAGGGCCCATATACCTGCATTGCAGCGCCAGAGGCTGCAGAGAGAGGGAGGGAGAGAGAGAGAGAGAGAGAGAGAGAGATGTGTGTGTGAGAGAGAGAGAGAGAGAGGAAAAGAGCGAGGGGGGAGGGGAGGGAGAGGCTGGGAGGAGAGAGCATTGCAGCAAGTGGCCGCGGCCAAATAAAGCCAAAGTCTCTGAGGGATCGCCGCAATACCTTAAGCCCCGGCGGACCCAAGGGCACCGGCACAGGGCGGCACAGGGCGGCACAGGGCGGCGCAGGCGTCCCTGGTGGGCCCGCGGCGTGCTGCTGTTGCTGCCCCCGCCGCCAGCCCACCTGGCATTGGCCAGGAAGGGACATTCATTTCGTCCGGAATCGCATTACCTTATGGCGAAGCCAGCAACATTTCGCTATTTATGCGACTGCGGTGGCGGTGGAGGTGGCGGTGGGGGTGGCGGCGGCGGCGGAGGCGGAGGCGGCGGCGGCGGTGTCACCCCAACAGGTATATCGGGTGGGGCTGCGCCGGTCAAGCCGTGGTGCTGTGCAGAAAGGCAAAAAATGTGCCCCGAAACATGTTTCAATACTTATATCTCTTTTCTCTTTTACCACGAAGACCCTTTTATCTTGGCCTTTGTACTGCGTATTGCTCTCCTCCGAGCCGTTGTTCCCATGGCTGGGTGTCAACAGAAAACAAAATAATACTCCTCACGTGGTAATTGTCTAGCTTTGCCTGCGCACTGCACCTCTCCCGTTATGCCTCGCTCGCCACTAGACGCTGTGGCCTCCCTGCACCACTGCGAACACTCTGCCCCCCCCCCCCCTCCCCCTCCCTTCTCCCTCCGCTGCAGCGCGCCGGCCGCCGGCCAGCCCGTGTCCCCACGGTGTAACAACTTGGCACGACGAATACTAATTATCCAGGGGCACGCGAAAAGGCTGTAGGACAAGTGGGGGGCAGGAAGGGGGGGGGGGGGGAGGCGACAGCTGACGGAGGTGTCGGCGTGGCAGCCGTGGCTGTGTTGTTGCCTTCGCTCTCTGCTGCTAACTAGAGTTCTGTTTGAGTTGGGTCCAAATTGGCTGCGGATTAAGAATAACGGCCGGCATTAGCGAAATGGTCGCACGCGAGCTGCTGCGAAGGAGAAAGAGAGATAGAGAGAGAATGGGGAGGCGGGGGAGGATGGAGAGAGAAAGAGGAAGAAACGGTGAGAAGTGGGGGGGAGGGGGGGGGGGCAAGCGGGGCGAGAACAAGGTAAAGGAGGGACTAAAGTGGCGGTAAGAAGGGGATCATAGTTAACATCGTTCTGGGGGCTGTTACCGTTACACTGCAGCAAAGGAGAGCGGTGCTTCCGAAGGCGGAGAGCTAACGTCCTCCTGTCCCGAGACCGCCCGCCCGCACGCGGACATAAAGCTGCGAAATGTAATTACGAGTAACGACCTTCAACAGTGAATTTCAGGGGTGGCGAGACGGAAAAAAAAAGTCCCTCGCCCTCAGTAGATGTGTGAAAATTACACAGCGAAATGAGGCGAGAGTCGGGCATTTGTTGTCATCTTCTCTGCGTGTCTGGGCTTCATGCCCTATTCGACCGCACTGGCTACTTTTCGCTCGACTGGAGTTCCCGCGTTGCGATATTACTCCCGTTTCCGTGCCTCATTATGGGCCGGGGATGGCCGGGGAGTTTTCCACTGAACGCCGTGCCAGTAATATCGCCGCTGTGAAACTGAGAGTTTTCATCATTATAAGTTTGGAAGTGGTTCGCAAATCCCTTTAAGGCCGCAATCCTTGCGTGCGCGCCCGGGACCCGGGGCCTGCTCCTCCCACCCAATCAGATGAACAACCACCACAACTATCCTTCCTGTGATCTGATGCAAGGGATGGGGAGGGGGTTTGGTGTACTGTTGGGATCATGTCGTGGTGGGGCGGGGGGTTCGGCAGGTCCACCGGGCGGTGTGGTTGTGGATGTGGTGAGCCGGAACAGGAGCGTTGTTATTGAAATGACCCAGGCCGTCAGAGGGGGAGAGAGGGAAAGGGGAGGGGGTGGGGGGGGGGGGGAGGGGCTCAGCAGCAGGAGTGGGATCAGGCACGGCGTGTAGTGGGTGCGGCACGGAGGCTCATGCGTGCCGGCCGCGGAGCCGCTGGAAACCGACAGGAAACAGGCCACCAAAATATATGGTCCTGACGTAGCTTTGCCAGCCTCCACGTTACACTGCGTTCCATCTGGATGACCCTCAGTTACCTTCGAGCTGCCCTGAAATATCTCAATTCAAAACAATTTCCCGGCTTTCTCCAGATTTCGTAAAAGAAATATCGGTCTTACCCAGCCAGGGTTGCGGATCGCCCTGTTCGTGAACCTCCCCATCAGGCCTGAGTACTCCGGCGTCCGCCCCCCTCAGCGTGCCCCGCCCGGAGGCGGCGGTGGAGATGGAAGGCGGCGCCCAGGGAATAAATAAAGGTCGCACCCGCCGAGGCGCCGCAGTGTAGAGCAAACCGCGGCCCGCGCGCCGCGCCGCTCCTCGCCGGTGGAACAGAACGCTTCCCCGACCTAATCCCGGCGAGAGCTGACGCGCGACGCGGTCCGACGGCCAGACATGACGGATGTAAGTCATTTACGTGGCCGTTTGGCGCCACACATATCCCCCCCCCCCCCCCCCCCCCCGAGCTGCCGTCCTGCCGCCGTGGCCGTTCGTTCCGGTGTGATGCGGGCGGGAGAAGGCCACTCTTCGCCGCCCCCGCGGCCGTCCCCGGCGCCGGCCCCGGCCGCCCTGGACAGACCACGCCACAAACCGCCCACCCCCCCCCCCCCTCTCGTTCTCCCCTCCCAGCCCGTGGCCTGCTGTCACATCAAACAATCCAGACTTTTATAAAAAAGAAAATGATGGAGAAAGAGGAAAACAGTGAGAATGTTTACGTTGTGCTGTATAAAAAAAATCTGTGAAAGGATTACTGACGAGCACATCGGTATACATGTGCGAGTACATCGAGCCCCAGGGACGAACAGTCTCCCGGCCCCCCGGCGTCGGCATGATCACGGGCCGAGGCGCGTGAGGGCGTCGGTACATAGGGCCTCCTACGGTGTCTGTGTCTGTATGTGTGTGAGAGAGAGAGGAGAGAGAGAGAGAGAGAGGAGGGGGGGGGAGGGGGAGAGAGGAGGGGAGGGGAGGGAGAGAGCGTGCCCGGCCCACTGGCCACGTGCCAGCGCCTGGTGAACACAGGCCCAGATCTGGACCGGGGCTCTTCTAGTCATTTGGGTCCGGCCGGGCGCCTGGCTTGGCCTAGGCGGGCCCAGCCCTCGCGCCGCCGCGCCGAAACAGCGTGCTCGAGGCCCCGCGGCGGCCCCCGCAGCCCGCGTGATAAGAGCGGAGCCCGCGGGGCGCCCACCCCACGACCACAAATTAAATGCGGAGGCCCACCAACCAACCCGAAGGCGCTTATCATTTTCAATTGGCCTGTTAGTCATTAAACAGGCCCAACTCCATCTCACGAACGACGGGGCAATCTGTGGCCGCTCGTGGCCGCTGTGGGCGCTGTAGACGACGTGGGTGCTGTGGGCGCTGTGGGAGCTGTGGGCGCTGTGGGTGCTGTGGGCGCTGTGGGAGCTGTGGCCCTCGGGTGCGTGGACACACAGCGGGGGGCCTTTGTGGACCACTGCGGAGTCGCGGGGCGTGATGCAGGCGCCGTTCGGGTGCTGCTGGATGCCCCGACAGCTGCAGCAGGCCGGCAGACGCCGTGGCAGAGAGGGCGGGGCGGTAGGTGCCGGCAGCTGCGGTGGCAGCTGGCGGCGGCAGCGTGCACCGGTGGCTGCCACAGTGTCGTAGTTAGCTGCAGCGGCCCGCAGGGGAGCCCGCGGCGGCGCGCCGGCACCGCCCCCTCGTTTGCATTCTTCTGCTCCGGAGCGCATCGCGGCTGCGGGGCCGCAGGGGCACACGGAGCGGTGCAGTCGTCACGGGAGGCTCTCCTCTCGGCAGCTGCGTCCACCATACATTGCGGCGCCGGGCCGGAGGCTGTCAAGTTAGTCCGCTCACCCATTGGCACAACCTGGGCCACGCGGCTCCGCCCACCCGCAAGACCACCGGGACGACATAGGAAACGGACAATACCTCCTCAAAGGCTAGTCCGGCCGACGGGGCTACGATCGGAACAACGATACACACAACGCAGCGCAGCAGTGGGGCCAGCGGGCGGCGGGCGCCTGCGGGCCGCTGGGTAGGCAGCCCGCATGCAGCGCGGTGCGGCGGGACTGACTACCCCACGCGGCGCTCCGCTGACAGCCACTCTCCTCTCTCTCTCTCTCTCTCTCTCTCTCTCTCTCACACACACACACACACGTACACACCCACTCTCTCTGTTCCTCTTCTCTCCTCTTCCCACTTCCCTTTTATTTCCTGGAGGTGGTGGATCAGCGCGGCCTAACGCCGCCCCCTTACCCCCGCTATTCGCACGGCAGGGTGGGACGTGCGTCGGGACGTGCGTCGGGACGTGCGTCGGGACGTGCGTCGGGACGTGCCCGAGCCCCCCCCCCCTCCTGCCGCTCGGACAGCTCGGACATGCTCTTTTGCTTGCGACAGTGTGCGCAATTTATGTGCGGACTAAATCGTTTGAGTGTATCTGGTGTGTCTGCTGCAGTCGAGGGGACCCAGGGGGGCCTAGGGGGCACCAGGGGAGGGAAGGAGAGTGGGGGGGGGGGGGGAGTTTGCAGAGTACGTGTATGGCTGGCTGCCAGATACCGGGGGCGGCATCGCTTACACGGCACGCGGGACAACGGACAAATACATTATCGCGAGCAAAAGTTCAAAACTGGAAGCGGGAAAAGGGGGCACGCAGCCAGGTTTTTTGGTCGAACTCCAAGCTGTTTGCAACAATTTGCATCAATGTTTGATAACCGGCTTTTAGTTTCAAAACACATACACACTGATTTTATTTTCGTTTGGTAGACCGAAGAGGGAGAGGGAGGGTGGGAGACAATTACCTTGCCATGCAGATATGCCTTTAGGGAGAACATTTTAGCACGCATGCTAATGATTTTATCCAAGGCGGACACCTGTTATGTGGCGTTTGTCGATTTTTAGCACCACCGCTACAAAAAAAAACTGCCTCTCGCGAAAATTAGTGGCTGGGCCCATTTTGAAAATGTAGCACGGGGTTTTGATGATGCTATGCAGGGGCGTGAATGAACGTGCCCGCGTTTTTGCGTGCGTGCGCGTGCGTGTGCGTGTGTGTGCGTGTGTGTGCGTGTGTGTGCTTGGAGGCGAGGAGTAGCGCGCGGTGTGGGCAGGCTTCGCACCCCGAAAGCCTCGAGGCCACCGTCGAAGGCCAGAGCAGCCGGGCCAGAGCCGCTCGGCTGGCTAGTAGTGCATGAACATCATTGTTTGCCCAGTGCGGACGGTCTCCGTGCTGGGACGGGACTGGGCGGGGCCGGGGCGGGGCCGGGGCGGGGCCGGGGCGGGGCCGGGCGGCACGGGACGGCACGGGGAGGTCCGTCCGTAACAGGATTGCCATTCTAATGGAAATTATATTTCTGCAGTGGCGCGCGGGGCGCGCTGCCCGCCTCCATGCAAAGCTCCCGAAACCCAAATAGACGGACTGCGGGATGGTGACGCTGCTGGGACGGGGGGGGGGGGGGGGGGGGGGGGGGACGGGAGGGGCGTAGCCGGGGACGACTGCCAGCGTCGGCTCGGGAGCCAATTAGAAAATCAGATTCTCCACATCCAGGGACACGTATTCAGATGCCTTGTATAGTCGAAGCAGGAAGACTGATTCGGAGGCCAGAATCGTCTAAATACACCGAGGTAGAAGGCCAAGGTTCTCTGACGGACCTGCACTCGACGGTGCACCGAAAATTGATGCACCGGAGGTGTCACATTAAACTCAACCCACATTGTAATTGATGAACGTTGTTTCACATTGTAACCAGTTTTCGGACCGATTCATACTTTTTCTCTGAATTTTTGTTCCTAGACATTTTTATATGCGCTCTCTGATTTTACATACTCTGATTGCACATCTACACTATTTTTTTGCAAAGAGTGACGGGAACATGGTGGTACCCGACGCATACAGTGTTCCGCTCGGCGCTCCCCGCGCACGGCGGCGGCTTCTAGGCCACTGGCTGCTGCGCTGCAGCATGGAGGCGAGGCCGTGCACACCGTCCCGCCGCCGTGGCCTATGGCCTCACCCCCGCCCGCCGCTGTACCCTGGCGCCCGCCGCGCCCGCCGCGCCCGCCGCCGCGGCCCCGGGCTGTGTGTCGTGTGCAAGGGGCCGGAACAGAAAGTGCTCTGTTTGTTGGCATGCGACCGCCGCTCTAAAACATTACATCTCATCTCGGGGCGAAGCCCTGCGCTGGCGGCGCTGCGACGCTGCTGCCCGCCCGCTCGCCCCGGCCGCCCCAGGCTAGCCTTGGGTGGGCCGCCATGGAATATGCAGCCGTGCAGCAGCCGTGCACCACCGGGCACCCCGCAGCTCAGCGCCACACTGCAGTGTGGACTGGAAGAAAATAATTTGAAAATGTAATGTCATATTTGTTGATGGAGAATTTACCAGGACTGTTGTATGGGGTAAATTTTTCATAATATTTTTGGAAAAACACTCGGGTGGAAGGATCACCATCAAAGAAACTATGGCATTTCAAAAGAAAACTGAAGTTCTCGTAGAGAAAAAGTATCGCTTATTTGGGGCAGAATTTTTCGCTTTGACTCGCGCGTTGCTGCAGTTTGAACAATGCAGTTTCACAACATCCCTTTAGAGCGGACCTCGGAGCTCACTCATGCTCTCTTTAAAAATTTGTTGAACGAGGTCGTCAGATTACGTTCTGTTATTCCTGGAAAAATCGCAAAGGTTTGCTGAGAAATTTTGAACCATCACTGGAAAATTCCTGAAACGCCCACCACCCCACCCCCACACCCCACAAAAAATTATGATAATTATAATGTGAACGTCTGAGAATGTTGATTGCAGTGAGCCAGTGAGCCTTGTGGGCGCGCCGTGCCCCAGACCAGCCGGTGTGGGAGCCTCGCGGCGGCGGCGGGCTGCCTGTGTCTGCTCGGAGACCGCAGACAGCCCCGGCCGGATTTGGCTCAGCGGTGTCGGCGGTGAGCGCGAGGCGAAGACGTGAATTGGAAACGCGTGAGATTGCCGCGCTGCCGTGACGACACGTAGCGGCGGGCGCCAATGCGGGGGCGGTGGGCGGGCCGTGTAGCGATCCTCCTGATCCTGGTTCGTTATCTCCCTCCCCCGCCCCTCCCTGCTAGTCTTACACGGCGCACCCACACACGCACGCACTCACACACACAACACAGGTATGCAGCGTGCAAAGGCAATGGGGGCGCCCACCCGGCCCGGCTGGGCCCGGCTAGGCCCCAGGTGCCTCCGCACCCACACAGCGCGGCCCAGCAGCAGCAGCTCCAGAGGATCAAGGTGAGGCGGTAATCAGGCCCGGATCTGGATCTCGGTCCCTGATCCGGCCCGGAGCCGCTTGGAGCCGCTCGCTACCGCGACACCGGTAGTCTAGTGCGGCGCGCCAGCCGTCGGCGGGGTCCTGAGTGGACAGGAGAAAGGTGCCCCACCAGCCGACCTGGGGGTGCACCATCCCCGGCGGTACCCACCCCAATCATGACAAAAATTCAAAACTGTCATAAAATGGGAAAAGAATGTATGTGTGTATTATTGGGCACCTGTGCATGCCTTTGAAAAAAAATTGCAAAAATGGGTGGGCACTACCTCGTCCCAGGCCTCCGCCTGGAACCCTCCTGCTTAACTTCGGTGTTCGAATGGGAACCGGTGTACCAGGTATCGACCGCCGCTAAGACACGGGCACAACGCAGCGGCCTTTTTCAGGGGCACGCTTCCGCAACGGTCAATGTAGCCCCCTCCGCCAGCCAGATTTCCGGAATCAACTCCCTTCGACTGGCTGGTTGGTCTGTGGCACTGCGGCCACTCCCGAGCGGACTGGGGGGGAGGTAGGCTTTCCTATATCGTACACAGCCGAAGCTGCTGTACTTCACGACGAACCCTAGTCGCGACGGCGTGTCCTCGTCTGCCAGATTCACAGGGAGCGAAAACGAAGGTACCGAACCCTAGGTACCCCCGTAGCATACACCCGAGTCTCCGAACCAAGTTTCCTTGGTAGACACAGAGCCCCCCCGCCGGAAACCCCGGGCGACCGAGAGAACCTCGGACCCGGGAACGGGGGTAAGCCCGACCGTGCTGCGGGAATCTTCAAGTTGAAACCCAACGCTTACATCTCTCAGTGACGCAGCGCGCACGGCCGTTCAGACAGCCATACCGACGCCTCGTTCGAAAGTATATTTTACCCTCTGTCTTCCAATCGTAGACACAAGAAAAATTTTGAACAGCTGGCAAGAGTCGAACCCACGACGTTCCGGTCGCCGTTTAGCCACCCTACCAATGCGGCCACAGAGCCGCGATGGTGGCGGCAGCGCGCCCCCCGTACTTTACATGCCGTCGTCTTAGCTGAGCCGACAGAAAAATTGCACGGATCGGCAAAGAGTTGAACCGCCGACCAGCCGCCTGCCGGCTGGACTCGCTAACCACGCGGCCACCAAACCTCCTTGCGGCCCGGCCGCGCGCTCCCGGTACTGTAGCCGCACGACGTGTCCAACAGAATATTGGCTGGACTTTGACTGGAGAGTGACTGGACTGGGAGGCGCGCACTGAGGTACCCCTGAGTCTCCGGCTCTGCGTCGTACCCGCCACACCACGTTGCAGACCCCCCCAGCCGGGCCCGCCCCGCCGCCTTCTGTCCCTCCCCAGCTGCTTTGTGCTGGAATTTGCCAATCGCAGGGCACCGCCGTCCGAACTGAGGGATGGGATTTTTTTCGCCCGCACCCTCCGGGCTCGCAGTGTCTGTCAATATGCGTCCAGGCGAGTCGGAGCGAGGGCCGTCGGGCCGTGCGGGGCGGCGGGGTCTGGCGCCGCGCCAGCCGAAGTGACCCGCTGGACCCGCCCGCCCTGCCCGCCCTGCCCGCCCTGCCCGCCCTGCCCGCCCGGTCCGCCCCTGTCGCCGGGCACCGCGTGCGCGGCGCAGTGCCCGATGGCTCTGACCGCGACCCGGACCCCCCATTGTTGGCTACGCGATATGGCCGTGGCGCCTCGCACGCCTGCCTCCATCGCCAACGACTTACTTTCGGCCGTCTTGGCACCGACCAGCTGCAGGCAGCGTATCAGTCCCACGGGGTACAAACACTGCGAGCTGCGCGCGCGCCGCCCAGACAGCAGTTGTATTTTTGTTACATTATGTATTAAACACAGCGTGCCTCACGGCCGGGGCCAGGGGGCGCGTCGGGAGGCAGTGCCGACCCCGACAAACACGTGACACGCTCTCGCTGCGTCGCCCGTTCTTTCTATTTGTGTTTCGCTCTTTAATTGCTAACTACGTGAAATAAGGAGCCGGAAAACGCCGACACGCAGTCTCCTCCTCCCTTTTCTCTCCCTTCTCTCTTCCTCCCCGGTCTCCTCCACCTCCCCATCCCCCTTCCTCCACCTCCTCCTCCTTCTCCTCCTCCTCCTCCTCCTCCTCCTCCTCCTCCTCCTCCTCCTCCTCCTCCTCCTCCTCCCAGTGCCCCACAGCCTATCTGGGCCCCGCCGCGCGAGAGACATTTGCAATTCGATTGTTCAGACGACTCGCTGCAGCAGGGAACTCCCCCCCCCCCTCCCCCCGCCCACCGCCTGCCGCGCGCACACGCAGTACACGGCTGCGCTCGCCTGTCAATTTCATCCTCCGAAAAAAAATACAGGAGGCCTGAATTGAAAGAATACTAGTGTGGGGAGGTACAAATTACCGCCTCGCTGGGAGTGGAGTGAAGTGGTGGCGGCGGCGGCGGCGGTGGCCGTGGTGGTGTTCCCGGCAGGTAGAGAGTGTGGGTCTGAGTGTTGCTGGAAGGGTGCCAGGTGAGCCACAACCACAGCCCCGGCGCGGCGCTCCCCGCGACGCCCCCGCTATGCCCTTTCCGGTCACACATATACGCTGCACGGCACAGTGAACGAGACGCAAAGGAGTGGTGGGAGAGTGGGGGGAGAGGAAAGGGGGGGGGGGGGAAGGGTCGACCACACGAGACAAAGTACCTCGCTGTGCGCGGCGCGGCCGGGAGCCGCCAGGAGCTCACGGGAAGAAAACTTTACACGGCATGGAGTAGTGAGCGGCCCCCCGCCTGCGTAAGGCTTTTAAGTGGGGCTTTCCCTCTCGTTCTGTTTCCGAGCCAAAACAATGGAGTCGTTCACCGCAACGGCGGAAGCGCTCCCGGTGGCAGTCCGGCCCACCGAATTCTCGACAATACCACACACTGCCACTGTTTACCTCAGACACACCGAGCAGCACCCTTTTATTATACAAGGATTTAGATTTCTTTTTTTTTCATACAAACTTTGTGAAGCAGTCGATTTTAGTAGGCTGTGCGGGCACAAAGAGCTGCCGTACGCGAGCGACGCGAAAAACAAATTCACGACAAATTTCCTATGTGACGTCACGAAATATTCGTCATCGCCATTGCCACGTGTGACGTGAAATACAGTGTAGTGACGGCAGCCGCCGGAGAGGGGCACCGCCGCGTGACATCACATCCCCGCATCACTCCCAGCAGCAGAGCTTTTGTTCAGTGCGAGCGGATTGTTCCGAGCGCTGTACCGATTTCTCCTCTGCTTGCGGATGCGCCGGCTGATCGGGTTGGCCACACACACACACACACACACACACACACACACACCACACAAGCCAGCCGTGCTTCCTTCGTGTGAAACTGACCATGGACAGAACAACGGGGTCGGGCAACAGCGGCGGCGGCGGCGGAGCAGCTCCGGGGTCGCGGCTGCCGGGGCTTTTGTGCTTTGGCACATCCACCACGCGATCGCGTCTAGTTATGTGTTGAGTCGCTATAAATCTGGGCGGCGGCGATCTCATAAATCAGCGCACACTCTATTGACTTGGCCGGATGTGTAGCGAGCGGCCCGGGGTCCGCGTGTCGTGCAGTGCGTGCGTGCGTGCGTGCGTGCGTGCGCCGCGCCCTGAAAATGGGGACATGTTTTGAGCCCGTCGAGCGGCCGCGCCTTCCGGCACAGGAAATCCTTTTGCGTTCCGATTTCCCGGGCAAAGCTGGGCATGCCACTGAAAGTTCTGATCAGCGCCCAACTTAGGAGCCGTCATTATTTCCCAAACCTGGGCGATGGCCGTGACTCTTCCATTCTCAGTGTGTAACACCCGCCTCGGGTGACCTCGCGGCCCGCGGGCGACCTGTGCGTACAGCCCCGGGGGCACGTTTATTTCATACGGGGTCCCGGCCGGCCCCCGCAAGGCCCCCTTCAGCGACGATGCGCCGCTCGCTATTTTATTAATATCGGAACACACATGCACAGTCACACACACACACGGCCTGGAGCACATGAGGGGCAAGTGGGAGGAGGGGGGCCGACCGGCCAATAAATCTGTTCGCATTACACCGGCAGCCAGGGTAAAAGCCTGGTTTTCCTTATGTGTGTCGGAGGGTGGGGGACGGAGCGGGAATGGGAGGGGAGGGGGGAGGGGAGGGGGCGATCGGAATTCGATGTACATGCTTGTGTAGGCACCGCGGGACCCCCCCCCCCCCCCCCCAGTTCTATCTTTGCTACCTGGGCTTCAACTATAAGACCACTGGGCGAGGCTAGTGTCTGACGCAGAGAGACGACGAGAGAGAGAGAGAGAGAGAGAGAGATACCACAACCAATGGGTGCGTCGCCCTCTGCTGCGAAGAAATGAATTGCAATCGGTACGAAAGCGGCCAGAGCAGGATTTACTGCACGGTATACGCCATGGCCGGCCGCTCGTACCGCGAAAAAGGTGAGGGTCTCACACGTGCGTGCGTGTGAGCGTGTGTGTGTGTGTGTGTGTGTGCGTGGGAGCGTGTGTGCCGGGGGTGGGAGAGAAAACTTTGCTCATATCAGGTCTACCACATGTTTCTCTCTCCTCTCCCTTCTGCACCGGTATTGTCCAGCGTCCCCTACTGTTCTCTCTTTCCTCCTTCCTCCCCCGCCCCACCCTCGCCGCTGCTCCGCCCTTGTTACGTCTTTGGTGGGCGCAGGATTAATGTTTAAGTACACGATGTCTCTTTTCCTCTTTCGGCGGCGGATAGCGCCACACCACGCGGTGCGGGGCAAAGGACACACGAGGACAACGTAAAGTTTGAGGACGGCTGCAAAATCAACCAACTTATTTGTCACTAAACCATTTTTCACCCCCCGTCCACCACATTGTTCGGCATCTCAAATTTTCCTGACGTGAAAGCAATCTCGAGAATGAAATTTGTATGCGGAAACCGTACTGTAGGTCTCAGCACAGAATGCAGTGTGCGGTCCGCCCCCCCCCCCTCCACACACACACACATGGGAATAATAACACGGAAACTTAGCACGCGAGTCCAGCCAGCAGCAGGCCCGGCCCTCTGGCCGCCGCGACACCAAACAATTACCAGCGAGACGGCAAACTTGCTTTGCTTTGGCTCCGCTGTGCTCCGCTGCTGTGCTGTGTTCCGCTGGGCCCCGCTGTGTGCGCGGGGCGGCGCGGGGCGGCGCGGGGCGGCACGGAGGGACCGGCAGCGTCTCGTAAAGAGTGCACGGCGCGCAGTGCGCTGCAGCGTGCCAGTCCCAGCGGCAGCGGCGTCGCGGGCGCCCGTCGGACTCCGTGTAGGCAGGCCCGCAGCACATGGGTGCCGGCAGCACACGGTCTCTGGCCTACCCTCCACGGGGCTCCGAGGTGCAGAGGCGAATATGAGGAGGAGCGGGAGCTGAAAGAGAGAGATAGTGTGAGACAGAGTAAGGGGGAGAGAGAGAGAGTGAGAGTAAGGAGGAGATAGAGGGAGAGAGATGGAGACAGAGAAAAAGAATATGAAGAGAGAGAGAGAGAGAGAGAGAGAGAGAGAGAGAGAGAGAGAGAGACGGGGGGTGAAGAAATAGGAAGAGCTGTGGAGTGGCGGCGCATCTAAATATCAGGGACGCCTCACTGTCTGGCTTTGAGATGCCGCGGTACGGAGAATTGTGAATGTGGCGGCGTCGGGGTGGGAACCGAGGACGCACTCGGCGTGTCGTGGGACACACATGAAAGAAGGGGGAGGGGGGCGTGGATAGGTTAGGCTAGGACACGACGGTGAAGACGTTTGGTGGAAATAGTGAGGCGTAACATTCGGGGGACGGCGGGGCGGTGGCTTCTCGGACAGCCACCGCACACGCGATGGCGGCAACCCGCGGCACAGAGCGACGTCACGCGGCGCCAGCCCCCTGCACACGCACGCACACACGAGCGCGCACACGCACACAGCCCGCACAACCCAACAGTAGCAAGGAAAAATTTTTGACCATAAATCTCGTTTATTACGAAACGAAACGGATTCTTAAATCCTCGCCCAGCGCCCCGCAGCAGCCCCGCGGTAGGGCGGCTCGGCTCACACGGCGGGGCCGAGCCGGGAGCCGGGCAGGGTCGGGCCGGCGGGCAGCTCTGTTATTGGCTATCGCGCTGCACTGCACGCCGCGGCACTTTATTTCGCCTTCAAGGTAGGGAGGGACGTCCCTCGCGGAGCCCCCGATCCTCCTCCTCCTCCTCCTCCTCCTCCTCCTCCTCCTCCTCCTCCTCCTCCTCCTCCTCCTCCTCCTCCTCCTCCTCCTCCTCCTCCTCCTCCTCCTCCTCCTCCTCCTCCTCCTCCTCCTCCTCCTCCTCCTCCTCCTCCTCCTCCTCCTCCTCCTCCTCCTCCCGAGGATGCCACGACCTCGGGCGCGGCGCCGACCGGCCCGTGCGCGCGCCAACGGCGAAACACACGGCCATTGAGAGGCTGCGAGGGTCGTGACCGGGTCACCGGGCCCGCGGCCTTACAGCGGCGGCGTGTCGGCGGCCGTGCTGGCATCAAAACTGTTTTCAAAACTGTCTCGCCCGCAAAGCGGGGCCAAAGTTTGGCGCGTCGCGCGCCTTGTAGTTAACACGTGTAACTCGATTTGCCGCGCGGCAACTCGGCGCCGCGGCTGCACTGTCTGCCGCCACGCATTTGAATGTATTTTCGGCGCGCCGCCGCCGCCGCCGTTCGCGCCGCGCCCCGTCTGTTGCCCGGACCAACTTTTGGCTTGTTGCCTTCGTTATTCCGTCCGGGGGCTCCGGGTGGGCCGGGGGCACCGGAGGCGCGCCGCCGGGGGCCCAGGGCTCACGGTTGTCGAAAATTGACAACCTCTGGCGGCGCGCACGCCGGGCCGCACGCCCGCATGCCGAGGTGCCCCTGCAGTCTCTCTCTCTCTGTCTCTCTCTCTGTCTCTCTCTCTCCCTCTCACCGCCAGACCGCACCCCCAGCCGGCACCGCCAGATAAAAGCCTCGTTCCCTCACACGCTCACCCCCCCCCCCCCTCTCTCTCTCTCTCTCTCTCTCACTCTCTCTCTCTCTCTCTCACAGCAGCTCACCTGGAGAGTTAATTTGGTGAGACACCCCCCGACTCCCTCCGCCCTCCCCTCTTTAGAGATGCCGTGGAGGGAGGGGGCGACGAAACTGACAAGAAACATTTTTCCAGCATATATCCTCCATCCGGGAAATAAGCCGAGCCTGACAACGGACGCTTCAAATATCTATGAAAGCGAAAGTGCGAAGGCGAAAAAAGTGGGAAAAGAGAAAAACCAAAATCATTTCAATTTCCGCCGTGCGTTGAAAGGCTTACAAAGGACACGATTACTCAGCTTTATACGAGTCGGAATTATTCAAATGCACGCGATGGTGCCATTTACATGCTAATCCTCGTGCGAGGTCCTCTCGAAGGGGGAGGGGGGGGGCGACGCCTTTTCCCGAAGCAGCGGCGGCAGCGCCGACAGCAGTCTGATGCGTAACATGGTGTACTACCCCACCGTGCCGCTGCACTCCGACAACAGACCCTCTCTGGCTGTTGCTCCCGCGGTCCTATGGGATTCGAAAAGAAATGTATGGAGGAGGGGTGGTGGGGGGGGGGCGGAAGACGGGAGGGGGAGACGGGAGGGGAAAAGGCAGTCACACGACGAGAGATGGGCGCGCGCGCTCGTTATATTTTCAAACAGGGCGTAAAGCCGCGCCGACAGGCAAAAGAGCGGGACTCTTGGGTCGGCAAAAGGTCACCCGGGGCCGGCGGGGCAGTCGAACAGACAGAAGGGTGGCCGTCAAAGGGAGGGCTGGCGGCGCCCGTATCGGAGCAGAGCGCGGGCCGCTCTCCGAATGCCGCGGCGCGCACCCAGGGACCCGCGCGGCGTGATGGGGAACAGTGTGCCCTGCTGGAGACTCCAGTACAGCAGGCCCCACGGGCGGCCTGCAGCTGAGAGCACCTCACTGCATTCCCGTTGTGTTCGGCAGGCAGCTCCACGGCCTCGGCCTCAGACTTGGCTGTCGGGCGTCAGGCCTCACGCGCCGGCCCGCCGGGCGCAGTAGCACGCCGTGCTGCCTATGCGGCTATTGACAGGGGCTCCGCTGCAGCGGCCAGGCCCTGCCTGAGCCTACCGCCGCTACCCCCACCCCCTCTCCCTCTCTCTCTCTCTCTCTCTCTCTCTCTCTCTCTCTCTCTCTCTCTCTCCTCCGTTCCTCTCGGTCGCTCGTCATTCGTGACACATCGAAGTCGTATCTGGAGCAATATCCGGCCCTGGCCCAGGTGAGGCGCTCTTTCTCCTTTAATAATGCGAATCCATTCTCTTTCTCTCTCTCTTGCTCTTCATCTCTCTCACTCTCTCTGCACACGAGCTAACCCTCTCACCCTCTTACTCTTCTGCTCTGCGCTGTCTGCGCCACACCGTTTTCGGGGAGGAGGGGGGCGGGGGCTCTCCCGCCAAACTCTCCCGAACGCGCGCGGACAATCAAATTTCCGCTTCGGTAAAAGTTTTTTCGGGACTAATTTGACGCAAAAAAGCAGGCCGCTGTCCCTCCCAGGCGGCTGAGGCCGGCCGGCAGCGGGCCTCGGAGACGAGGCCTCGCCGGCCTCAGCCGCCCGGCCAAGTTGCCGCTCCTTTCTTTGAGTTGATGTCCACCGACTGCCGGCCGGGTTTGCAGACGGCCACGCCGTACCGCGCGGCGGGGCGGGGCCGGGTGGAGCCGGTGACGAGGGGCCGGTCTCCTTCGGAACCAACTGACCGCTGGAGGCGGCTGGAGGTGGCTGGAGGTGGCTGGAGGCGGCTGGAGGCGGCTGGAGGCGGCTGGAGGCGGCTCAGTTGACGCTGGCTTTGTTCGGTTTGACTTGGGAGTGGCGCCGACAATCTCAGCCCTCCCTGCTCCCCCGCCTCACCGCTTCACCCCCGCGGTGACATGAAATCTGCGCGAGTCGCTTTCGTGATCTAATAGCCGTGATCTAGGCCTCCAATAGCTGCTCTACACCCAGATAAAATGAGTGCTCGATTTGAAACAAGAATGAGACGTTTTCGGCGATATTGAGGGCATTGGGGTCGGGTCGAGAACATTCCGCTCAACCCAATCCCGATGTTCTCAAAAATTTTGAGAACATCGCTTTTTGAGCGTTTTTCTAGATGTACGCCTGGAATGTTTTAAGCGGTGTCATGTACTGGCGTGTTAATCCGCCATGTACATCTTTTCACAGTGTCGTTTCTTTTGTAAATGCAACCCCAATTCTTGAGAGTGAAACCGAAAAAAAAACGGCATTCGGTGAGGATTTTCACCCTAGAATGCGTTGGAAAAGGAGCGAGAAAAGAGGATGTGGCGAGGATTAAGAGGGGGAGGGAGGGGGGAGAACGGAATGGAGGGACGGGGGAGCAGTCGGCTGGCTTTAGGCACGTACCAAACGAACGCCACATCATCGCCATGTTTCTTTATCAAAACGCCTTCCCGAGAGAGAGAGACAACGAAAGGGGGAGGGAGAGTGGGGGTAGGGGTGGGAATGGCAAAAGAAAAGGGAGGCAGCGAGAGAGAGCCACAACAAGAGCATGCGGGCGCCGGGCGACGAACAAGGCGGGCGTGTCTTTGAGGCGCTGGGAACGGCGCCGCCCCGCCGCCGAGCCGCCGCCGGTGGCCGCGGCGTCCGCGCCTGCAGCCCACGCCACGCCTCCGCCCCTCCCTGACACGTGGGTGCCACGCGTCGCGAACAGGGAAGAGACAGCGAGAGGGAGAGAGAGAGAGAGAGAGAGAGAGAGAGAGAGAGAGAGAGAGAGAGAGAGAGAGGCGCTTGACGCGCAGTTTCAGTCAGCTCTACTCTATTTTCCAGGAAACGTTTTCCCCGGGAGTGACGTCAACACGTACCACAAATCGTTCAGAAGGGGGCGCCGTCGTTTCGGCCAGAACGTGTTTCTCCTTTCCCCGGAGCGGAGAGGTGTGGAAGGGAGAGGGAGAGGGAGGGGGTGTAATAGGTGCTGAGGATGAGACAGAGCTGAACCTCTCTCAGACGTCAATCGGGGAGGAAGCGAGACAGAGAGATGGGAGAGACGGGGGCGGCGGGGCGTCGGGGCGACGGCTGAAAAATAGCAAACCGCGCCGTGAATGGGACCTTTGCTCTGACTGGGATGTTCCCTTTACCTCCCGGGGGGACGGCGCGTCGCCGCCGGCGGGCGGGAGTCTCGGAGGGGAGGGGGGGGGAGTAAGAAAGGGTCGTGGGGCGGGGCGGGGCCGTGGCGACAGGGCGCCGAAAACACCTCACGTACAATAAATCTATTTCCCCCCTCCCACCAGACATCGCCGGCGTGCGCGGCGACGGCAGCGGTGGCGCGGGGCGGGGCGGAGGGGCCGAAGGGGGGAAGGGGGGGGGCGATAAGGGTCCAGTAAATCAGGCCAGGGGCTCCTTAATTAAGAAGCCATCGCTGTCGAGGGGCGGCCCGGTCCGGGGGGCCACGAGGAGCAGACAGCCCCGGGGGAATCATCCCGTGAATACGCTCCCGATCACCGTGTGCGCACAGGGGGGGGGGGGGGGGGGGGGGGGGGGGGGGGGGGGGCATCTCACGGGGGGCCGGGGGCCCTGCAAGGGCGTGTCGGGGGAGTGCCATTGTGTGGCCGGTGGCCGTGGGGGGAGGGGGGAGCCGACACGCCGCCCCCGCGCACCGCACTGTTGCAGCCAGGAACACGCGGTGACACGCGATTATGTGACACCCCCCCCCCCCCCCCCCCCCCCCCCCCCCCCCCCCCCCCGCCCCCCACCCCCACCCGCCGCCCCCCGGCCGGGCGCCGGCGCCCTGCGGTCAGTGTGCATGCCGTATCCCCGCGTGGACAAAGCCAAGCAGCCGCCGTGTTGAAGCCACAAAATGTTCCGCGCCGCCGACGAGCCGCAGTGCGGACCGGTATCCCGCCGATGTACACGTGCGCGGAGAAAACTCAGTATTAAACTCGAGTATTAAAGGCCGGTGCAGGACGGTCTGTGACGGCGGCGCTTGATCCGGCAAGCAATGCCCCGCAGACACAGCAGCAGCCGAGGCCGCGGCCTCCCCGCCGCCTCGCGTGCCCCTCCCGTTGGGCAGGTGGGGGAGGTCATCTGACTTCGTCAGTGTTTTTACCATCCATCTCAATCCAAAGATCTTCCACGCACGGCGCTCACGAGGTACACCTTCCACCGCGAGGGACGGCCCCACTTTCGCAGCGAGATGATGCGCGCCCTCCGTCATTCGTCTCGCGTTACAGGGCCATCTTCTCTCTTAAGGGCCCCGGTAGATAGGGGCATGAGGGGGGCTGCAGGGGTCCCCCACCCCCCTTCCACCCCCTCCCCGGGACCGCGCGACGCGATATGCGGTGGGTGCTGCAGCTCCGCTCGCCTTACCATGGCTAACGCATTTTTTATAGACGGCCATTTTGTCCTGCTTTCCATATGACCATTAATTTTGTCGCTCTTCTTGTTCGCCGTATAAATCGCCCCTCGCCTCTCGCCCCCGCCGGGCTTCGGTCCTCCGGGATCTGGAGTGGCGCAGCGGCGGCGTGGCTGGAGGCGGCTGGAGGCGGCTGGAGGCGACTGGAGGCAGCCGGAGGTGGCTGGAGAGAGCTAGAGGAGACACTAGAAGAGCTGGGGGCGGCTGGAGAGACGTTAAAGGTGGCTGAAGAGAGCTTGGGGATGCGCTGAAAACTGATCGAAATGTGAAGTCAAATTGACACGAAATTTGATCAATTGTCGTAGACATTTCTAGTCGCATTTTTAATGTATACTTTCTTAGTCAAGACTACTAAGGATTTCAGTTCGACCTAACTCTTCTGAGAGTGGAAGAGGCTGGAGAGAGGTGCTGGAGGAGACGCTGGAGAGAGATGGCTGGAGCTGGAGGAGGCGCTGGAGACGGGCCGGGCCGCTGACGGGAAGCTCCGCGGCGCTCCGCGGCGCTCCGCGGCCGTCGCCCGCTTACCGCCGCCACCTGCTGTTGCTGCTGCGGCTGCTGCGGCTGCTGCGGCCCGGACGAGGCGCGAACGCGCGAACGGCTCGAAATATTCATGGCGGCGAAAGTTAATAACCAACTATCGCCATAAAAGTAAGAGTTCATTTATGATGGGGGAGGCGCGCGCGGCGCAGCGGCGGCAGCGGCGGCAGCGGCGGCCTGACACAGTTCGCCGTGCGCTGGGTCAGGGCGGGGAGGGGTGGGGCGGCCGAGCGGGGCGGCTGGTGGCGCCGCCAAGGGAGGGGTGGAGTCACTACACACGAGCCGCGGTTCCGCGTATACAAGCGAAGCTCGCGGAAGGAAAGTCGGTTCGACATTAAAACAGCCGATGGGCGCTAGGTCGTAAAATCCTGCGAACGAATTTCGTGAAGTCACATAAATGGACCATATCATTCAAATCCCTTTAATTTCTGAAGTGCTTGCACGGCATTGTGGCAAAGTAAAAAGCAGAACTTGTTTTTGGCTGTGTCGGGCCGCGAGCGGCGGCCGCGATGCGGTGGTTCCAGCCCCGGTTCCAGCCCCGGCTCCAGCCCCGGCTGCGTGGCCAGGCATGGCTAGGCACATGGCCGACCACATCGTTGTGAGCGTGATATTTTGTGGAATGCTTGGCAAAGCACGGGAAGCGGAGAGGCGGGGAGAGTGGGGGGGGGGGAGGCCACAAGCCAGGCCACGGTCTGGTGGGCCGTGCTTAGTGGGCTGCGGGGGGTCGCGGCGGCAGGGGAGGCTCACGTGGCCGAATCCTGCACAACAACAGCACTTTTGATCCCCGCGAGCGCGGAACCGCGCCACCGTGTTGGAACCGCGTGCGGGGGGCCGACGGGGCACAGCGGGGTCCCCGCGAGGGGCGAGGCCCCACGCGGGGGAGCAGGCGCAACAAGGTCACCTGCGAGCAGCTAGCACCCCGCGCGCAGACGGCCACTGAATTATTTTAAACAAACTCCTCGCCAAGGACCAAATTATTCACGAGGCATCGTTCCACCTTCATGCAGAATATTACATCGAGCGGGCGGGGTGCGGGGCCGGGCCGCGTAGGGGCAGCGGGGGCTCTGAAACATTTTGGTGGTAGGATCAGAGAGAAAGAAATGGACAGAGCGAGTGTGAGAAAAGGAGAGAGAGAGAGAGAGAGAGAGAGAGAGAGAGAGAGAGAGAGAGAGGGAGAGAGAGAGAGAGAAGGGGGGGCTTCAAGAAGTGACCTGGAGAGTGAGCAAAGGAAGGTCGGTCGAAAATATTCCTTGCAGGTGTAATCTTAATCCCAGGGCGCGGGCTCTCGCTCTCTTTGATGACACTTTATTCATTCATTTTCTGTCAGTGGTTTCGTGCTGCACAGACTGGCGGCCCTGCGGGGGCCCTTGCGGGAGCCCTTGCGGGGGCCCTTGCGGGGGCCCTTGCGGGGCCCCCCCCCCCCTTTGGGTGCTCGCGGTCCTCTGGTCAGGTCCGGCCTAACGCTATGAATAATTCTCAGGGGATATTCGATCGCACGGAAATAAAAGGGGATCGCCGGAGGAAACGCGGGCGGGGGAGGGGGAAAGGACAGGGGAGCGGGGAAAGGGGGCGGGTCCTCATTATCACGGGACCCGGCCGCCCTCTGGGGCACGACCCTTTGGCTAGGCCCTGGCCGAGGCCCTTTACGCCCGTCTTTTGTTGACTAACACTCCTTTTAGAGGCTGGCTCTGCGGGGTCGAGGCAGTGGTGCGGGGGCGGGCCTCCGAGCGCCAGCAGCGGGGCCAGTGTCCCCCCCGGGGGCAGGTGGACACGCGTACGCGTGCGGGGGAGAGAGAGAGAGAGAGAGAGAGAGAGAGAGAGAGAGAGAGAGAGAGAGCGTGTACGTGTGTGTGTCCGTGCGTCTGCGTGGGAGCTGCCTGTCGAGCCCGCTGAAGAGTAAGGAGGGGCGTGAAGGTCAGGGCACGACCGCTGCCGCCGCGGGGCCGCCGAGCTGACATGCCGGAGTAGATGGTGGCGGCGAGGAGTTGCGTTCACGGTCGTGGCGGCGGAGCAGGAAGCGGCGGGGAAGGGCGGGCTGCCGTCGGCGCTGAGGTGAGGAGGCGAGTCCGGCACCTCCGCACCAGAACAACACCACTCGCCCACCGCCGCATTCGCCTCTCGTTTACGGCATTTACTTCTCGTTTACAGCATTCACGTCCACGTTGCATACGTGAGTGCCGCGGTTTGGCCGGCCGGCTGCGTCCCAGCCACCGCGAGTGTACGCGAAAGGGGGCTGCGTGCGGAGGTGCTGCGGAGTGGGTCGCCACCACCGCCACCTGTTTCGTACGCAGCCGGGGGCCGCAGACCCGGCTGCCCCCCCCCCCCCTCCCCCTCCAACGCACGCGCCCCCGCCCGCCCCCGCCCGCCCACGGCAGTCGGACTCGGACCCGGCCGTTTCTTTTTATTAGATACGCAGCCCGGGCAAAGATTACCGTCTGTGCGTGGCAAAGTGTGGGCCGGTGGGGGTCTGGTGCGCGGGCTGCGCGGGTGGGCCCGTGGGGGGACGGGACCACGGGACCACGGGACCACAGGGTAGAGGGGGGGGGGGCGCTTCTGGCGCGGTCCGGGCCCCGTGTGGTTACCATGTCTTCCTTACAGCGAGTCTATAGCGTCCCCGGATAGCCCGGCCGGCCGCAGCCAGCGAGACAATTTGTAGAAAAATCCGAAATGTGAATATCTTTCACACACCCCGCCCTCCACCCCGACCAAAGACTCCCAGTCTATTGGCGTCGCCCTGCGAATAAACGCCTCCCTGCTGGCTACGGCGTCTGCCTCCTTGCCTTGTTGCGCACTCGGTTTTTCAGAACTGGAAGCAGCGAACCGTTCAATTGCAGCGAGCTCATCCACCGGACTGGAGGTGCGAAAGTTTTGTTGCACCGAGAGACGCCCCGCGCCTCTCGGCCACGCGCCACACTTGCGACCCCCGGGGGCGGCGGGGGCTCGGCGGGGGCTCGGCGGGGGCTCGGCGGGGGCTCGGCGGGGCCGGAGTGTGCCTTTTGCAAGAGAGAAGGCAGAGCACGCGAAGGCCGTAAAGTTATTCCAGGAGAGGGGCCGGGGAGGGGAGGAAAAATTAGTGTCTCGCCTGGCCTCTCTTTTCTTGTTCAACACACACACGCGCGCGCACAAACACACACACGGGGCGCGTTCACTGCCGTGCGCGTGCGGAGACGTTTTCCAGGGAAAGTTTAAGACGGGAAAGAAGCCTTTTTCGACACATGCTCAGAGGGAGGGAGGGGAGGGGGTAGCATGTGTGGAACGTGTGGGAAGGGGGAGGGGGAGGGGGCAACATACTCAAAGTTTCCGCGGCAGAGAATGGGCCTTCTAACGTGCGTAATCTCGCGTTTGTTGTGCCCTTGTAAAGTCATGACTCTGTGTGTGTGCGTGTGTGCGTGTGTGTGTGTTTTGACAAACCCCGCTGCCTTTGGTCAGACAAAGTACGGTGGCAAGTGAGTGAGATGTAGATGGCGGGAGAGAGAAGGTGAGAAAGACAGAGAATCGGGGAACAGGGGGAGAGAGACAGACAGAGAGCGAAAAAGAGAGGGAGAGAGAGAGAGAGAAAGAGAGAGAAAGAGAGAGACCTGCAGCGGCCCGAGTTTTTCTGGGCGAGCCGTCGCGTACTCATGGTCTGAGGGTGCACAGCCTGCTGCTGCGCTGAGCGAGAAAGAATTATGCTTTATCGCGCGCATACCATCGTCGCCCCCGTGCACACACACACACGCTCACATACGTACGCGACCACCACCCGCTCCACCACCTTCATCCTCCTCTGCAAGGATCGAGTAAAAATGGGCCCAAAACATAATCCTAACGCAGCGTCCTCATCCCGGTCCGGTGGGGGGAGAGCGTGCCGGGGGCAGACGGCCATGTTTTATGCACCAGTTGGCGCTCGCCGGGCTTCGCCTCCGCATTTTGTTTGGCGTGTTTGCGCGGCGCGCCGAATGCGTGATGCAGACATCTCCCATTCCCCTTATAACTCCTGAAGCCCCGCCCGGCCTCGGCCGCTTTCCTGGGAGCCGGCCGCCACAGCAGCGCCGCTCCGCTGGGCTCTTTGCGGAGACACGGCCGGTGTTCGAAATCGTGCGCGCGGACATCTTGTCTCTCTCTCCTTCCCTCGCGTTATTCTATCTATCTATCTATCTAACCCCCTCCCCCCGCCCCCTCTCTGCCTTCCCCTCTCTCTCTCTCCATGTCTGTCTCTGGCTGCCTGTCTATCTCTTCGTCTCTCCATCTTTCATAAGAGGCCGAGGTGTAGTAGTGTGGCAGAGGCTGGAAAAGTGCTCGGACAAGAGCTCTGCCCGCTCGCGGCGCGCACAAGGAGGAGCCGAGGTCGGCCGAGCCGGGCCCGGCCGGGCGCCGCTGGCGTATCTCCCGAGATTTCACCACGTGCCCTATCATGTCGTCCCAGGTCGGGAGGCACGCCGCCATCCAGGCGTCTCTCTCCGTCCCCGTCTCTCCCCCTCGCTCTGCTTCTAGGAGTGTACGTGTAGGAGAGAGGGAGCCCCGACGGGGAGCGGAGACAGAGGGGGTGGCGGGCGAGGTCCTGCGCCGGCCCGCCCCCGCGCCGCCCCCGCGCCGCCCATACACGATACGATATCTGTGTGACGCCTGACTTCACCGCCATTCTGTGTGGACAGCGAGGCGGCAGTGGAGCGGGGCGGCCGACCGGCCGGGGCAGTGGGGGCAGAGGCGGGAGACCGGGGCTGCCGGGGCTGCCGGGGCTGCCGGGGCTGCCGGGGCGGGCCGCGGGCTGTGCACACGCACAAATAAGCTGATCGACAAACGCCAAACCTTTCCTTTTCGCTATTCTCCAGCGGTGGACCATCACATCCCGGACGCCGTGCCGCCCCGCTCCGGCGTCCAGCTCGCGCGCCACTAAACCCTGCGCCCCCCCCCCCCCCCTTCGCAGCAGCCTTTTCGGCGTCGTCGTCCTGCTTGGCCCGCAGCTCGTAGCTGTGTACACGAGGCTTGTAGGGTTCCATTGAACCGATTGTGATTTTCCTGGTTATCGCACCCTTCACTGGACAGATTGAGAGACATGGCGGAGGATCACCGATTCAGGAAACCGGCTAACAAGGTCGGGGTAATCCCACGGTAACCCGGGGTAATCCGAGGTAATGGATGAGTAATGCGGGGTAATATAGATGTAATGCGAGTGATCCGGCTGACAGCGACCTGCAGGCCCAAGGGCCCCAAATTTCTCGGTTCATACAACATCCATTAACAGTGCAATGATAGAAACAACGACGAGGACACGGACGGAGGAGACGAACACGCCCGTCGTGGCCGTGACGTTCCGTCGGCCGCCGGCGTTCGCGGGCGGCTCGTAAAGCTACCCCATCCCTATGGTTAGGGCCGCGCGGGGTCAGACAGCTCCCCGGGGGGCCGGCGTCAGTGACGGGCGCGCGGCGCCCCCAAGGCGGCCCCAGCGCAAGCGGACACCGGCCCCCGGCCTCCCCCGAGGCCGGCCCCGGGGAGCCGCCGCCGGGGCAGCCGCCGGGAGCTGTATTCATTTTACATCCTGAGGGACGGAGCCGAGAGGAGAGCCGGCGGGCAGCCGACCGCCCGCACATGTACCGCCTCATGAGGACGGAGCCCGGCGGTGTCGCCTGCTGCAGTACGAGGCTAGAGGTACACTGGCGACGCGCGGCGAGCTTGAGGACGGCGAACGAGACACGAATCCCACGAATCCATCTCCCTGCTGCCCGGCCGCCGCCGCCCCGCCGCCTCCAATCCCCCGTTCCACCTCATCCACTTTCGATTCCCGCCAAGTGGCCCCCCGCCGGTGTGCCGCGCTGCCTTTTCCTATTCCCTCTCCGCCCCAGGAGACGAGTCGCGCCAGGCGCCCCCCGTGGGGCCCCGCGGGGCCCCCGGCGGCGCGCGGCTGCTCAGCCGAGCAAACCGCTCATCTCGGCGAACGCCGCGTGAGGCAGCGGCGCAGCGCCGGCCTGCGGAGCCGCCTGCCTCACAGGCTGCGGCCCCTGAGAGATAGCGCCGGGACACCTGCGCGACCTGCCTCAGTCTGCAGCCCCAGGCACCACCGCGTGGCCCGCTGCCTACCTTAACTTTTAAAACGCACACTTGCACGCAGAGAGACAATAGTAATGACACACAGTGGCAGTTTTTCTGGGGCGGGCACCCGCGAGGGAGCAGCCTGCTCATTGATAGTGCCCATGCCGGTAAATGATTCAGGTGGAGTTCCAGCTGGAAACAATTGGAGAGCTCCAAGACGGCGGGCTTGTTGTTTCCCGAGAGAGGCGGCGTGCACCTCCCCTCCCCATCCTCCCACGCTGCCCGGCGCTGCAGACAACGCCGCTCGCCTGCTCTGCAATACAAACAGTGTTTCAGAGAATTACAGGACATCGATTGACCCGAAGACAAAGTGGCACTGCCGTAGCCATGCTGCTCCCTCCCCCCCTCTCTCTCTCTCTCTCTCTCTCTCTCTCTCACGCACACACACACACTCTCTCTCTCCATCCTTCTCCCTGGAACTACCGCGTTCTGCACGGACCCTGTAACCGCATGCGCTTCCAAACAATGTGCCCTTCTCAGATATCTTCTGTTTTACTGCATGCAACGAGTTTTCCTGTTCTGGTGAAAAGCGATGTTCCAGTCAGGGAGCTACGGATGAAACGAGGCCAGAACTGAGGGGAGAGGGGGAGGGGGGGGGGCACGCGCCACGCGCCCCCCCGCGAGGGCGTTGGCGGCCACACACACGCGCGCGCACACGCACACACGCTCACAGCGCTGCGGGAGGGCCGCAGAGTCTGGTCTCTCTAACCAAAGTCGCCCCGTGCGCCCCCACGCCCTCTCAAAGACGAGGCAGGGGGTGGCGACCGCCACCGCTGTCTCCCTGCCTGTCTCTCACTCTCTCTTTATCTGCGTCTCCGCCCGGCTCGGCCTCTCTAATCTTGTTCGTGCATTACAGCGGCCTTGCTGCAGCAGCTGCTCAGTATGTGCCACGCGCCCGCCCCGCCGCCCGCCCTGCCGCCCGCCCCGCCGCCCCTTGGCCCGGAGACACCGAAGGGTCGCATACTAGATTCCAATATCGCACCCTTGTCGTCCAAGCTGCTATTTGCCGTGCCGCCAGCAGCACGGGAGGGTGACAACAAGTGCACGGTGGTAGGGATGGGGGGGGGGGGGGGGGGGGGGGGGGGCGAGGCGGCCCAGCCGTGGGGGGGGGGGCGCTGATCTGGCTACTGCCACCCACCTCTCTACTCCCCGTCCTCTCTTCTCTCTCTCTTCCTCTCTCACTTCCTCTCTCTATGTCTGTTTGTCTCTCTCCCCTTTCACTTATTGTCGTGCCAATATCAGGGCACTAATTACAAGGAGGAATACAGGTGTTCGTGTGCCCTTCGCCACGTCCGGGGCCCTCGTGTGCCGCGCCGCGAGGTTAGCCGAGACTCGCTCTATCGACGTAATAGTTGTTCCGGCGCGACGTTACAGGTAACAGGTACAGATAACAGGTACAAAACATATTGACAGGTCTCTCAATATGTTTTGCTACCACGACGATTTTTCATATACGATTTTAGCAAAGTCATAGTCCATTATCGCGATCAGCCGTTTCCCACACCACCAAGAGGTTTCTATTTTTTTTTTAACTGTAAAAATAAAACAAGGACTTTGTGAAGGGCTTTTGTGCAGCGCTGTCGAAACGTTGGCTCTGCGCTTCCGTGGGTGAGAGGGGGGGGGGGGTTCATTTGAGCTGCGGCGCCGTCAGCGCTGCCGCCGGCTGCCGTCGGTGATGCAAGCTGAGGCCTCGTCCGCTCGCCGGCCTCGCTCCGACCAAAACGAACCTGAATCTGCATCTATCAGCAGCGAGAGAACAAGTCCGTCGATGCGGAGACTAACGAGCGGGAGAGAGATAGAGATATGCCTTTCGAAGTATTGCAGGCATCGCCGCCGAGGTATCCGTATTATTGGGCACCTGTCCATGCCTTTGAAAAAAAATTGCAAAAATGGGTGGGCACTACCTCGTCCCAGGCCTCCGCCTGGAACCCTCCTGCTTAACTTCGGTGTTCGAATGGGAACCGGTGTACCAGGTATTGACCGCCGCAAAGACACCGGCACAACGCAGCGGCCTTTTTCAGGGGCACGCTTCCGCAACGGTCAATGTAGCCCCCTCCGCCAGCCAGATTTCCGGAATCAACTCCCTTCGACTGGCTGGTTGGTCTGTGGCACTGCGGCCACTCCCGAGCGGATTGGGGGGGAGGTAGGCTTTCCTATATCGTACACAGCCGAAGCTGCTGTACTTCACGACGAACCCTAGTCGCGACGGCGTGTCCTCGTCTGCCAGATTCACAGGGAGCGAAAACGAAGGTACCGAACCCTAGGTACCCCCGTAGCATACACCCGAGTCTCCGAACCAAGTTTCCTTGGTAGACACAGAGCCCCCCCGCCGGAAACCCCGGGCGACCGAGAGAACCTCGGACCCGGGAACGGGGGTAAGCCCGACCGTGCTGCGGGAATCTTCAAGTTGAAACCCAACGCTTACATCTCTCAGTGACGCAGCGCGCACGGCCGTTCAGACAGCCATACCGACGCCTCGTTCGAAAGTATATTTTACCCTCCGTCTTCCAATCGTAGACACAAGAAAAATTTTGAACAGCTGGCAAGAGTTGAACCCACGACGTTCCGGTGGCCGTTTAGCCACCCTACCAATGCGGCCACAGAGCCGCGATGGTAATGACAGCGCGCCCCCCGTACTTTACATGCCGTCGTCTTAGCTGAGCCGACAGAAAAATTGCACGGATCGGCAAAGAGTTGAACCGCCAACCAGCCGCCCGCCGGCTGGACTCGCTGACCACGCGGCCACCAAACCTCCATGCGACCCGTGCGCGCGCGCCCGGTACTGTAGCCGCACGACGTGTCCAACAGGATATTGGCTGGACTTTGACTGGAGAGTGACTGGACTAGGAGGCGTACACTGACTGGAAGCACCGGGGTACCCCTCGGGGCAGCGGCAGGTTTTTAGAGGGAGGAGGGGGGGGGGGGGCAGCGGGGGGCGGGCGGGGGCGGGCGGGGGCGGGCGGGGGCGCGCCGGCGCCTCGTTCGTTTGGCTTGGAAATGTTCCACTGCTCTGACACCGCCCACCACCACTCTGGCGAGGGAAGGGAGAGGGAAGGAGAAAAAGAGAGAGAGAGAGAGAGAGAGAGAGAGAGAGAGAGAGAGAGAGAGAGAGAGAGAGAGAGAGGCGGTGTTCCTTTTCTCCATTTCATACCCAGCTTGTGTGGTACCGCCGTATCGAGGAGCCGATGGAGGCGGCCGGCCTCCTCCCCACCGATCCTGCGGCCAGGACGATGGTTTCCAGTTGGGATTGCGGAGCCGGGACGTCCCGGAGACGCCCTGAGGACGTCCTGCAGGGCGCCGGCCGGCGGGACGTGCCGATACGGGGATCAGTAGTAAATGGTTTCCTATCAGCGTGGGGTCCACGGGGTCCACACAGGGTCCACATAAGGTCCACGCAGGGTCCACGCGGCGGCTGCGATTCGCTGACCGCTGGGAAGCCGCAGTCCCCCCCCCCCCCCCCACACACACACATGACCTCGGTTTGCCGCAGTTATTTGTTTGCGTTCTACGGAAAACACTCGCCTTTATCCTTTGTTTATTACTTTTTTATGACTGCGAGCTTATTACGGGGACGTATTTTACTGCCCGGTCGCGTATGAGGGCCCGACCCGTTTTAGTGCTTTTATTAATTGTATGGGCAGGGAAGCCTTTTATAGGGTCAGGCGGGTCGGGCCATCTCGGGGGGACTGGCGCGGCCCGCTGCTGGCTCCGCTCCGCTCCGTCCGCGCGGACACTCGCCAAGCTCGCCATTAATTGTGAGTTTTTCGAGAATGAAAGATAGTCGGGATCTCGGCTTGGTCCCAGCACTTCTTCAACGATGCGGTCACATGACCTCTTCCGATAGAATATGCGGAAGGTGTGAGTTGGCCACGATGATGCCTGCCACTTCTTATTTCCTATCGGGAAAGATCGTTATGTGACCCCACTTTCCGCAGTCACTGGTTGTGACACTAACAAAATACTACGTATATCGGGGACGCGGCCGGGGCCTCGGTGCCCCCCCCCCCCCCCTCCTCCTCCTCTCCCATGTCCTTTCCCGCGCGGCACCGTGGCGCACCACCGCCTCCTTTTAGAAAACATACACAAGTCCTGGACGCGTTCCAACCACAAATGCGGAACCCGGGCCCGCGCGCGCGTCGCTGGGGCGCTACGGCCGAGTCCGATTTGACCCTCCCCCCCCCCCCCCCCTCCTTCCCACCTCCACCCCCCTCTCTCGCGCCGCGGACCCGACCGCTCTTACCATTCTTTCCCTGCTTTGGGTCGTAACGGACGCGAAATTGTGAAATATCCGGGCCAGCACTACCAGCGCTACCACCGCTGCCTCAGTCGTAACGGACGCGAAATTGTGAAATATCCGGGCTCAGCACCACGCTACCACCGCTGCCTCAGCCCCCCCCCCCCCCCCCCCCCCCCCGCCCCGCCCTCTGCCACCCCGCTACCACCACCGCCACGCCGCGTCCTACAACGCCCCGCCACGCCACGCCCGCCAACACGCGCGCGGGGTGCGGCGAAAATGTAGCGTCTGTCGTTGGTGTGAATGATGGTTCACTTAGGCTGCCGGCAGCCAGCCAGTGCTTTAGCTTTTTGGTCTCGCTAGCCAGCAGCGCCTCCCCCCTCCCTCAGCCCCCTGCAGCCGCCGCTGCTGTTCGCGAGGCCGCCGAAAGTGGCAAATATTTTGTGTTTAGGCGCGCGGTACATTGAGCCGTTGGCACCATTATGAACGCCGACGGACGCGAATACCCGCGGCACGGGGGGGAAGGAAAAGTGAAGGGGGAAGAGGGAGCGAGGAGTGGGAAGGGGGAGGGGGAAGTAGTAGGCAGCGCGCAAACATGGAGCCGCACGGCGCGGCCCCGCGGCCCCCCGCGAGCACCCCCCCCCCTCCCCCTCTCTCTCTCTCTCTCTCTCTCTCTCCCTGCCCCCCACGGCCACCAACGCCCCCCCCCCCCAGCCGGAGCAGCGTACCGGCTACATTGGAATCTACGTCATGTCCCCGTCTGGAATGCGGTGCGGTGTGCGGCGGCGCGGCGTTTTGCTACATACAGCCTCTCCCCCCCCCCCTCCTTCCCCCTGCCAACACACACACACACACACACACACACACACGCCCGTTTCCCACAATTCGTTGCCAGAGCGCGGCGGATCGCTGGCCATTTGCGTGAATAAAGTTTTGGAAGAACGTTTACGGACAGCGCTGTATGTGTATGTGTGTGTGTGTGTGTGTGTGTGTGTGTGTGTGCGGGCCGGACAGCAGCAGCGGCAGCGAGCGCCGCCAGAGCGCCAGAGCGGCCAGCCACAGTTATTGTCGTCGTCGCCGTCCCGGGTTCGAATACCGAAAGCGCCGCGGGCGCCGCGCGTCCGGTTATGTGCGGGAATTTTTATATTGTGGGCGGGCGCGGGTGGGAGGGTGAGGGTGAGAATAACGTTCATCCTGAGATGGCTGCCCCCCGGGGCCACGGGGGCTGGATTGCCCCGCGCTCGACTAATAACCGTGAATGTCACCCTGCAGTCGTGTTCAACTTTTCCAAAAACTTTCAAGCTCTCTAAAAATTTCAAAAAGAAAAAAAATTACGGAAATATTTGTGTTATGTTTGGCTTCTGTAGATTTTAAAAGTATTGGGAGAAAAGTATAATGCATTGACACCAACGTGGCCCCCACGCAGCCGACGGGAAAAGAGCGGGAAAGTAGTGTGTAAAGGCAGCGCTGCCGTGTTGTTTGTTGGCGACGTGCTGCGAATATTGTTGCGCCGGCGTTGTGCTCTGCTCCGCTGGCTCCGCTCTGCTCCGGGTGGGGGGGGGGCAAGGCGGCGGGGCTGCGGTAGGTAAGAGCTGAGGTGGCTGACAACGAAGCAGAAATCAGAAGGGACTAGCAAACGTGCCCTATCGCAGGAACAACCGCACAGGTTCCGCCCCCTAAGCCTTCACCCCTACGACCCCCCCCCTTTTTCTGCTCTCTCTCTCTCTCTCTCTCTCTCTCTCTCTCTCTCTCTCTCTCTCTCTCTCTCTCTCTCTCTCTCTCTCTCTCTCTCTCTCTAGCGCATGGCGCCTGGTGGGTAGGCAATCTCGACCAGCCTGCATGCACGCCTGCTGTGCGGGCTGGCCTACCCTAGCCTCTGCAGGCGCGCTGCTATAACATCGCCGTGGCCGCTCCAGCCAGTTCAGCTGCAAAGTGCGTTAGGGGGGTAGTTTCAGTGTTTAAGCTGAACTCCCCCCCCCCCCATGCTCCTCTCCACGAACACAAATACGCACACACACACACACGCACACCACCCTCTCTGCGAGCGAGACGTCGGCTGCTGCGATGGAAAAAGCGAGATGCCGACTCTTGCTCCCCCTCCCCCTCCCCCGCCTTATACTTTCGTCATACAAAGAGACAAACAGCAGCGGAGACGTTCTGTGTTGTTGTGCCGCGCTGCCGCCCTACCGCCACGGGACGCGGTACCACGCGATGCCGTGCGATGCGGGGGACATGAAATCGAAAAAGTTGCACCGATGTGCGTGGTTTCGGTTCGCCCGGGTTCCCGTGCAGCCCAGCCGGGCGCCGAGCGGGTCGAGCTCAACTTCCGTAAACAGCATCACGAGGCCCGGAGAGCACTCGATTTTCAGAATTTAGTTTTTTTTTTCTGGCTTGCCCCCAATGCATAATTGTTTCTTTCGTGTTTTTTTTTTTGGTCGAAGCGGAATTTTTTTTTACGAGATGCAGCGTGCGATTCTGGTTGGCATCGACGTCCTGCACGTGCACGTCCGCTCTGCCTCGCTCGACCGAGCAGCCCTTCGCTCATCGCGGCTTTCGGCAGATTCTCGCCCCTACTGTCAGAGCGGGCTCGGAGACGCAGGGTACGCACGAGTACGCTCGCCGCCGGGGGTATCGACACGGCTGGCGGGGAGTATTTCCATAAGGGCTCTGTTCCGCACTTCCTCCTCACGCCCCTCCCCCTCCGCAGCCCCAATGCTGCTGGGCGACTGCTTCTGACGAGCGCCGGGCGGGTAGTCGACCCATCCGACTGATCTGTATGTGACGGCAGCACCGTGCACACGCGATCGTGAGATTGTCTCCGGATCGTCCGATCGTGTGGAGGCGTGAAAATGAAGGTCCCCTCGGCCCCAGGCCAGAACGCGTCGGAAACGCCCGGCGTGAGCTGGATCGATAGTTCGATACGCTTGTTCGTTTGCTTAAAAAAGTGGCCCCGTACGATAGCAACCCTAAAACTGCAACTTTTGGATTTATAGGTTTTAGGAAAAATAAGTCAGATATACATATTGCCATCAGACGAATCACAATTTTATTTGTCTATCAACAGATACGTTGAAAATTGTAAATGGTTAAAATCATCACAATAGAATACACACTGATCAATCAGTATACTGGCTAAATAAAGATCAAGTACACACTTAAGAGGACACATGCTACAACTTACAACATTAGCATGACCAAAGTCAGCTTCGAGTGTTACAACTGATCTCTCACAAAAGTTTCCACTTGATATTTTAGCTGCCTGTAATACAATGATTTATAAGCTCAATCTCACACTGAGCTTCAAATTCAAGTTCCAATATTTTCTCCAACATGTAAGCCGTCAAGTATTACATCACGTTTATGCATACCATCAACACGACATGATCATCAACCTCTACAAAGGCACTTGGTTCAATTGTACAATTGATAATTGTTAAACAGGCATCAAGGTAGCCAGTAGAAAATAATACACAATAGCAGATAACTCACATGTTTTTAAAATATTTCTTACACAAAAGAACAAACAAATGGTAAAAATGGCTTCATAGAACAGGTAACAAGTAGGTAAATGTAGTAGAAGAAATAGCAAAGCAGAACTCAACAGTTTGCCCTCTGCACACCTATATCTTAAACCATAGTTAAGATTTTGAGAGGAAATAAAGATACTTTCAAACAAAAACTTTACAGAATTGAAATAGATTTCAACATTCCTAGGTATGAACAATAACAACTCACTCACAGATTGACTAGCATTTTTGCCCTCAATGCTGGCTAAATTAAGCAGCAACTTATATCTTTTATACTAAAGTGGGTTATAGTGATTTAATGGAAATTTCATGTCAGAGCTAACATCCTAACAATGTACTCAAACATCACAAAGCCATTTTATCACATTCACTACTCCCCAAATATGGACAAAGACAATACAGTACAACATGCACAATCTTAATGAAGATTTTATGAAATTTGTACAATACAATGATAATGAGCTAAAAAATAATAATGTGGGGAAAGTGGAAGTATGAGCATTTACCCCTCCCGCAACAAACAATACCTAGGTTATGAGTAATATGCAGGAGTCTCCTAGGGGCACTCGTTGCCACACCAATCCTCCATATCATTCCTCAACCTGTTGAAAGACACAATGGACAGTTATCACTCTTTGGCCAATTGTTACCAGTTGTAAGAATCTAATGTTGAGGGCTATTGTAAAAGTACTGTACCGTTTCAAGTAAGGTAACTTGGTTCTCTGGGGCGGTGTGTTTTTCTTCCTGTTCAACCATCTTGATAACACCTTTGCAAATATCCCTCACAGTCTCATCAGCAGCTTGGCATTCACTTATGGCCTTCAGAATGACATCCCCATGTTCCTCCACTAACATCATGCAATACCGTTGTGCTAGAATACAAGAATTACATTAGCATACAATCCTTGATAAATGAGTGGAAGCCATAAAAAGTTATTTGCTTCACAATACCGTTTTTGGAGCACACATGATTAATTGCCCAAGCTGCCCACAGTTGCACCTGCGGTGCTTCATAACAGTTTAACAAGGAGAAAAATGGAACAAAAGACCGATAGGCCACCATCTCACTGCTTGGTGTCACCCACTTCATGACTACATGGCCCTGGAAAAAAAAATCATGGTCTTTTCAAGGCCAAAGCATTTTTTTAACTTAAATTGCTACACAAAAGGAAAAGTGCAAAAAACCAACCAAGTCACGCAGAATTTCATCTCGGTCAACGGTATCAACTGTCCAACTGGCAGGGCCATCGCTGCTGAGATGTGCTATGATACCTGCGCTGAAGTAGCTTACATCAATGTGCCTCGAGTGCAACAATTTCCTGAAATAAGACCATAAAAACTAATGAATCTACTTCTGATTGAAAAAGCAAGAAGTCTGGATTTTTAAGTTTACTCCTTAAAATTCACCTCAATGCTAAAAGGAATGATTCCTTCATAAGGTGCACACGCAGCCTTTCTACTTCAGCAATATTATTTAAAAGCCCCAGCACCTTTGTCTCTATGGAGGTTTCAAACTCATAATGTTCAAGCATTTTTAAAAACAAGTCCAAGCCATCTTCATCTAAAAACATTTGGCACGTGGCAGGAGATTCATCTGTAAATTATAATAGTTAGAAAATGGCATTAAACATGCTACAAATCATATTGAGAAGATCACGCTATGCAAACCTGTTAAATTCCATAAAGCACTCAACGTAAATTTCATGGTGATGTCAATTGTTTTGTTCACCATGCGGGCTTCCACCATTGTAAGTAGTTTACGCATATACTTCGGTTGAGCACCAAGCAACGATGAATCATTAGTTGAAATTTTGGCAGCTGCAATGCAAATATATTTAGGTTTTGAATTGCAGTTGCCCAGGTCAGATAAGTAATACTGTTGATGTATTTTAAGACATCGGAGAGTAAAAACGTACCTAGAACACTGCAAATAGCAACACTCATTCTATTGACAGCAGCTTCATTAAAGGCACACAAGCTGTCAAGAACAAGCCTTGCACAACGATACTTATCAAATGATATATCATGAAGAATTCTATCGCTGCATAATGTCAGCAAGGTATTCTTCTGCAGCTGCAACACATAACAAATGATTAACTCTGTTAACAGAGAGGGAAAATACGATGTGAACTTTTCTTAGATTCTCATGAGATTAAACTGGCTTACTTGAAAATGGCTTGGGAATGTTTCCATGGCGTCCAGAGATAATTCCACAACATCTCTCAATATAGATGGATGAACTTTATTGGCATATTCTCCCTTGGTCAGATTATAGAGACATGCTGTGGCAGCCATCTGAATTCCATACTGCATTTGGTGAAGTCTCATGCCTCTTACAACAAGCTTACGAAGGGGGAAAAAAATTAAAAATATAAGATAATGGAGGGTACAGAGAGTGGGAACTGATGTTACTCAAACCCACTGCTTTAAAAAACACATACCATAAGGCTCACAATCACAGCCATAAAACTACTACCATACCTGAATAAGATCTGACCTAGTCTCCCTGTATAAAGTAGTAATACGGAAGAGACCAAGCAGGCATTTATGGAGGAAAATTGGACGATGAGGATATCTTTCAAGTCCTTCCAGCAACTGCTTTTCTGAGGCCAACCCTGTAACCTGGAAAGAAAGCAAATGTACAGAAGAGGTATTCTAGAAAATTACAACAACTAATCTGAATATAATACTAACTGCAAGATCCTGTCTGTAGTTTGGATGATCAGGGTTCACATACATCTGCTCATAACAAGCATTAAGGTACATCAAACCCAAGAATGTCATGTTTGGATGTGCCAATACAAAAGCAGCTAGAGCTTCTTCATCAACCCTTTCTGCACCTGCGATCAAATTTTATTTTGTGAATAACATGCCCTGCATAAGTCACCACTTTTTACGCATTCAAATCAATATGGACAGATTGAGAAAACAATAACCGTCAACTAAACATGTGGAATTTTTCTTATATAATATATTCAGTACCAATACCTGAAATGTCGAGATATTTAAGATGCGGGAGGCATTCTGGTTTGAAGAGCTCTGAAATACTTGAAGAATTCGGTTCTAGGAGGTCAAAAGGATGATGATCTTTCTCATCAGATATGTCCAAGTGCTGTAGCTGGTGCAGCTCCAGCAATATTCGAATAACACTTTCCTGGTGGGACATCTTGAAGAAAAAACATTTCAGTGATAATAAAATATAAAATTAAATGAAAAGTCTTTCAAATAAAAATACATGCAAGAAGAATTACCTTCAAATTGTACATATATAGAGATTTTAGTCTATCACGACATTTTCTCAAGGATGATATATCAGAAACCTGAGTTCCAGATATGTTGAGAACTTCTAAATGAGGCAAATCCTCTATAACTATTTCAAGTCCATGGCTGTTAAATTCTGTGCAAGCAACATTGAGTGACTGAAGATTTTGCAATTTTGAGAGACCCACCACAACACAATACCTGTTACAAATAGAGAAAAGGATGATAAAATGATCTGACAGAAATGGGACCTCATTGTTGTTACTTTTAAGTCACTTACTTTGAGCCTGCCATAAAAGTAGATCTGGCAACATTCAGAGACCGCAGATTTTGTAGAGTCCATTCTCCAAGACATCCAATTAAGTCATTCACTGAGACAGTCAAGCCAACTGCCTCTAAACTTCTTATTTTGTGTCCTTTTAACATTCTCAGTCCCTTAGTAGTTAATTTTCCTGCTTTCCTCATACGGACATTCCTTAAGGGAAGCAAAATAAGGAGTGAGGTAAAGGCTTAAATATTATGATAAAAGAAATTTGTAACCTCCAAAGATATATGCACCTTAATGTTGCTATGTTTGAGTCAAACAATGTCATGGTTAGATCCTTCAGTTTCCCTTTTTCACTTAGTTGCTCAAGAAGTCTGTCTGACAGTCCTGAAGGCAATATAGACTCATCTTTCAAGGTCAGTTTTTCCTCCTTATGGCATTCTGGTTTATCACTACCATCCGCAGGAGGTGACAGAGTCATCAGAGGTGTTACCTGACAAAGCGAGATAATTAGAAAAAAGATTCCACAACAAAGTTTTGGTTCTAGCACAGGGAAAGGTATATTACTAATGCAAACCACAAACCTCGCATAGTGCCTCCAAGTTTTCACATATGAAGTCAACGCATGCTTCTTCAAGAGATATTGGGGAGTCGTACATCTTGAAGAGTTTTGGATCCCTCATGCCAGACAAAAACTGCAAGTGGAAAAATACAGATAGAACAAGAAAATTTAAGGAAACAGACCAAGACAGGACATTTGCAGTTTTAACACACAACATGTAATTTACAAAGCGAGGAATATGATTTTGTACTCAATTCAGGGATATCACCATAAAAAGCTAGACAGAAGACTTGACCTGGAGTAAACAAAGCCATAGCTTAAAGTCATGTTTAAAATTCTAATCTCATGGTCAACTCTACTTCCATTGCTTGTCAAATTTTGAAAGCTCACATTAAAGCAAACATTGTTTTCTTAGAAACTGTGTCAAAGGACCAAAATGAAGCGATGCGCAGAGACAGAAGTTATCACTGCCATGCAAAAGCAGGTACCAGAAAGGAGTACAATTATGTAATTTGGAACGAAATATTACCTCATAACAGGTTTGGCGGGTTGCAAGGACCTTTCATGCTATCCGTGAAGAGGTTAGGGTCCATCCACTTGTCAAGACAGGCTCATCACAGTGCCAACCCGGGCGAATCTGAGACACGGACAGATTGACAACGTTAAGATAAAACGGAAAACTGTTAACTGCCGCAACAAAAGTAAATCCTGGAGGAAATACTGGCTTCAGAGTGATAACATATTAACCCTCTTTGAAAACAACTGGGAGATAGACATCAGCGAAAGGGACAACCTTCTCTCGAGAATCTCGCAAGTATATTTACGATAGAATCAAAGGGACGTAAACACATGGTTTTCGAGCCTCAGAACGTTCGAAACAAATGGTAAAGCTCGAAATAAAGCCCCAACTCACGTTCGCGCTGCCTTGACAACATTGACAATTGCAATTTCCCAACTCATAGCCTTGCAGAAACATCGACATGTGACTTTTCGTGTGTAGGGCGGGAGATTCAAATGGCTGCGTGCTGCGCGCAGTGCCCGTCCAAGCGGAGCCTCAGTCGGTATTTGCCCCTTGGCCAGTTGCCGTGCGTTATTGGGTATGTGTAGAGCGTAAAGCCAACACAGCAAGTGTGAGGACTTAAGGGATATGCCGAAATAATGTATAATCTTATTTGTCAGTAACAGCTGTTTAATAATGATTTGTCATAGCATTTTACATTTATATAGCATACAACCATATGGCTACCAACTCACAAGTATCTCAATTTATATAGTTATACGTCAGTTTGCTGAACCCTCTATCAGTTTTGACAACCTTGAGAAATATTCTTCTGACCAAAACATAAAAACATGAAACAATTCACAAGCTATACAAAATAGAAACAAACACTCACTGGACGTCTTACATAAATGATTGCGAGAAATACTTGACTTTAATACAATCTACGTACTTAATGCATGATTGACATAGATAATCTTCGGGAGCATGCACATGATACGTTCCACCGAATAGTCGGGTCCTTGGCGAGTAGTTCTGTCAGCACAGCTTGATCTACAACTCACTAAAACTATACTTCTTATGCCGGATCATACTTTTCTTTACATATTATTGAGCAATGCGACAGGCACGCACTTCTTTGCCGCTTCGTTAAAGAAGCAAAACATTGAGAACAGAACGCCGACGTGATAAGGGAAAAAGCACAAACTTGATCTGCCATTGAACGATGAGGCTCACTAGAAATTGAACAGTTTGCTCTGATTCATTATTATTTAATTTTTTTTTCGTTTTACTCGTCTTTTTGTTTCGCTTCATATGGCTTGGCTTGTGTGGATGCTGTGCTGACAGGACAAAAGTTCGTCACGAACCTTGAAAACGAAGGACAGAGACAGGAGAGCGGGCTTAACTGAATAAAGTGAAACTCAGGCTGCAAAACCCTGTCCACGGTGCTTGCTAGTGGGCGCTGCATAGCGAGAGAGAAAGTAAAACTCGACCTTCTTGCTACACCGCTCTAGCTTTGTTTCCATGTTGCCGCGAAGGCCCTGTGTAGTCACTTGTGCTGTTGATGGCACTTCCCCACACTGATCAGAGTGTTTAACAATGAACACAGAAGTTTGATCATGTATAACGTGGTAGAACAATATTTTGAGCGACTGGTTGAGAGCTTTCCGTTGATCGCTTTTTTAAAAAATGCATTGTACGACATCCTCATATACAAAATGCAAGTAGTGAACGCATCTGAGAACAATCACATAATAAACTTATTGCGTTCGTTAAATTTATCACAGAAGAAAACAGGAGTAGCGACATGACTAAAGCAGTCCGTACGGAAAGCTTAAAATTTCCACCGAAAGAACTTGATTATTCTTCGGAATATTTACAGTTAGCGTCTTAAACATACATTTAAAAAATAAAACAAGAAAATAAAAGGAGACCCCCTCGAACAAGCAAAACTCACCGAACAACAAAACAGTTTTTGAAAAACTGCGATCGGAAATTACATTGTTCACATTAGTGGCGAGGCTCGAGTACAGTCGTCACTCTTAAAAGTAGTGAAAAATACGTATCGTCATCCAAGGAATTTCTGTAGGCCATATGTTCTGCAAATGGCCCATTGCGGATTTTAAAACTGACACAATTCGAACACACTACAAAACAATATGACTAATGTTTATTTCACGAAAAGTCGTACAAACTTCCGATAATTTTCGTTCCATATAGGGAAAGAAAGTCCGAATTTCCATGAACAGCAGTCAGCGTTTTAGCGTAGTTTTTTTTTAGATAGAGGAGTCAAAAAAAACTCTATAGCCGAAAGACGAAAGATCAGAGCTGGAATTTGTACCTCTGCCCCCCAAAAGCGAATCATATTCCCACAGGCAGACTGAACTATTAAACGACCTATTATATAGATGGAAATACCTACAAGACACGAGTATTTAAGTTATAGGAAAGGAGAAAATAGCAGAAGTACAAAAGAGTATTCTATACACTAATATCGGCGTTTCGGCTTTGATGCTCTTATCGGGCTCGTTTTCTAAATGGTTCTACGGATACCGCTCGGATGAATGGACACATGACTAAGGAAATTAGAGCGAATTGTTTTTTGCTGAGCGGCTTTAGGTCAAATGATGCCCTGAGCCCATCTCTTGTTCATTGGCCGCAGATCGTAGCTTTGGGATGTAGAATTCTGGACCGACGGTCCGTGAGGTAGTCAGAAACGAAACGTCCGGAAGTCATCTTGCATGCTTCTAATAGAGGCAAGGGAAATCTCTACACACGCGGCGTAATTTTTTGACATGTTACCGTTATTTTATCTTCCTCACATGCTTTTCCCTGAGTTACTGCGATCCTATGTCAAACTGGAGATCTCAATGGCACACTGAACATAAATTCGGGCTACTATGAAAGTAAAGACGTGTTGCGTAGAGAGGTGCTTAGTTGGGTACATAGGTTGTGCAGAGACATCGAAATACGAGTACCGAAAACAAGTACCCGGCAAAGATCTTAAAAAATACTCTGACCGAAGTGGCCACAAAACTATCTTACAGCGAGCAGGCGTACAAAATTGACGGTTTTCTTAAGAATTATGTTTTTACATGTAGGTATGGTGAAAAACCATGTGAACAGGAGAACGATTTAAATTCACAAACTGTGAGATTAACGAAGTGTTGTACACTTGAATTATATCATTTCAAAACATTGATTTAGCATTAGAGTTAAAATGGATTGTGAAATTATCCTTACATTTAACACGAGAATAACAATATTAAGATTTTTAAACGAGATAATTATTATTACCCATTCTGAAACCGGCTCCGTTTGAGGAGTCGACGGATTCAGACTTGCAAACAACCGGCATACGAGTACAAAATAAAAGGAAATGAACCCCTCACATCCACGTGTCTCATTCGCTCTGACAGTCAAGCAGACAAAAAAAATACACACACTCACACTCGCTCACGGCTGGCCGACTCAAAACGCTAAGCGCAACAGCTATGCGATCCAAAATCATGTGGGAAGGAAGCCTTTGTTAGTTTACCATGCGTCACTTGCACCTCAAAATGTGGTCAAATATTGATCACTCGAAAACCACGGAACCCTGCTCGCGATGTTACGGCATCAACATGTCATCTTGTTTTGAGTGGCGCAGTCCGTTCGCACGCCCGGCACGCTGGCCGGAGGCTCTATTGAGGAATATGGAATATTGTGGGGCATTCGCGCACCAGCACTGGCGAGAACACGGCCACTGCCAGCCGCCCGGCCCGCGGCCCCCACGCTCACACACGCGGACGCAGAGGTTCGACAGCATCACGCTGGCGGTGTCCTTTCCTTTCGGTAGTCGATGACGATGGTGGGGCCCGCGCCCCCCGCAGCTCAGTAAGCAGACAACGACAAAATGACACAGAAACGCGGAGTAAAAATATAATGTACAGAACATTCAGCGGCGCCACGTGACGTGACGCGGCGCCGCTCCGCGGGGCCTCCGTCGGCCCCTCCCGGCTAGCCGGGCTCGGCGGGGTCAGGAAAGTCTTGTTGAGCGCGTCGTCGGGCTAGCCGCGGGCTCCCCGTCGGCCTCCCCTCCGCGCGGGGCTGTCGGGATCCTGGCGTGGCCACGAGCCCCGGCCCTATGTGGACGGGTCCCCGCCCAGCGACAGCGCCTGCACGATGCGCGGGTCCGCCTTGGAGCCCTCCCGGAACTCGTCCAGGGTCAGCCGGTCGTCGTGGTTCGTGTCCATCTGGTCGAAGATCTTGTCCACCCTCTTCTGCGGCGTGTTCTCGTCCTCCGCCGTCGGCTGCTGGCCCTGGAACGGCAGAGACGAGGCGTGAGAGGAGGCCGTGCCGGTGCCGGACGCGCTCACCCAGAGACACACTTACCACCATCTGGTATATTGCGTCTACTATGTTGTACATTTCTTCGCGCGTGATGAAGCCGTCGTTGTCCACGTCGTAGAGCCGGAACGCCCCTGCAAGCAGAGCCAAGAGCGTCAGTGGAGGCGGCGGCAGAGGCGCCTGCGAGGCGAAGGGTAGGCCGACCCGCCGGGCACGTCCGCACCGCGGGCCGGCCTACCCACCGCCTCGCAGGCGCTCAGCGGGGTGGAGGGTAGGCCGACCCGCCGGGCACGTCCGCCCCGCGGACCGGCCTACCCGCGGGGCGGCCGGACTCTGGGCCGACGTCCCTCGGGAACGCCAGTGACATTAGCGTATCGACCACATCCGCGCTCAATCACCCTCCCCCCCTCCCTCTCCTCCCTCCTCCTTCCTCCCCTCAGGACCCCCAGCGCGGCGCAGCAGGGGTCCCCCAGACGGACAAGGGCGCGCAGTCAGCGCGTATTCCTTTTCGTCCCGAAATGTGAGCGCAGTGATGGGCAGCGGTAAGGTAGGGAGGCGCGCAGTCCCTCGCCCGCCCCCACCCAGAAAAAGGAATTTTAAATTCACGGTACCAAATCCTTGAATACCAGGTAAAGTTTGGCTGAAAATAAGATTATTTACTTCGATCAAGTCTAATTGGATCTTGTCCAGTTGACGGTCTTATTTCAGGCTTCATCCAAGGACAAAATCTGCTTGGTTCACACTATGAGTAGACTTCAACCAAATCTCTAGACTGGGATCAAGTCTCATCTGACCTTCATCGAAGTAAAATTAGATATGGAGCTATTCAAGGCTCGTTTTTCACGGTGCCCGGCTCTCGGCTCCGACCGGATAAGTGGGTTAAAACACACACTTGAAGCGGCTTGACTTATGAATATTCCGAAGTGCCCCCCGAACGGGCCGAACGGGTCCGTAAACAAAACATGTTGTTTATCCCTGCAGGAATGCCCTTCGAGCTAAAGGACCCCGAGAGGGGCATCGTCCCTGCGCCCCTCTCTCACCCTCCCCTCTCTCCCTCCGCGCCCGGCTCCCCGGCCCTGACCCACCGAGTGCCGGCGCGCCACCCTGCCAGTCCTAACGCGGACTTTTGTGCACGGCCACTATTCTGACAGTGTGTACTTGGTTACGTAAGGGCGAGCGTAAGAGAGAGAGAGAGAGAGAGAGAGAGAGAGAGGGGGGGGGGGGAGGGGGCCGCTATATGGGGGCAAAGTTTCAGGATTAACTGTACTATGCAAATGGGAAATGTGCCAACGTGCCGGCGCAGGGCAGGCCCCGGGTCGACCCGGGTGTGAGGGGCGGGTAGGTACTAACAGCATCTTGTGGACATTCTGCCGGCTCTGCAAATAATGCATTCATGGGCAGCTGCCATGACGGGCCGCGGGGCCACACACCGCGCCGCGTGCCGACACGGCTGTGACGTGTTAAGTGACAAATATTCTTCAACAATATTTATAGTCACATGACGAAATATTTTTACAGTTTCTACAGGGGACTGTATATTCCTATGGGGATTTTTTTTATGCCGTTTCTGGCAATACTTACAATGTAGTTTTTCGTCTAGATTTCCTCTTGATGTTACTGATAGAGCTCGGATAAATTCTTCGAACTCGATCGAGCCGTCCTGCAAGAAGTCAACAGAGAGCATTGGCGTTACAGATTCGCACACAGATCCGAAAAGAATTAGGGGAGTGGGGCTGACAAGGTCGTTATTTATATTCGATCCCAAGGCGCGAGGAAACGCCGGGAGGAGCGGGAGAAAAAAAGAGAGAGCACAGATGCATACCCTCAGGGTGTTGTTATTATACTTACGTTATTTTCATCGAATACTTTGAAGACAAGCGACGCAAACTTTGTAGGGTCCCCTTGTGGAAAGAACTGCTTATAAATCTTGATAAAGCCCTGCAACAGACGAGAGAGACAAGACATGAATATCGGGCGAGTGTCGCTCCGCCGGGGCCCCCCGCCGGGCCCCCCGCAGGGCCCCCCGCAGGGCCCCCCGCAGGGCCCCCCGCAGGGCCCCCCGCAGGGCCCCCCGCCGGGCCCCCCGCCGGGCCCCCCGCAGGGCCCCCCGCAGGGCCCCCCGCAGGCCCCCCCGCAGGGCCCCCCGCAGACCCCCCCGCAGGGCCCCCCGCAGGGCCCCCCGCAGGGCCCCCCGCCGGGCCCCCCGCCCCCCGCAGGGCCCCCCGCAGGGCCCCCCGCAGGGCCCCCCGCAGGGCCCCCCGCAGGGCCCCCCGCAGGGCCCCCCGCAGGGCCCCCCGCAGGGATCCACGTGACGATGCGCCATGGGCCGGCCCGCAAAGTGGCTATAAACTTGAGTAATAACGCGGCCTGGCACACAGGGCCGACACACACCGCGACACACACAACGGCACACACACACACCTTCCCCCGACCCGACGTGTCGCAACGCCGAGAAAAAATGTTTTCTTTTCTTTTCCGTTTTTTTTTCGTTTTGTCGGTAGTTTGACCTTGGAATTTCTAGCCTGCTGTACAGCCTTTGTGGCCCAAAGAAAGATAACTCCGTAAAAAAAAATCGAGCTGACGATAACTTTCTATTTTTTATTGTTTTGTCGACAAGACACTCAACCTAACGAAAGGTGGTTACAAATTTCATCAGTCAAACCGATCCAATTTTTTCAAGAGCTAAGCCAATACAAAAAAAAAAAGTGGACTCAGCGAACGGCAGCGCCGCAGTTAAATCGATGCCAATCATCGAAGTGACGGTCTGCTCCTCTGCGGGCCGCTCGTCCCGCTCGGCCCTCTCGCAGCGCTCGCCACGTCCGTCCTTTCGGTTCCGGTCCCCAACGGTCCCCGAGGGCCCCGCTGCTCCTCCAGTCCCCCCTACAGCATTCGGCTGCCGTTCGGAAAGGATAGGAGCGGCGCTCGAATTGAAAGAAACACGTTTTCTCCATTTCATTGTTAATGGGGACGGGGGACGGGGTGGGAGGTGCACTGTACACCCCTACCGGCGTGAATGTGCAGACAGAGGTAATACATAGTTCGGGAAGAGAGAGAGAGAGAGAGAGAGAGAGAGAGAGGGGGGGGGAGAGGGGGGCGGAGGAATGAGAGTGAAAACGGGATACAAAGAGGGAGAGAGAGAGAGAGAGAGAGAGAGAGGAAGGGGCCAGAGAGAAGGGTGGGGGAGGAAGACTGTTAACATTAAAAATGGAGAGCGTTGCGCGCGCGTCCGGTCAGAACGTGTGTGGGCGTGTGAGAGAGAGAGAGAGAGAGAGAGAGAGAGAGAGAGAGAAGGGGTGGGGAGCCCGCCTATGGCCGGGGACTCCGCTGGGACTCCGGCTGGCTGCTCGGGCTGGCTGCGGGGTGAGCGTGCGGCGCGTGCGGAAGCCGGCGGGCCCGACATGCTACATAAGCCATTGTGGGGGTCGGTCAAGGAGTCAAACGGCCGCCGAGGTGGGCGGGAGTAGGCCGGGGGGGGGGGGCGGGCCGGGGGCGAACCGGGGGGCGGGGGGAGTGGCGGCTGGGGGCTGATTAATCACTCGACCTGACAAATGAAGTGTCATCGCAGCACGGCGCCGCCCCCCGGCCTGGCTGCGGCCTGCTGGGAGGTGCCTGCCGGAAGGCGGGGAGGAAAGGGGATGAAGGTGAGGAGGGAGAGGGGGGGAAGGGGGAGGAGGGGGGGCGACGGCGGGGAAGCTACGGTCCGTTCGAAAATGTTACGACTTCTATCCCCTGACATTTTCGACCGCTTGCTAAAAAAGGCAGAAGGTGGAGGGGAAGAGCTGTCAGCACCCTTCCCAGGTGTCTGTGTGTGTGATCGAGGAAGAGAGAGAGAGAGAAGAAAGAGAGAGAGAGGGGGATGGGGGAGGGAGGAAGAGAACACTGGTCAAGGCCGACAACAGAGGCCAGGCCTCACGACATCACACGCGTAAACGCGAGCGAGCGTCCGGTCCAATATCCTATATCCGGGTATTTGCGTGCACGTGTGTGTGTATGTGTGCGTGTGTGTGAACGTGTGTGTCCTAATTAGCAGAGGGCAGACACTCACCAGCGTGCCGAGGGAACATGAGGCGATGACAAACCGTGTGACGGACAGCCGCAGCACAACGGCCAGAAATGATAAGATTCTTGCCGAGTGGTTTTCTGTGTCGCATACTGGTGGGTCCGAGCCCTGGACAGCGTTCTCTCTTTCTCTTTCTCTCTCTCTCTCTCTCGTTCTCTCCCTCTCTCTCCCCCCTTTCGTGTCGCAGCGATCTGTCTTTATCGGCGAGTCCTAAGCGGGAAGCCATTTCGAGGATACACACACGCACGCACACACGGACAGCGCGTATGCTAAACAAAAGAACAGCGGGTGCAATAAAGTTGTCGTCGTGCCGACATATAAAAGAGCCGATTCCGATTGACGGACCGTAAAACACGGCGCGGCCGACGTAAAGCGGGGAAGAGAAGAGAGTGACGGACAAAAGCGGGAGAGGCGGAGGGGCGATTAATGTCCGTCGGCAACTTTTTGGGGACGGCTGAGGGATATAGAGCCGGCGGCGGGGTACTCGCGGGCCTGCGGGGATGCTGCGGTCAGCCACCCAGAAAAACGTAAGTCGTGAATGCTTTAAGATTAGAGTGCACTCGATCTAAGGCAAGTATACTTATTCAATTAAGGCTGAACATTCCTTGATAGAATTCTTTGTAAATTTATACTTTGCACCGGTTATTTTGTTTCCTTGAGTCAAGATTTCTTACTCTTACTCTTCTTACTCTTACTTAAACTAGGAAATTCTAGTTTTAAATCAAAAAGTTTTTTATGTGTGTGTGTGTGGGTCCTCGCGGGTCCTCACAACAGGTAATCTACTGAGGAGGGTCCTCATAGGCGCTACGCGGCCGGCGGCGGCGGAGCGTGCCAACATTTACATTCGACAAGTTTTTACACCGCAGTAAGTGGGGCAACAGTCTCGCCACGTGATAACGCAGCTCAGCGAGCGCCGAGGACGGTGGGGGTGGGGGTGGGGGTGGGGGGACATGGCAGTAAATTCTCATTTAACAAATCGCATTCCGCCGAGGAGGGTGGCGGCAGCGGCGGGTGGGCGGGAAGGAGATTTCGCGGCAGGCCAAGGCTGATGCCGAGGATTAGGAGTTTGCATGGGACGAAAGCGGTCTGTCTATCCGAGTGTGAGGGGCAGAGAGAGAGAGAGAGAGAGAGAGAGAGAGAGAGAGAGAGAGAGAAGGGTGGGGGCATAAGAGGGACCCGAAATGTCCTCCGGCGATCAACCTCTCCGCATCGCGATACTAAAAGTCTGCGGTCAAATCGGGTAATTCTTTCGCAATTAAAGTAGCTTTGCTCTGTTTTAGATTGTGATGGAGAGACCTTTCAGCGACCCCGCTGGAGGAGGGCAGTGCGCTGTCCGCCGCGCTCTCCCCTCCCCTCTCCCCTGCTCCCCGCTGTAGCGCGAGAGACGTCTACTCTCCTTTTATTCTGAAGGACAAGGGCGTGGCCGCGTGGCCGCGGGGGCCGACAGAGCAGAGTGAGAGAGAGAGAGAGGGACAGAGAGCACAGCAGCGCTGAGCGCGGCTACGCCATAGAGACCCGCTCCTCTCACTCACACCCACCCGCGGCCACACCCCGCACCCCGCCGCGTCCCCTCCGTCCCCAGTACCCGAGGCGCCCGCGGACCCGCGTGGGTACAGGCCCGAGGCCCGGCCTCAGGCCCGGCCCACCCGCGGGCGTCTGGGCGCCCTGTGAAGGAGCGGGCCCGCGCGTGTCGCACGGGGCAGGGGGCAGGGCGCCGGCAGGGCGCCACCAGGGTCGCCGACAGGAGAGATATATCTGCCCCGAGGGGACTCGCTCAGGGCAAGCATTGTCGTCGCGTGGGGGCCTTCAGAAACGCATCTGTCGTGAGGGATGACTGGCGCCGCTGATCCCCGGCCGGCGTCCCCGGCGGCAGAGGCGGGGAGTGAGGCGTCGAACCCTTGGACGGGGAGGGTAAGTGCGCCCCCGAGGACACGGTACACGGTAACGCGCCGGTGTCGGAGGGCCCGCGGGTTCAAGCACCGGCCTCTTCATTCAATAACAAATACAGGCGAAATGATTTTTTTTGTCGTTATGAGACACTTGTCACAGGGAAGAGGGGCCTCGACGCGCGCAGATTGCCCTCGCTCGAAACACGGCGACGCTTAATTCACAGAGTGATGTGAACTGTGTGAGCTGTGTGAGCTGTGCCCGCCCCTTCGCCGCCATGAAGACAGCGCCCCGGCCGGCCTGGCGGAGGGAGTCGGTGTCGGACTGCGTGACGTCAAAAGGCAGCGCGCCGCCCCGCCGAGGCCCGCATCGCGAATACATCAAAAAGCCATCACGGCCTGCACGCCAGCGCAGAGGCGGCGGCGCGGCGGCGGCAGTCAGACAGCCCGAGGCCCGAGGCTGGCCGGGGCCGGGTGACTCCCTCCGGCGGGGGCGGGCCGACTCCCGGCTTACCCCTTACCCGCACAGGTGTGTGCCAGCCGCCAGTGCCGCCGGCAACACTTACACTATCCGCGGGCAACCCTTACACTATCCGCAGGCAACCCTTACACTATCCGCAGGCAACCCTTACACTATCCGCGGGCAACCCTTACACTATCCGCAGGCAACCCTTACACTATCCGCGGGCAACCCTTACACTATCCGCGGGCAACCCTTACACTATCCGCAGGCAACCCTTACACTATCCGCAGGCAACCCTTACACTATCCGCGGGCAACCCTTACACTATCCGCAGGCAACCCTTACACTATCCGCGGGCATCCGCAAAAATTGGATGATGATCACTACCCTTTTGATTCCCAGTGCCGTCTCTCCAGCACCGACTTACACCCACCAGCTGCCTCGTCCCGCATCTCTTTCGCTCCCCCCTCGCCTCAACGCCAGTTACCTCGTCCCGTCCCTCTCGCACCCTCACACACGCGCGCGTGCTCAGCGATGCGCTCTCCTGCCGTGATGCAGTGCTGAGAGAGCGCAGCCGCCGGCCTCGGGAATAAATCATCATTACTGAGAGGCGAGAGGGGGGGGGGGGAGGGGGAGAAAGAGGGCGTCGTCTGCCAGGAGTGCGAGACGGGAGAAAGGTGGAGGGGGGGGGGGGGGGGGGGCTGTCGGCGCGCGACGGCCGAGGATTCATGGAGCGGTGCTGGCGAGAATTTCAATAATTCTCGTCTGATGGAGCGGCCCGCGGCCCCGCGGGCCCTGCGCCGGGCCGCCCCCTGCTTATTTCACTCTATTGCAGATCGCCTCCTGTTCCGCGCGGCCCGCTTCCGCAGTGGCTGGCTGCCCCGGCTTCCGGGCTGCCCGCCCGCCCCTGGCGGGGCCCCCGACGAGCCGACGTGCCAGACGGCCGTCGGCATTCAGACTCGGGGGCTGATTCTTCGGGACGCGAATGTCGGGAATGGCGAGGTGGGGAGGAGAAGCGAGCCGCCCGGTGCCGCCTGCCAGACGGGGCCAGACACTCTGGCGCGGGCCGGGGCCGGGAGGAGGAACAGAGAGGGAAGGCGGTCTTGGAGGTGGCGGCATTCCCGCCGCCATCGCAGCCTGCCGGAGGGTAAACTAATTGAGGTAATGGGGTATTCCGCGGAGGAGCCCAGAACAGAAGCGGAGAGATGGACAATAAGAATAAAGGCCGGGTCCTGATTGCGCAGGGGTATCGTCCCAGGTAAATCAACAAAAATGTGATAGGTAAAATGGGTTTCACGGTTAAACATTTCATTTTCACCACACAAAACACAGTTCTATTTTTAATGCGTCAGTCTGAGAGCCACTGCAATCCCCGTGCGCTCTTCTGCTCTAAGGGGATTTCTTGCCCTCTTTTGTGCTGCTTTGCTACTGATATTCCAGATATTTTTTCCAGATATTTTTTTTTTTTTGGATCCTGGGATCAGACTGATCCTGACTCTGGTCACGAAGCGAGGTCTGGTTTATACGATCGACCCTTCATGCTCCTTATCAACCAACGTTGTCGACCAAAACTGTCACTGAAAACGGCCAAATGTTACACATCTGATATAAATTCGAAACAATTTGTTGTACGTAAAATGCTCTGTTGCCGCATTTTCTCACCCCCCCCCCCCCCTGTGCCCCAACAGGGACACGCTGGGGCACGGAGTAGGGGCGCGCGCCGCAGGCCCGCCGTTATGATATTAGCCTAATTATGATTTCCCTTGTTTGCGCTGCGCGCGGTGTGCGCGAGGAGAAGAATTCCAGCAACCGCCTCCGCAGAGGCAGAGAAAACAAAACAACAGTGTGTGTGTTGTGCTTGCCTGTGTGTGTGCGTGCACAAGCAGCCTCTGCCTTACAATGACTCAAAAAACATCCGTCTCCCCGCCGCATGCGGCTGTCAACTACAAGAAGCCTTTGTCACCGGAGGGAGGGCCTCTTCAGCTCGGCCGGGCTTTGTCTCACCACGACCCGCAGCCCCGCGGCCCCGCGGCCTCGCGGCGCCGAGTGTGAAATTAATTAAACTAGCAGAGTGGTCCTTGCTCCGGGCGGAAAATTCCGTTGCGTTTCCGCTCCGCGCAGAGCCAAAGCAAACACACGGCCGGCTAACAGCACCGTGTGGCCTGCTGTGTGTTCCACTGCATAACCAAAACCCCGCCGCCGCCGCCGCCCCTGTCCGCCTCAGCCCCCCCCCCCCTCTCCTTTCCGTTGTATCCCCGCTTGTAAACTCGATCGGCAGGGCACGGCGCTTGCGCTCGCACGCCCTCCTCCACACGCGCCGCCACGCGCCGCTCTCCGTCATACACGACACCCTACACCCCACCCTACCCCCTTTCCCTTCAGGGAGCCCAGCCAGCCCTGCGGCCCTGCGGTTATTCGCACAGTGATGGGTAAATAATGCACCAAGTCCGCGGTCGTCGTGAAACCACAAACGCCCGGCGACGCCGCACCCTGCCAAGCCCCGCCCCGCCGCGCCACGCCACGCCACCGCAGCCGCACCGCGAGACCAACACGCCCAGCAGTGGCCTGGGAGCCCGCACCACAGGCCCAGCAGGCCCAGCAGGGCCGTCAGAAACCGGAGGGTACCTCTCTTCATGAACGGCTGCACACCGACCGAGGCCTGGACTGACTTCTCCCATTGACTATACTGAAAACGTCCGAGAAGTTTTACGATAATTTTCGTTCGAAAATAGGACATTTCGGGTTCAAAGTGTGTATTTGAATTTTCCGAAGACCTCCCGCTCAACCGTCCTGCTCCTCCCAAACCCGTCGCGGCATCGGTTAGGTCAGGTGACGTCCACAGGAGATCCCCGCAGGTTGGCGCCGGGGCGGAACGTCGTGGACGTGAATAAGGGAGTACAGCTGCAGCCTGCGGTGACGGCTACCCGCATTTTGACAGCCGGCCCGGAGTGACAGAGTATGTGCGCTGCGAGCATGACGTATAGTGCCCGGGTGTGGAATGGATTACGTATTCCATATCCCTCCACGCGGGACACCCCTCCTTCCCTCCTCCTCCCCTGCCTTCTGTATATCAGCCCCTCCCCCCTTCCCCCTCCTCTCTCTCACTCTCTCAGTTATCCGGAAGCGACGTGAATTTAAATTTTTTTTCGGTGGGGATGGAATTGGCACGACGAGCTAACAGCGTTTTCACCTGGCGCAGCCGCTCGCGGGCCCTCTGGAATAGCGTCAGTCCGCGGACAGAACGCGCCCGCCCTGCCCTCCGGCCCGGCCGGCCCGCCGGCGGCCCTGAACGGGGGCCCCCAGGGGGCGGGGCGGAGGTAATGTCATTTCTCTGTCATCTCATGCACTGATTGAATTCGATTTTCCACCGGAGCCGTTTCCACGCGATACAAAGTTTGGGTCAGCGGAACGAGCTGGCGGCGGTGGCGGCGGTGGCGGCGGTGGCGGCGGAACTGCCGGGCCTGTTCTGAATTTCTCATCGCCGCCAACGCGAGCGGAACGCCGCTGCGCCGCCGCTGCACGGCCCGCGGCCGGTGGTACTCGCTGCCGACGCCGACGCCGACTTTGGAAACTCGGCGGAAACTTTTCGAAAGTCAAGGCTATATTATTATCTGGGCGATCCATCGATTGAGGAGTTATTCCAGCGAAAGGTCTTGCGGCTTGTCGGGGGGGGGGGGGGGCTGTGCCAGCGAGAGCCCAGCCCTTCACCCCTGCGGCCCTTGCGGCCTCACGGCAACGGGGCTGGCCAAGTCTGGTCAAAAGCCCCTCGGGGCAACGACAGCTGGCGGAGCCGCCGTACCCCCCGGCCCCCGGCCCGGCCCGGCCCAGCACCGCTGCACGGCTGCCAGGGCATAAAACTCGGATCTGGTGCGGGCTCAGCGGCGGGCTCAGGGCCGGCTCAGGGGCCGATATAGAGTGGTATCGGCCGCTCTCCTGCTCGCTCCCCCTGGCAAACACTCGCCTGCCCTACTGACCCGCCCCGGCCGTCTGGGGACTCTCATGTGAGTGCCCGTGTGTAACATGTGGGCAGGACAGGGAGAGGAGAGAGAGAGAGAGAGAGAGAGAGAGAGAGAGAGAGAGAGAGAGAGAGACTTCCACTGGCTCATTCAGCTCGCCGGCGACACGACCCCGAAATTTAGGTAACTGGTAAATGTGTACCATTACCGCAGCCTCGTCCCCGTAGCCCTCATGGGCCACAAGTTCTGTGGGCCCGAGTCCCCGCGCGACGGCGCGGTATGGTGTGTAGGGAGGACCGCTGTGCGGGGGTGGGGTGGGGTGGGGGTAAGTCGTGGAGTAAAGAGGGCCGGGGGAAGGAGAGGGGGAGAGGCAGGTCGCGGAGTAAAGGGGGGAAGGAGAAGGGGGAGGCGCTTGCCTTGATCCGCGATGAAATGTCATCATCTTGGAATGCTCGCCTGGCCAATGCGGAGCGGTGTGCGTCCATCAAGCCGCCCCCCCCCCCCCCCCCCCCCCCTCCCGGTACGCCCCCGCCGCCCTTCCCGCCCCGCGGCCACACGGCAACACGCGGTGCGCCACGGGCGGCTCTCAGCGCACGGCAGGACGGCATTGCCGTGTCCCTCATCCCAGAGACACGGCCTAGTAATTTGTCGGCAAAAAAGGGAGCCCCCACGCACGCACACACACACACACACACAGCCCGAGAAACACTGTGGCGGAGGCACACGGAGAATACGCAGTGCGGAAGCGCGGACCACTTGATACGGTACGGTCCCCCGGCTCCGGGGCTCCGGGGCCCCGGGGGTCGACGTCACGTGCCTCAGCACGGCCGCCCGGAAATTTCTCTCTCCGAGATGATAAAGTACTCCTCCGGGGCGGAGCGCGGGGCCGGGCAGGGAGGGGGCGGGGGGGGGGGGGGGGACAGGACCACGTCTACAGACGGACTCGCATTATGATTCACCATTTTCCCACTTTTGAAAGGTTGAGGCCGTTTGGACAGCAGATAGCTGGCTGTGTGCCGCTTTAAGCGGCCGCGGCGGCTCGGCGACTGGTAGGGAGCGCGCCAGAGCGCGCGCGGCTGCAGGCGCCTTGCAGGCCATGTAGTACACGCTGTTGGCTGCAGACATTCTGCTGACGTCACACTCCCCCCCCCCCCCCCGCCGCTCCTGCTCGGCGGGGGGGCGCGGCTGGCGGCCGTGACAGGCGGCCGTGCCGCACCGTGGCTGCCCCCTCCGCCCCCCGCTGGGACGCCCTGCCGCCCTGCCCGGACCACACCGTAGGCCACACCGAAGGTTAGGGCGGTCGAACACACGGCTGCTCTGCGGGGGGCCGCGGGGGGTGGCGGGGCCGGGCGGGGTGATCCTCAGAACCATATGACAGAGAGAGCGGGCGGGGCGGCGGCGGCGCAGGCAGCGGGAACGCTGCCGGACGAAGCCTAACCCCTTCATGATCTTCGGATCTGGAACCGATTCCAGAAGTCGGACCACCCGCTGCAACGCTCTCCCTCAAGGCGGTGAGGCCCACAAAGCTCGCTAACCGGTCTTAAACTGGAGGCGAAAGGGAGGGAAAGGCCCGCGACGCCGGCCGCGGCCCATGCCTAGAGATAGATGCTTTGATAGATATAGTTTAGGGTCCGAAGAGACCGGCAGCGGAAATAAGGGGAGAGGGAAAGGGTGGCTTGTGCCGGAGGGTGGTGCCGGAGGCGGTGCCGGGGGCGGGACAAGGGCGGGGGAAGGGGGGGGGGCAGGGTCCGGAAATGGAGCTGAGCGCGTTCATAAAGCCGGACCTCGGCCCCGCCCCCGCGCCCCTCTTCACTTCATCGCGGGTCGTTTAGCGGCGGACACAAGGGTGGGTATTCCCGATCCGAGTCGGACCCGCCGTCAGCTGGCGTCAGCTGGCGCCACCCCCCGGCGGCGGCGGCCCCCCAGTGGCCGTCGGAGTCCCCCCCCCCCCCACTCCCTCCTCGCAACGTCCCCGTCACGGCCGCACTTAAGGCGCCTCGCCGCCGCGCTGGACAAACAGGCCGCGCGGCGTATTGGCCAAACAACCGGTGCCAGCCGGCGGGGCTCCGGGGCCCGGCGACGACGGCGAGGCAGGCGAGGCCGCGGGGGTGGCGGCCTCTCGTCTTCCCGACGGCCTCCGGGGCGCTCCCGCCGCCTTCCGGCCGGCCTCCTGCCCGGTGGGGACTGCCAACGCAAAGTCAATAGCCCGGACGGCGGTCGGCGCTCGCGGTGGCCGCACTGAAAAGTGGACAGTTTCCCGCCCGGCCGCGGGGCCGCGCGGGGCCGCAGGCCCGGGGGGCGCCGAGCCGCTGCCGTGCGGGGCGAAAACCGCACGAAGGCGCGGGCGGCGCGGGCGGCGCGAGCCCGCAGCCCCAGGCGGTGCCGGCAGTGCCGGGCGGCACGGCAGGGGAGACCGCGGCATGGCCACCCACGGCGCCCTACAGGCGTTAGCGCGCCCGGCCCTCCCGACGCGACCCGCCCGCCCGACCCGCCGACCCGGCCCGGCCGATCGTAGAGGAAATGGACGTAGTTGGTAAAACAACGTGACTACAATTAATGTCCCAGTCCCGCGTCCGGTCGCCACCCCGCGCCCCGCTCGTTCCGACCCCCGGGGGGTAAGGGCTGTAATTTTCCAGAGGCCCAGGGCGTTGCGAGACCACCGCCGGAGTATGTGAGCGAAAGGGACTGACTGGAAGGGACGCGGGATAGAGAGCAGTTATTGCGTTTTTGAACCATTCCCTTTAGTCCTCCCCCTCTATCCGTCCACATCTCACCCTAAAAATAAAATTGTAATAAAATTCTCTCTCTTTCCCTCTCCCTCTATCTCTCTAACCCATCCTCGGCGCGCCCTCACAGCTCACTGCCGATCTGCTGGGACTCGCCTCCCCACTGGGGCCATTTGGCGTCAATAGGGTCAGTGCGGGAATTAAAATCACACCCGGCTGGTGGGTAAGAAAATCAAAGCTTTGCATATCATCCAAAGTTCCGTACAAACAATTTTTGTACTACAATGTTCGTTGCGTGACAAACGACATTTGAGCGACATGTAGCACTAAATGCTCAAAGGAGAGGTGGAAAACCAAGGTTACGAACGTGATTTTATTGGCAGCACCGACCCTGCACAGCGGCTGCTGCACAAGTGTTATTGCTGTCGTGCGGTGGCCGGTACGGTCCCCCGGCCTTGGCGCAGGGCCTTGGCGCAGGGCCTTGGCCGGGGCGCTGCCGGAAAAGCGAGCCGCCCGGCCCGGCATGACAACTGCGCCTTGTGGTGCGAACTAGACAAAAAGCGCGGCCTAACTCGCCCCGAGTGGTGTGGCATCGCGCCGAACATTTTGAACGCGTGCCAGAATAGAAGGGGGAGGAGGTTTTGAGGCCCGCCGCAGACTGCTGTCCACCCGCAGTGGGAAGGAGGGGGGGGGGGGGGTCAGCAAGGCTCGTGTGTCGGGTGTCCGTCCTGCACCAACAAACCACTCACGCTATTCTTCTTATTTTGTTTTTCACCGATCCCATCACACGAAGGCACGCACAGTATGAGAATTCCACCGATCTCTGCCGAGGTCAGCCACGAATTGTCACTCACAGCAGGGTGATCCAGGAGCTGCCGCGCTCGCCGGACCAAAGCGCGAGGAGCGGGTGTCGGGGCCCAACGCAGCCACGTGAGCCACGTGAGGTGCTCTGCTCACCGAGGGATTCCCACTTCTACCCGCGTCTCCGGCAGTATTCACGTTTTACCGCCACTTCCGCCGGTCTCGGCCTCGTCGGGGCATGCCTACTCGCACGCGTGGCCGCAACAACGACTGCATTATGGCGGCGCATGGCGGCGCATGGCGGCGCATGGCGGCCAACGGCGGCTCTCACCTCGTGTGCCATAAACTGGGGATGCCCCCGGGACATGGCAGGCAGCGCCGGCGGGAGGGGTGGGGGGAGGGTCGGGGGCGTTCTAATGCATGAACAATGCCGCTCCCCTCCGAGCCGTGTCTGTGACGCTTGCCTTTTCACACCGCCGCGCCCCGGTGGAACCCCTGACGCACCCGCAGACGCCGCGCGAGAGCGGTCTGCTTGGAGTGCGAGAGAGACGGGACGATCTGCCGTCCCATTTGTGTCTCCGCCACCGCAGTCGAATGGGGCGTCCCGTCTCTCTCGCACTCACCGCCACGTGCCGCCGCCGAGTGCCACATGCACAGCGAGTGCCGGCGGCACGGGGCGCGGAGCGGCGCGTCTTTGCCACGGTCCGGTGCTGTGGAGAGGGCCACGTCGCCGCCGCACGGGCCACGGGCCCCGGCTGCCCCCGGCGGCCCCGCCGGTGCGTGGTCCCGCTTGTGTGTGCGCCCCCCCCCCCCCTCCCTCCCGTCCCACAAACTCCCTTGACAACGCGCGCCCTCGCTTAAAAATAGATCGGGCGGTCCGGTCCGACGCAGGCCGACACCGCCCGCCCGCCCCGCCCCGGAGGAGGCGGCGGCGGCCGGGCCGCAGGAGGGCGGCTGACGGCGGCCCCGGCACCTGCTCCCCCCCCCCCCCCCCCCCCGGACCGCCACCGGACTCACCCCTCGGCGCTGATCGGCCACTAACAGGCGGCCGGGCCCCGCTGCTCCGCGGTCTCCGGCTCGCGCGGCTCGGAAACAGATCAATAAACCAATCAAGGACCATACCGGCCCATCTGAGCGTGCCGCTGCCGCTGGAGCCGCTGGAGCCGCTGGAGCCGCTGGTGAGGGACGCTGCCGTGTCCCGTGCCCGACCCGAGGAGCTGAAGGGTTGCCCCCCCCCCCCCCCACACACACACTGCGGTCCGACAACGCGGCATCCTACGGGCCGGCCATGAAATTTTCAGACTTCAATCTAAGCGGCGGTGGTCTGCTGGGTGTTGCGGGCGGAGCAAACGGCGTTGCTGCGGGTGTCCGCCGTGGTTATGTGGCGAGATCATTTAATAACGGTGAGGACGGCCGCGCACTCTTGGCGTCGGTTCATTGAGTGAGGACGGCGCAGTAGTCGGAGGCCCGGAGGACGTGGTGAGGACGCCTCGGGGTGATGATGGTGCGGGGCGCGAGGACGGGCGGCCGGGGCCCCATGTGACGCATGTGTGTGTCATTCATCATGGGTGGTGAGAGGCCCTGAGACGAGCAGAGCCGAACCACAATGGTGCCTTCGTCTCCGCCCCGCCCCTCCACACACACACACACACACACACACACACACACCTTGCGCACGGGCGGAGTGACGTGTAGGGGATCCACCCGGTGCCGATCTCCGACTCCTCCTCCCCCAACACCCTACCCTGTCCTACTCTCTCCTCGGCGTCCCGCCCGGTACTTCCGTCCTCCCTCCGTGCATACGGGAAGGAGTGCGTGGACGAGAATGTTAAAGTCTTCCGATGAAGGTTCTACGTCCACAGGCCCTCTCCCGCTCTCCCTGTCTCTCCTTGTCTCTCCCTTCTCTCTCTCTCTCTCACTCTCTCGCTGTCAGTATACCCGCACACAGCGAGCGCTCCTTCTCTCAATAAACCGTTTTATCCGAGTTTCGAGTGCACCGGCGGGACAAAGGCGCGCTCTGTTAGCAGAACACTGCGGCGGAACGGACGGCGCCATCGAGTCGCCATCGCTGTACGGATATAACGCGCTCGCTCTCTGTCTCTCTCTCTCTCTCTCTCTCTCGGCACAAAAGGGCTTCTGCCGCCGCTATGCACCCGAGCAAATATACTGTGTCTCTCTGCAGGAAAACGCCATTATCGGTTGACTTGCCGAGGCGCGGAGCGGCGGAGCGGACCGGCGGCGGTTTAGTTAGCGAAGTGGGCCATCCTGGCGCCCACGTAGAGACGAAAATAAGAGGAGAGAAATTCAACCCAACTTTCTCTCTTCTAAATATTAATGCCTGGTGCCTGGTGGGAGAGAGAGAGAGATAGACAGAGAGAAGGGCCGGGGGAGAGGGGGCATAGAGATCACCAGACGCCGCCAACTTTATTGTTATTTCCATTAAGGAAAACTTTCTCCTCTTCCGGGATAAAATTTGTGGTGCGTGGAAAAGGCTGTCCTCATCGCCACCGCCCTCGTCAGCGGCGCACACTTTAGTGAAAACACGGAGGCGCCCGTCTCACTCGCACTCGTGGAATGCTCCGGTGCTCACACTGTGTCTGTTTCCACTCACCTGCTCCGTGAGGAGACCGTTTGGACAGTCCTTGAGAAATCCTTTGTGCCTGGAACAGACAGAAAACACGAATGACAACGCACAGCTGAGGAACAAGGGGCCAGCGTCAGCCACCGGTCAGTAAAACTTGTGCCAAGAATTGTGACGTTTCCTAAAAATTTCTACACTTGGGATTTCATAAGTGACCCCTCGTATCCCCTTCCCTCTGCCCCCGATGTTATGCACGGACACCCCATCAAGCCCTATGAAACAGGAATTCGGCAGCCCCGCGCATGGCGGCGGGGGCGGCGGGGGCGGCGAGCGTAACGAGGTGTTCGACTCTCATCTTTCAAAAGGAGGCGAAAATAGGAGGGCGTGACGCACGCGGAAGGGGGTCGCGGGGGCCGCGGGGGCCGCGGGGGCCGCGGGGGGCGCGCACAATGGGAAGCGCCCCGCCCACACCGAATCAATCACAGCAGGGAAGGGGGTCGGAGGGGGAAGCCGCCGGGGATCCGCGGGAACCCTGCAAGGGATCCTATCGGGAGCCTCTGGGCACGCTGAGGGGGATCCGCAGGGGGGGGCATCCTCAGGGCATCCTCAGAGAATCCTCGGCAGATCCTCGGGGGTTCCCAAGCAAACGCGTGTCGACCAGCCGCCCGACGCGCCCTCTGCCAAAACAGTCCGGCAAAACATTTTCCCCGCACGCCGTTTTGATTGATCGCGTCTGAGACAGTGCAGGAGATATAGAAGAAGAGAGATAGAACGAAAATGAAAGAGGACCCATCGCTTCCTTCTCGCTTCCTCTCTCTCTCCCTCTTTGTCTCTCTCCCTATCTCTCTCTCTCTCTCTCATAGGCACGAAACTGACACTGTCAGTGTTTCCTAGCATTATACAGCGGGTTCACGCTGCGGTCCCTTGGGAGACAGAGAGGAAGAGGGGGAAAGAGGGTGGGGAGGAGAGAGAGCGAGGATGAGGGAGAGGATGATGAAGACAGGGGCCCGGTTGCCCGGAAATGGGGTTGCCTTAATAAGTCCCGCTGTGATTTAATGCCGACGAGGCGATTCCAATTTGATTTCGCGTTCGCTCCAAATGGATTTATTTTCGTACCTTCCTTCCCAAATATTCGAAGAAATCAGCAGAAATCACAGCAGCTATGCGCTATGAGAAATTACGGCGGTCCGGATCGGAGAAGACGTTAGCGGCATTATTGGGGTCTCCGTCGGTCCCCGCTCGGGCCGAGCCGCCGCCTCAGCAAAAACAGAGGCTGGGAAACGAGGATCGACGGGGCGACCGAATGCGGCGGTCACACATCGGGAACGGTGTCGAGCAACGCTGCGAGAAAGTCACCGAGCGCTTACAGCCAGCCACACAGCCCGCCACCCGCGCGAGAGCGGCTCTGTTCGCACACACACAGACACGCTCACAGCTGCAGCCGGCACCGTTACATGGGGACACCCCGCCGCAGGGCTCGCCACAACACCGGGCCCGCAGCGGGGGCGGGGCAGGGTCGGGCCCCAGGTGAGGCGTATAACTGGTGCCAAGTCGAAAATGGTGAAGGGAAGGGCGGGGCGGGGCGGGCCAAGTCGACCGGAAAATTGGGTGGAAAATGAGGTCTCAGAAACGACACGGCGAAAGAGGAAGTGGGATGGATATGGGGAGGCGGGGGGATGCGTCTCGATTTGACTCGACGCGACTCGAGCGCCCAGGGCTGTGAGTAGCGGGGAGGGAGGGGAGGGGGTCTGATCGCTGTGGCTAGATACCTCGCCGCGTTGTGTCGTACTGTGCGGGGGAGGGGGATGAGATGCGGGCCATCTGGAGTTGCACCGCTCGGGAGGATCGGGGAGGAAAATAACGCCACCCGCTGTGGTGCGCTAAAATAAAAATACGGCAACCTAAAATCGTCTGAAGTATTTGTGGACCTTTGCGAGGCTATATATTTCACGCTCCGGTCATCACAGCAAAGCCATCGCCGTGCGCCGCCACGACGCCGCCGCCGCTCACCCGGAAAGCCAACAAGTCTGCGTTACCGTCGGCAAAGAGAGTTTCAGGCGGCTCCGGAAAAAAAGGACACCGAGGGGGGCAAAATGACATTGATGCAGTGCTGCTATATATGCCTGCTGCGCTGCTGCGCCGCTGCAGTAGCAGTTGCATAGGTACTCCGCGCGGGCCGGGCAGGAGGAGGGGCGGGGGACTGTCTGCTGCGGCTCTGCCAAGAGATTGATGGCGTCGGTGTGTGTGTGTGAGTGCGTGTGTGTGACCAGACACAGACACATCACAGGCAAAGGGAGAGAAAATGATGGTGTAGTGTTTGTAGGAGAGAGATCGAGGGTTGGCTGTGAGTGTGTGTGAGTGTGTTTTCGCCTCCTACAGCTGGCACGGCCCCCCGACGGCCCCTCTGTGTTTGCGTTACGCGTGGTGGGCATCCGTTTGCTTTCCAGACGGGATCAGCGCCGCCCTCGCAGAGCCACTCCCAACGCTGTCTACCCGTGGACCTCTCTCGCTCGCTCTCGCTCTCGCTCTCGCTCTCTCGCTCGCTCTCGTCTCTCTCGCTCGCTCTCGTCTCTCTCGCTCGCTCTCTTATGAAGCACCTCACGAGTGCGATAGAGACAGAGCTAAGGCAGCGCTCGGAATCATCGAGCTGCACTGCGCTCTGCTTATTTTCTCCGGCCCCCTCAGCGCCTGCGATGGAGCGGTTAGGCAGCGCGCCGGGCAGAGCCGCCCCCGTGTGGCCTACCCCGGCCGTGGCGGGCGCTGTGGCGGTCTGACGGAGTGCGAGAGAGACGCGAGACTTAGACTGCAGCAGCGCAGAAGAGACGCCCTACCGGCCATGCCCGGCTGGTCGTCTCTCTCCCTCCCTCCCTCTCTCTCTCGCGCTCTCTCTCTCTCTCTCTCTCGCCCTCGCACTGCCATGTGGGCGTCCCGTCTCTCTCGCACACAGTCAGCGTGCACGCCTGCACGGCTTTCTGGCTCCAGAGCCTGGGACCCGGGTGCAGAAACTCACCATTGCCGAATCTCCTTCTCCGAAACTGCAACAGAACCAAACGAACACGGCGTTAAATTGCGGCACACACACAGAGCAAAAACAAAACAACAGTGTGCATTGGTGGCGCATGGTAAAGGGTGTCCTTTCACAAACAGAAACAGGTTCAAGTGGATTCGGTGCAAACCGAAACTCGCCGACGCTCTTCGCCGCCCTGGCCACATGGCCAGCGCGTTCTGCGAAATTGCTGCACGGTTTGTCCCCCATCCACCGCCGCCGACCGCGCTCCTCCAAGCAGTGAGATAACTGGAGCTAAGCAGAGGGCATTAACTATGCATAGGGACCGGAGGCGCCGTGGGCGCCGGGGCCGCCGGGAACCCACCCCCTCTCTCTCTCTCTCTCTCTCCCGGCGTCTCCGTTCCTCTTGTTCCGAAGTAAAATCATCAGCGAGGACACTCGAGCTTGTCCGCTCGTATGTTCGCCAAACCCTTTCTCCAGCGGGTGGGGGCTGGGGGAGGCAAAGCCCCACGGCGGGGCACCCGGAATGCAGTCACCACTCCGTCCGCCTCTCGGCCCCTCCTCTCCACTCGTCGTCGCCGACCCTGTTCCTGGGACAAGAAGTGTGTACAAGAACGGGAGCCGGCGGGGCCTGGTGGGGCCCTGGTGGGGCCCTGGTGGGGCCCTGGTGGGGCCTGGCGAGCTGCTCGGCCCTGACGTTCCGCCAGCGTCGGCTTCCCGGCAAAACGAGTTTTCCTTTCTCCCTCCTCAACCCTTTCCTCTTTTTTTCTACTTCTTCTCTTCTGTCCTTCTCCGGCCCGCCAAACGCGCGATAGCTTATCAGTGGGCTTTGCCGAGCACACCGCGCAAACCCAGTGCCTCGCGAGTTTCAGCCCCCAAAAGTGTTACACGAAAGAATCAAGTACCGGGCCGCGCCGCTCGCTGGGTATATTTACCCAGCAGTAGGCGCTGTATACCCCGAGCTCACAGTCAGCGCATCGGAGCCGGGGGAGGAGGAGGAGAGGGAGGAGGGGAGGGGAAGGAGGGGAAGGGGAGGGAGGGGGGAGAGGGGGAGGGGCAAATGAGCGGGAGAGAAGGAGGCGTCATCTCATTTACGATGTGAAGCGAACGCCGCCGCGCATGAAAAGAGAATCACTGCAATGGCTCTCTGAGAGGGTTCGAGGGGCTGTCGGTCACAGAACCGCAGTCGAGGTCAGACAGACAGACGGACGGGGACAGGCGGGCGGACCGAGTGGCCGCCACACCAGCGGCCAAAGCCGTTTACCCAGCGAGGCAGTGTTCCTTGTATACCAACATTTATTCTGCGGGTGCACATTTTTCGATGATATGATCCGGTGCTGCGGGGTAGGAGCGTGTCGTGCACGTGTGTGCGAGTCGGCCGGCCCTCGGCGGCGCCGGCGCCAGGCAGCGTCCACTGAACTCGATGGGGAGACAGTGGGGGGGGGGCAGACGGGCGAGGGCTTTCCCTTCTTGCCCTTGGGGGATGGGGGTGGGGGCGGGAGCGGGCGGGGCGGGGCGGGGCGGGGCCTCGGGAGGGGTGGGGGATACCTTGGTGGTGCCACCGCCGTCTACGCGGCCCCCTCTCCTCTTCTGGTTCAAGAAACGGCTCGCCGCTCGGGCTATGGCGGGTGGGCGTGCGGGCGTGCGGGCTGGGGGGCTGGGGGGCTGGCGGGCTGGCGGGCTGGCAGTTCCTGGCTGATGGCAGCTGCACCCCGGACCTCCAGTCCATCCAACCCTTTCCCCTCCAGCAGCGCGCGGCGAGCGCCGGCGCCGGCCCATGGCGAAGTCGTTATGCAGGAAGATACGGGGAGGGCCGGCGCCACCGGGGGGGGGGGGGGAGAAGTTTATATACAAAGGGTTGCACGCACACCAACATACACGCCCCCTCACACACACACACTTCCGCCGTGCGTAAAACATACACATCGCGATCAATCTCTCTAATCGCGACAGCAAACACCCCCCCCCCCCCCCACGCACACACACGCACCAGCACCACCACACCCAGATCCCCGTGCAGTCACCCGCTCCGACTCGGTTCTGGGGAGAGAAAATGACTTGACCCACCTTATTCTCAGAGGCCGCCGCTGGCGCTTTCCCTCCCGTCCCCTCCCTCCCCTCCCGCTCTCCCTCCTCTCCTCCCCCTCTCCTCTCCCCTTCATCCAGCACTGACTCGGCTGAAACTCCGGCTCGGCTCGTGCGCGTCTTCAAGGACTCGCGGAAGACTTGCACTGCCTCATCGTCAGCATTCCCTGCAACTCCCTGCCCTGGTTCTACTTCGAGCGCCCCCCCCCCCCCACTCACCCACTCCTCGTCTATTTCTGTCTCTCTCCCGCGAGCGCCCGCGAGTTCAAAAGTGAATATCACAAACGCCTCTTCATATGGCTGCTGTCCGGGAATTTAAAACCCCAGCTCTCCAACTCTGTTTTCTCTTTCTCTCGCGGCCTGCTGAAGCGGCAGCAGCGGTCATGCAGGCCTCCGCGGTGGGCGGGGAGGCCGGGTGACGGCTCCCGCTCACGGCGGAAGAGTGGAAATAAGCAGCAGCACCGTCAAACTCCGTAACAACTTGAGCACTCCAACATCAGACACGCCCCCTCACTCCCCCCTGCGGCAACGCCCCGCAACGCCAGGTGCATCAGCAAACAGGCCGGACCTCCGCAATGGCCAGTTGCGACATGGCAAAGAAAAATACAAAAACGTTTCCATTGTATTTTCCTCTTTGGCTGCGAAATGTTATTCAGGGCAGGTCCTCGTGAGTACGTGAGGATTATGGCACCGAATCGAGTAGGGGAATGGGATCGCCTCATGGTACGTTTTATATTGCTTATGCAAAATGTGGCCCCCTTCCACCACCACCCAAAAAAGGCAAAATGAAAATAATAAAATGAGTCTCGCTCAACCCTTTCACTGGGCACCAATGTAGACAAGTGACGCCCTGGTTCCACTAGTGCGGGGGCGTCACGGAGCCAACACAGCAAAAAAAGGTGTGATAGTGTTGGTAAAACAAAACATCTTCTACGAAGAAAGCGGCGTCTATTAGGGGCAGTGATCGCTCGCCGAACGGTACGGAGGGATCGTCGTGTTGTGTATAGTAACGGCGGCGCGACATTGAGGAATTTGAAGACGGAGGCGGGTGGGACGGGAAGGAAGGGCGTGGGGTACTTTCGGAGAGAGAGAGAGAGAGAGGGGGGGGGCGCCCCGCTTGCCGCATGAGCCCCGCTGTACACATAATCAGACGCTTGCGCGGGGGCGTCGGCCAGCGCTCGAGCCGAGGACGGGTCCGGCCGAGTGCGAGAGAGAGAGAGAGGCCGGCATTTGACCGCGATGGTGCAAGAGGGATGCTCAACCTGCCTACGGCTTGGGCGTCTCTCTCGCACTGCCGCAGTCAGAGGGAGCATCCCCTCTCTCTCTCTCGGCCTCTCACCGCCGGCCTCTGTTGCGGCCTCTACGCTGCCGGCGGCCCGGACGAGGACGGCGGCTTTGTAATCGTCTTTGCGGTTTGTTTGGACTGCTTCAAACGGCGGGCTGCGCACGCGGAGAAATTAGAAATTAGACTTCCGCGGAAGACGTATCAATCCGTCCGACCGACGGTTAGGCCGGGCGGGGCCGGGGCCATGGCCGTCGGCCCCCTCCCGGCCTCGGAGCCCCTGCCGGCTGCGCAGGCTGCGCGGGCTCTACCGGCTCCGCCGCCGGCTCCAGGCCTGAGCCCTCTGCTGTGGGGACTTAGAGACGCTGCGGTCGGGGAGAGGGCTCATGAATACTAATTCCGTTAATCTCATTTCGGAGAGGCCAAACCAAACCAAACCCGGGCCAGACCGAGGAGGTACAAGCAGAGACAGTCGGAGACAGCGAGGGACAGTGAGAGACAGCGCGGTCTGAGAAAGTGTCTCTTCGTGACGCGCGAAAGTGGCGCCGCGGTACGAAAAGGGTCGTGACACATTATGGCCAGAGAGAGCGAGATTAGCATTTGCAGGAATTTTCAGTCGGTTTCTAAGCCGGAAACCTAGGCAGGCGGCCACTGCACTTCCAGTCAGTGTACGCCGCAGTCCTGTCAATTTCCAGAGCCGGGCGGACAAATCTGAGCAGCACCCTCTGTCGGACTTCCGCTTCTTTTCCTGGTTAGTTCGAGAGCGCGCCTCGTACCCGGTTTCAGTTTCCTCTGGAGTATCCTAACTGTCCCGCCCTGTCATATTGATTTATATTTTTTTGTTTGCGCAAACCGACGGCGCAGCGCGCTTCACGAAGACAAAAAAAAACATGGCGGTCTGTTGTTCGCGCTCGATACGCCGGGACTGGTTCGGTTCCGGTGGCCGCGGGGCCGCGGGGCCGGGCGACACCGACCTCGGCAGTAAACGTGACGCTTTATGAGGCGCATAACTGCCGGGCAGCCGTCCCCGCCGCAACGTGACGACACGTGACGACACGTGACGACACGTGACGACACGTGACGACACGTGACGACTCGTGACGACACGTGACGACACGTGACGACTCGTGACGACACGTCCGGGCAGAGCGAGATGATTCACAGCACGGCGGTGACACACGCGGCCGGGCGGCGCGTAGTGTGTCACGGGGACCGGTGCGGCGGCCACGGCGGCCTCGACGGCCTCGGCTCCAGTCGACGGCCTCGGCTCCATTCGGCAGCCTCGGCTCCACTCGGTGGCCTCTGCGGCCCCGGCTCCAGTCGGCCTCGGCTCCAGTCGGCGGCCTCGGCGGCCTCGGCTCCAGTCGGCGGCCCCGGCGGCCTCTGCTCCACTCGGCCCCCGGCCCCCCTCCCCCCGCCCCGCCGCCGGCGGGTTCCGCACCGGGCCTCGGCACGCCTCCCACTATTATTTCAGGCCACCGCCGGCACAGTCGGCTGACTTTTCGAAATGGTGGAAGTTCGCTCGGGAATGTCACATATATTCTAGTTAGTCGGCGCGCGCGCGTGTGTGTGTGTGTGTGTGTGTGTGTGTGTTGATAGCTGCAAGGAGGTGCGGGTAGGAGGGGGGGGGGTAGAGCGGGGCTCATATATGGGAGCGCCTGCGGCTGTCTGGGTAGGCCAGCCCGCACAACACGCGTGCACGACGTTGCCTTCGGACAGGCGCTCCCACCGTTTGGGCAGTAGGAACACACTGACGTGTTGAGCACACATGCAGATTTACATCACAATTCTGTACGTAGTAGTGGGTAGTAACTTTACTTTATTTAGTATACGTCTTTAGAAGCAATTGTTTCAGTGCATCCGCATAACGCCCCTCTGGCTGCGCCGCGGCTGAGCCGTTGCTGCGCCGAGGCTGCCGCGTGCCGAACAGCACACTGCACTCTGCCCGCCCGCTGACGTTGCTGCAGGCGGTGGAGGGGGGGGGGCGTTTGCCCATTGAAACGACAAGTGTGCACGCCATTCCCAAACGGTTCGCCTGTCGATGCCGGGGTGGGCGGGGGAGGAGCCGAGGCCGAGTCCGGCAGCCGTACCTGCCGGCGCCGTCGTGTGTGTGTGTGTGTGTGTGTGTGTGTGTGTGTTAGGACCACTCCAATCAGGGGAGCTGTAAATAATGACGTGTGGGAGGTCCTCGCAGAGGCAGGCGGTAGGCACTCGCTGACAGCGCCAGGTCCCGGGGACCCGAAGCCCAAAAGGGGGGCGAGGCGCGCAAAAAAATATATATATTGGAGCGGTGGAGGAGAGAAAGTGTGAGATTTGTGCCCCCGGCCGCCCCCGGCCTGTAACAATGGTGCCGAGCGAACACGACGCAAAGGTAAGAGATTGACCCCCCCCCCCCCCCCCCCCCCCCCCCCCCCCCGCTTTGCTGCCGCCACCCCACCCCACGCCCTTCAGCCCCCAGGCGGCGGCGGCGGCGGTGGCGGCGAGCTGGCCCGGGCGGCGGCCCCTCGGGGCCGGATGGAACAGCGGGCGAGCCCCCCTCCCCCCCCCCCCCCCCACACACACACATCCGCGCGGCGGCACCATGGCGACCGGCACTCAGCGCTGAATGCTTCAGACACCGCCATGTGAGCCCGCGCGACGTGTGGACTTGTGGACGCGCCCCGCGTGCTCCGGTACGGGAGGCGCCGCTGCGAGAGCATTTAGTGGTGGCGCGGTGCGTGGTGCGCTGCCGCCGGGGTGAAGTTCCGGCGGGGGGGGCGGCGGCATCGGCGGCGGCGGGGGGCGGCGGTGGCGGCAGGCGGCAGCGACGGCGGCCCTCCCTGGCCGCATCCCCCCGCGCACAGACCGCAGGGCACCGCAGGGCACCGCAGGGGGTGACCGCGATGCGACACCGTCGGGGCCGCCGGGGCCGCCGGACGGAGCGGAGGGGTGGCGGGGGCGGAGATTCGTGACATGGGTTCCCAGCAAGCACTTTCGGCCGAGCGCCTGGCCCAGCAGCAGCGAGTTCTGGACCACGGCAGCAGCAGAGCAGGCTTGCTGGGCTTGCTGACTCTGGCTTTAGACCGGGGAGGAGTAGGGGGGGGGGGGGACGGTCTCCGTACAAGGGCAAACGGGGCTGCTACCTCGGCAGCTGGGGGGGAGGTCTTTTGTTGGTACGCATGCGCATTTGCATCATCCTGTTAGTATGGGCAGAGGGGTTTGGTAACCCTGCACGCACACACGCACACACGACCACACACAACAGGGGAGAGGCGCCCAGTTCTTCTGTCATCCGCACAGAGCGCAGCCCCCACTAATGACCTGACAGAGCGGAGCGGGGCAGAGCCGGGCAGAGAATGGCGCGCCGAGCTGGAGGGTGATGGTGATGGTGGTGATGCTGGCAGCGGTGCGGCGGTGCGGCGTGGAGGCCGGGCTCCCCGCCGGCTCCCGGGTCCCGGCCTTCGCTCTGGCGGTGCGCGGACTCTGCCCGACAGCGTCGCACTTTAACTCCCGCAGACCGATCATTATCGCAGCGCCAGCGTCCGTCCTCTTCCCTCTCTGCAGCTTCCAAACGAGGCAGGGCCTGGCCTGCTGCTCACGTCCGAATTTTCTGAATTTCCTTTTTCCTTTTTTTTCTTTGTTTTCTTCGTTTTTTTTTCTTGTTTGTTTCGTGTCCATTCATGCGCCGATGTCGGGTGACTTATCGCGGCCACGGACACCGCGCGCGTGGCAGCCGCCACTCAGCAGCGCGAGACCGACTCGATGCGCACACGCACGCACACGAGCACGCACACGAGCACGCACGGCGGCAGCAGTCGGCCGCGGGGGAATCTGATTAGGCAGCGCACGCGACATGAGCCCGCTAAATCGTTACCCCCTTCCCCCGCTCCCTACCACTTTACCCCCACGTCCACGAGGGAGTGCGGGGTGGGGGAAGAGGACTGTGAGGGGAGGGGGGAGGGAGGAGGGGAGACTCTTGCAAACAAAGCGGAGCGTGCGGCTTTATTTGCAAACTTGATTTGCTCCTCGCCTGGAGGGGTGGCTGCGCGCTGCGCTCCCGCGGGTCGGCCGGCTGTGGGTGCCATGCTGGCCGAGCCGCCCCCACTGTGCACTGGGGGAGGGAGGGGAGGGCTCGGTGGCCTCGGCTAGGTGACGCCCGAGCCCGCATGCACAAACGTGAACACACCCGGTGCTCATTCAGTCCCATCCCTCGCCCTCTAACTGTCCGCGGGGACGGCGGGGCCCCACCCCCTCGCCTCGCACACACACACACACACACACACACACACACACACACACTCACACAGGGTAGGTGGTTGTTGTGGAGTCGGCGGGGAATCATTTCCAGGGCGCTGAGCAGTCAGCCGTCTCAAGGCGATGGGGGAGGATGGGGTGATTGGCAGCTGATTGATTTATTGGGCGAATGGACGAAGGGAGGGGGAGAGGGGGCGTCGGCTGCTGTTAACTGCGGCTTGTTAGGCGCGGGCAGGAGTGGGGGGAGGAGTAGGGGGAGAGTATGGGGAAAGGGCAGCCAGTATACAGCGGGCGCGCGCCCACGATAGCAAGGGCACAACAAAAACTCCGGTAAAAAAAACTTAAATGGCTTTAATTTTATGCATAGTTATGCCCCCTGCCACCTCCTTGATCCCCGCAGCTTGTGCGGCCTCCCCGTCCCCCAGCCATGCAAAGCGCTCAACAGGTCGTGGGAGGGGGAGGGGAGTGGGGAGGGAGGGGGGAGGGAGGGGGGAGGGGCGGGCGCGTTTGAAGGCGGAATCCGTATGAGGAATTCATCGCTGCAAAACGACGAGGCCCGGTGCGGCCACCCCTTGTACACTGCGGGCGGCCGCCGCAGAGCCGGCTCGAGCCGCTGGAACCGCGCTGGATCCGGCTGGAGGGTCCGGGCCGCTCCCCGGGCCTCCAGAGGGCGGCCCACGCCCAGCCTGCGATAGCGTAATTAAACGCACAGTAATTAAACTTGCGACAATCAATAGCGGGGCCGGGCTGCGGGGACGGGCTCCTCCTGGCGACGCCCCGCCGCCCACACACCCACCGGAACACCGTCCGGAACACCGTCCGAACGGAACACGACCTCTAAATGCGAACGTTCAACACGCCAAAAGGCCTGCCGCGCAATTTTGATGAGGACTTTTTCCCGCCTCTGTCAAAAGAAAAAAGGGAAATTCGGTAGAGTAGGTTCCGTGAGAGGAATTTTTTTTAATGATTTGCATAGTTTACATGAAGAACCCCCACATTTTCTTCGGCGTCTACCCGTAATTTTACTTCAATAATTCATTTTATATTTTACTCGATTTCAAATCATTATTTTCTGTTAGCTAAATTTACAACGAAAAAAAAACATTCCCGCGTTTGCGTTGCGATTAGGATGAGCGGCTTACCTCGTCTCCACCAGTAACGCAGGTAGGCGCACACCCACACACACGCGTACACACATACAAACGCACACACCCACACCGGCCTAATTGGCATCCGCGACAAACATTCATGAGAGCGCCGCCCTCATTAATGCAATCATCATCATCGCAAATGCCGCCGCCGCCGCCACCAGCCGCAATGTGTGTGCGAGGGAGAGAGGGGGAGAGGGGGAGAGAGTGAGAGCGAGCGGCGACATCTCAAGAGGCGCCGAGTGGTGGCACGGCTGGGACCACACGTACGACCCGGCCCCACGCGACACCTCATGAACCAACATCCGAGCATAACCGGAAAATGGAACAATTACGTTGCTACAGCTTTCTCTCTCTCTCCCTCCCTCTTTCTCGTTCTCTCTCCTCTTTCTGGTGTGCATCTGTCTCTCTCAGAATGGGACGAGAATGTCGTCGCTGTCGCGGCGGCCGACAGACAGAGCGCCGGGGGAGAATAAAATCACGTTGCGTCAATTTTACGATTGATTCTGCCGGATTTTACGGTCGCCATTTTATGTGGGGCGCACCGCTCGGCGTGTCGGCGCTGTCGCTGTCGTCACGGCCGGGACGGCCCCCGCGACGCCCGGGGATGCAGACCACTCACCGCCATCTGTCGCCCGCTATCATCGGCGACATCCTTGGGGGAGGTAAACTCGCAAACAAAAACAGAACATACCTATTTTGATCCGTGCTAAATTTACAAGGTGGTAGCCCAGCCACAAATGTTTAGCGATGAAGCCAGTTTTCAGCCTGATGGTGCCAAAGAGGTAACACGCGTAGAAAACGGGTACCCGACAGTATCTGAATAAAGAAACGAGCTCGTGTGAGTGGTGTAACTTTGGCACGATTAGCAGCAGCTAAAACTTAGGATTCTTATATCCCGCCGACCGGGCAACCAACCAGCGCGGCAAACCAGGCAAACGCGGCGGACCTAACTCTGAGAGGCCCTGCCGCCGCGCCGCGCTGCTCCGCCGGTCCCGGATACGGGCACTCGCCGGCACTCACCGGCCCAAGCAGGGAGGCCGGCAGCGAGGCGGACGGGCAAAGGCAGCCAGTGGAAGAGAAGGAAGAGAAGGAGGAGGAGGAGGAGGAGGAGGAGGAGGAGGAGGAGGAGGAGGAGGAGGAGGAGGAGGAGGAGGAGGAGGAGGAGGAGGAGGGGGGGGGCGGGGCGGGGGGGGGGCTAGAGATCGCGGACATAGATCCCCGGCACGCAAGGCACGGCGCCCGCCAAGTCCAGGGTAGGCATACCCGTCGAGCAGCGCTGCGCCCGCGGGGCCTACCTCCCAGGCGGCTCCCGGGCGCTCGCGGCTTTCGCCTCGCGCCGCGCCCCTGTGAAGAGCTTCTGCGGCTTCTGCGACAAGAGTCGGCAATCGGCGAAACCGCCGGCAGGCCGACAGGCAGGCAGCCATACGGGCCGGTTAATCCGAGGTGAAATGAGGAGGTAATCCAGGGCTGGGCCAGCCGGGATTAACGAACATCCTGTGTACTTGACTTCCGCGCCGTTTTTTGTTTTTTGCTAAGAAACAAGATACATGAACAATACGGGAAAGCATGGCGGCTTGCTGACTGAATGCGCCACCAAAGACAGAATTGATCCGGTATCTCCGGTAGCCGTGTTCCGCCGGGGTGACTCAGGAGGTTAAGCCAGAGGTGGCCCGAAGTAATTCAGGAACAATTACCCCGAAGCAGAGAATCCGGTTAAATGCAAAGGGAAACCAGGGTTATCCAGACTATTTTGTCGAGTTGTTTGCCTGTTTAGTTTGCCCGTGTCTAGGATAATGTGTGTGTATGTACGCCTGTCCGGGCCGCCGCGGGGAAGCAGGCACAATGGAGGGCCCTGCCTTCGCCGGGGGCAGCCGGGGGGGCAGCCGGGGGGCGGCCGGGGGGCGGCCGGGGGGCGGCCGGGGGGCGGCCGGGGGGCGGCCGGGGGGCGGCCGGGGGGCGGCCGGGGGGCGGCCGGGGGGCGGCCGGGGGGGGGGGGCAGCTGGGGGTGGCCAGGGGGTGGCTGTGGGCGGCCGGGCCTCCACGCGCTGCGCTGCTGCGGATTCCTTCAGTTTCAATTTGAACTTGGCGCCCCCGCGGGACGGCTGCCATGGTGGCGGGCGGGGCGGGCCGTCGGCACGCGTGTAGCGGCGGCAAATACAACTCGGCTGGAGTGGCGGCGGTTGGGGGGGGGGGGGCGGAGGCAGGGAGCCGAACGGGGCAAACACCAGCGACGCGGGCGCCCCCGAGCCTGGGGGGGACCCGGCCGGGGCCCGACCGGACCGCAAACACACATCACAGCGGTTATCTCTCTCCGAGCCACGCGAGCCGCGGGCCGGGCAGCAGCGGGGGGCCCCGGGCAGACAGGTCACGGCCACCCCTCCTGCCCCGCCCCCTCTCGCGGATCCGAGAAATATGACATCGAGAGAGAGATAGAGCGAAAGAGTGAGAGAGACGCGGAGGAGATCCGTGCTTCGATCCCAGAGCTGGTCGGCGTGGTCAACGGCCCATAGACGGCCGCGGAGCTTGCGTTCCGTGCTCACCTTGGAATAATTAATTGGGGCAAACAGGTGGAACAGAGACAAGGGCAAAACATTCGGTGTGCGGCAGCCGTGGCAGCCGCGGCAGCAGAGTAGGAGGCGGCCGAAGGTCGGGGAGGGCACGGCGGGCAGGCAGGGCGCCAGCGCCAGCAGTGAGCGCCGGGGGCGGCCCGATCAGCTGGAGACAGGTCTCCGCGTCCCGGTCCGTCCCGGCCCGTCCCGGCCCGTCCCGCGCCGTCCTGGCTGATGCGGGACGTAAAGAACACTTTCTCCGCCCACCCCATCTCCTCCCGCCCTCGCCTCCTTGGCTTTTAGGGGGCGCCCCGGCTCGACGAGGGCGTGGCGTGGCGCGGCAGCAAGGTCACGCGGCGCACAGAGCCGTGGGCAGCCCCCTGGCTCTCTCTCTATATATATATATCTCTCTCTCTCCCTCTCTCCCCCCCCCTCTCTCGCACTCTCTCCCTCTCTCTCTCTCTCTCTCTCTCTGATGCCGTGCCCTCGTGACGCGCCCTCACGCACACACTCACACAGCAGGGCTGACACCGCCCGATAACATCTTTATTTCGTTTCGCTTTTTCTGAACGATCCGTTTGGATGATTTGTGCCGGCGTCGCCGTCGCCGTCGGCACGCCACGCCTGGCCGCACTCTCAAAAATTTTGAGGACTGCTGCCTGTTAGGCCTGGTATCGATTGCCTTCTCCGGTGTGGGCCCGCGGGGTCCGTGGGGGGTCGTGGGGGGCCGTGGGGGGCCGTGGGGGGGGGGGGGGCGCGAGTACCCAGAGCCCCACTTGCACCGTAATGTGCCTGCTCTTGCCTCCCACTTTCTCCACTCGACACCGCTCGTCCCCGCTCCCTTTGTCCTGATGCAACGCCCGTTACGTCTCTCCATCTCTCTTTTCGCTCTCTCTCTGTCTCTCTCTCTTCCTCTTTTCGTCTTTCCCTCTGTCACTCTTGCTCCCATCTGTTCGTCGCATCCAGCGCGGCACGCCGAGACGAAAATGAGTCGAGGAAACGCCACGCGCGCCCTCAGTTTCGCTGGGACAAAAGCAGTCGTGCCGAGGATGCGGCCGTGGCGTGGTGGGGGCGTGGTGTGGCGGGGCGGGGCGGAGCTGCCAAGACCGTCATGGTGGAGGAAAAAATGGGTGAGGCGCATTGTTTGAAGGGAGTGTGTGTGTGTGTGTGTGTGTGTGTGTGTGTGTGTGTGTGTGTGAGGGGTATGGGTGGGGGCTGGGGGTGGGGGAGAGCAGCGGCGGTGGTGGGCATTCCATGTGTGAGCGTTCACATCCCCATAACTACAAGGCATTTTGTTGTTGTTTTTGTTTGTCCACGTCGCATTACATGGAGAAGGATGAGAGCGAGTGAGACAGTATGTACGTGTGGAGAGGAGAGAGAGAGAGAGAGAGAGAGAGAGAGAGAGAGGGAGGGAGATACACGGGGTGGAGAGGTGAGGACGGGGAAAGCAGACACACCAGATGCGCGCCGACAGAAGCACCACTGGGGCACAAAGCACAGTGGCAGGAGGGGCAAGCGTGGCGTGGCGTGGCACCGAGAGTCCAGACAGCCGGGGAATACTGGTTCTCTCGCGCGCCCGGAATTAACCGACGTATGACGCGTCGCGTCTTGCAGACGGTCAGACGCCTGTGCGCGAAGTTTGCAGGCACGGGACATGGACTGGCGCGCCGGTAAAAGTTCCTGGAGCCTCGCCATTTTCAGAGTACCTACAGCAGCGTCAACGCTGCGCCAGGCAGCCAAGGTTTCCGCCCGTCCAAGCGCTCGTCGTCAAAGCTTCTATCGCCATGTCTCCCGTAATCGGGTGCTCGTTGTGACTCTCATCGGTGGTGCTCAGGGGGGGGGGGGGGGGCACCACTCCGTGACTCCCGCGGACCCCCCGCGGACCCCCCGCCCCCCGCAGACCCCCGCAGACCCCCTGCAGACCCCCCGCAGACCCCCTGAAACCCCCCCGCGGACACCATGGACGTTAGGGACACTGGGGGAAATGGAGGCACTTTGTAGTCAGGCGCCGTCATTATCGCCAACCGGAAGGAGCCGCGCAGCCGGGCCTAGAGAGAGAGAGAGAGAGAGAGAGAGAGAGAGAGAGAGAGAGAGAAGGAAGGAGAGCCAGCCCAGACTGTGCCAGGCGAGCTCGGCGACCACGAGAGGGGCGGGGCCGGCATGCGAAGCCAGGAACACGGCTGGGCACCCGCGGAAAAACTAACATTTCCAAGAAAATGCGATTTTAGAGAGTGGCTCAGAAGTGGTGTGATGAGGGGCCCTCCGGGCGTGAGTTTGGTCCTGCAGGAATCTGGGAGCCCGTCAGATCAAGGTTGCATAGGAAGCAAGGCGGTGGAAGAGGACGGACTCCGGTGAGGGGCGGCCCCCACCGCTCCCAGCCGCTCCCATCCCATCAGTCAGGTGGGCGCCGACCACATTTTTCATCAGATTAAAGCGCCGGTCGCATCGCCGCGACTTTCCCCATTAAAGAACGGGGAAAACTTGTGACAGTGTATCAGTCTCCCGCCGCACAGCAGCGGCGGCAGCGGCGGCTGCCGGTGGGGCGGCGCCGGTCCGTCTGGCGGAACAATAAGGAACCTCGCCAGCCGGCAGACCGGGGGCCCGGGGGCCCGGCCGGGGGGTCAGGGTCTAATAGGCGTGAGCCCCACCTGAGCGCCGGCCCCGGCTGGAGAGAGGGGCGGACCCGGCGCGGAGAATCATCTTGCACGCGTCGGCCGCACGCAGCCAAGGTTTCTACACCCCCAAACAAACGCTGTCCCTTGAAACAAGAAAATGTACGGTTCTCCGACCCTAGGCATTGCGACGATATAGATTCGAGAAAACTTGATATACTTGATTGAAGTCGATTTATTGTCGACGCTTATTCTAGTAGCAGCTAGAAAACTCCCTCTCCCTCTCCCTCTCTTTTTCTCTCCCCCTCCCTCTAGCCGCTCCCTGCGAGGGGCGATAATATGGCCGCAATAAATCACGGACTGGAACTGCCTATACGTCCCGCCACGGCCCCGCCGGGCCTCGCCTCATCCACGGGCGGCGGACTCCTCTTACTGCCCGGCCTCCTCGGACAGGTGCGGCTCGCTGCTTTGTAATCAATTACAGGCACAATTACTGGGCCCGCGGCCGCGCCTCCAGTGCTCCAGCCCCCCACCAGCGCCCCGCCAGCGCCCCTCCGGGGTCGGTCCAGTTAATGACTACGACTAACGATAACGTGCTCGGCCCGCCCAGCACACTGCGAAGTGTCTGGACACAATAAACGCACGCACTAAATGTCAAAGTACAATTTTGTACATTAAATGTTTGCTCAGATCTGTACGCATGTTCGAAAAATGTTCGAAAAATAGGACATTTAGTGTGCATGGGCCACATGCCTGCTTGTTGTTTTTTTTTTTTTTTTGTTCAGACGTTTATTCATGCACCTGGAAAAAATATTCAGGCGCAATAAGACGCCGTCGAATAGTTGCGTTTGCCTCTGACCTACGGACGGGCCCCACCGGTTCCCCGCTGGACCCGCGGAGTCCAGTGCGAGTCGTTATTGATTTGCTTCGATTATATAAATAATCTGGACCGGTGGGCGGGCGGTGTGCCGTGATGTGGACACGCCGATCACTGGGGCCGAGGGGGTAGTGCCCAGCGACACCGCGGACCGCGACAAGCAAAACTCGCATGAATACCGTCTGATGCGAGCGAAGCTCCGAGCTCCGGCTACGAAATAACGTTGAGCATCCATCACAAATATCCAACACAGCTAATCCGAAAGATGATGAGTTAAAAAGGGGGCTGGACTTTACTTTGAAAGACGCACCAGCCGTTCAACATACCTGACTTTCAGTGCCAATAAAACTCTGCTGAAAATGGCGGACGCCCACCTAACCTAGTGCCCTACATAACGTGACGACCTGTGACGACCGCCACGCGCACGCACGCCCCGCCACGCCCCGCCACGCCCTGCTACGCCCCGCCACGCCCCGCCACGACCCTCATTGCGCGCCACGCGTCCCACCTTGCTGGAAATAGTTAATGAATTGGCCGGCGCGGAGCGTGGCGGGGCGCGGACTGGCGTGGCGTGGAGTGGCGTGGAGCAGAGTGGCGGGGGCGTGGAGAGGCGGGGCGTGGAGAGGCGGGGCGTGGAGCGGCGGGGTGTAGAGCGGCGGGGTGGTTCATTTTTTTATGGGGGAAAGGGGGCTTGTTGCACGCTCGGGGCCCGCGCGCGCAGCCGGTTCAGGGACTCGCGACCCGCTTAGGGTCAGGGCAGGCCAGGGCAGGCAGGGCAGCGGTGAGGTTAAGCCGGGGCACGGAAAGAAAGGCGGTGGCAGCGGGCGCAGGAAACCGTTGCCGACTGGAAACTCAGCCCGGCCCTCTCTGTTCTTTTTCTTATTTTTTTAACAGGTGCTTTGTAAAGTGCATTTTTATTTCTTTTAGACATGGGAATCGGCCACTTGCGATTTGGAAGTGCCTTTCGTTCAGTGACCCAGTTCAGCGAGCGCCCATGGCCACCATACACGGCGCACGCCGCTGGGCCCCGTCCGCGGGGCCCCCGTCGGCGGCGCTGCGAGCAGGACGCGGCGACGCGGGCGCTGCAGTGCACACGGCGTGCGCCGCCACCAACCAGCCACACAATTTTATTTTATCAGCGCGAAAAAAACGGGGAGGAAGGGGGGTTGCGGGGGCTCCGGTTATTTATAGAATTTTACGCGCGGAAAGGGCGACATCGGCCGCGAGGGCCTCCGGGCGCGCGTGCGGCGGACACGGCCTCCGGGCCATAACCGGTCCCTGTAGCTGGGTCCGGGGGGAGGAGTCGGGGGGGGGGGGGGGGAGTGACCACGCAGATAAAGTCGGCCGGGATTAATTAGAGTTTATTTATATCCGTCGGGCGTCGTGTCGTCATGACCATCCCCCACCCGGCGGCGGCCGCCCGCAGCCGCCCGTCCGCCGCGGGGCGCCGCCGCACAGCCAGCTGTACCGCGGTACGGTGTTGCGTTATTCGGCTTCGTGCCAATTCGCGGGGCGGAGCAACGCGGACACCGGCGGCATAGGCTGCAGCCGGGGGCCGCCCGCCGCCAGGGCCGTCACAGGAACATCAGCCCGCCATCGAGCGGGGCCGATCCAGCGGGGCCGTTCCAGAGCCGGCCGGGCCGCGCCGCGCTCCGCCCCGCGGCCCCGCTCTCACATTTTGTTACGGGCTATAACGATAGCGGATGTGGTCGGGCTGTGCGGCCGGGCGGGGCCGAGAGGGCGGGGTATGGGCCTCAGATCGGGCGGGGAAATATCTGGAGCCGGCGGCACGGCGCGGCAGGCCGGCAGACCCTCCCTCAAGAGCGCCTCAAGCCCCTGAGGGCGAGTGCCCTGAGGGCGAGTGCCCTTAGGGCGCCCCCAAGGACGACAGCCTGCCGGACAGACGGTGCAGAAATAAGGGAGCGGGGTGGTGGGGGTGGGGGTGGGGATTCTGTGCGCGCGTGTGTGTGTGTGTGTGTGTGTGTGTGTGTGTTTCGGCCAGACTACCCCATCGTCACTCCTGTCTTACACGTCCCCCTGGACGTGTTTTTGTTTTGCCTTTTACAAAAAAAAATTGCAAGGAATCCGGCCTGGATCACCCGAGATTACCGCGTATTACCTTTGCATTACCTCGGATGGCCTTTGCATTGCCCCCGGATGACTCCGACCGTGCCGCGGGACGACCCAAAGATGTTACCAGTCGGTCGGCACGGTAAGCGTCCTGGACTGGGCGGCATCGGCGGCCCTGCGAGTCCTGCGTCTCAAGGTGCGGCTCAGCTCTGATTTGCGCTCGCGTGTCAACAACAAGTTACCTGGCGAGCACGCAGGCGTGGCCGCGGGGCGCCGCGGGGCCCGGGCCGGCGACTGTCCCCCACGGCCGGGCGGGGGCGGCAGCCGGCGGCAGCCACACCCACGACCGCGACCCGCCGAAGGCATCGCACATCACATGATGGCCCAGTGACCTAGTTCGCGCCGGCCCGACCCTAACCGAAAAGCCCCGCCCGCCCCACCCCCTCAGTCTCCCGGACGGCGGCCAGGGGATCCGCGGGCCGCGGGGGCCGCGGGGGCCGCGGGGGCCGCGGGGGCCGCGGGGGCTGCCGGCGCCGGCGGAGAGGAGTAAAGACATTAAGTGAAGGGAGGTGGCGGCCCACACGCAAAGCGGAGCCAGGAGGGGCACCTGCCGCCGCCGCCCGCCGTTGCATGCGAGGAGCGCCCGGCCCGCCGGACCTGGCCAGCCCGGTCAGCGGGGTGAGGCCGACAGACACCCTGAGAAGTGCTGCTAAAGGTTAGCGTGTGCCCGAAGAAACTGCTCGAAACACTCCAAAGTGTATGACCACGGAACGTCGTGTGTGTGTGTGTGTGTGTGTGCCGGCGTGCCGACGTTGTGTGGCGGGAGGACCTGCGTGATCAAATAAACGGACAGTCCACCGCCACGCCACGCCACGATGAGGGGACGGCCATTGTCATCGCGTAGCCCAAGGTCACCCCAAGGCCACTCCCCGTCCAGGACGGAGTCCAGCCCTCGGGTGCCGCCCTTTTGGCGAGCGCCGCCAAATGTCACGGAATCATCAGCCCCCCCCCCCCCCCCCCCACCTTCTCTCTCCCCTCTCTTCGCGCGAGCAGGCCTACCTGCCCGTTTTAAATCGAGTGTTCCACCACCTGACCTTGCAGAAAGAGTCGGGCCCATCGCCCTTCAGCGGCAGGTTCGGTCGTATTATATTTTTTTCTGGAGGTAAAAAGGTGGGTGAAAGCTCAGGCATGAGGGGAAGAGGTAGAGTATCAAAAATGAAAGCTTGATTTAAGCATACGCTTGGTTGAAGCGGTTTATTCAAGCGGTGCGTCGCACTTGAGTCAAGAATGCACTGTTTTGAGCGCCGTATGTAGTATCCAGAATACTGACACGTGATTTCCGAAGCTGATACTATATCGAGTCAAGAAACTCTCTCTCTCTCTCTCTCTCTCTCTCTCTCTCTCTATCTCTCTCTCTTCCTCTATTTAAGGCAAGCATTAATCAAGCATCCCTTCTGAAGACGCCAGACTCCATCAATGTATCGGAATACCACAGCGGTTGTCTAGAGGGGGCGGACTTGCCGGCGGGGTAAGCGGGGGAAGGAGGGGTGAGCCGTGGTGGCGGTCTGACCGCCAAGGTCTGGCCCAACACAAACTACTTCACGGGTGCCCCCCCCCCCCTCCCCCGCGCTACCGCCGCGTCACACAAACTTTTGTCATACGCCTTGCCGGTGGCGACAGCGACGGCGGCGGCGGCGCGAAGAAGGAAGAAGTGTATTCGCCGTCAGCAAGTTGGCGGGCCTGCCCAGCAGCAGCCCTCGCATCCGGGCGACGGCGGCGGCCCCGAGCTGCCGTCGCAGCCGCCGCAAGCTGCCGTCCGGGGCGACGTCGGCGGCGGCGGCGGGCCGAGACCTTGCCGTCGTGCACATCCGCCGCCGGCAGCGCCGACACCAAACCAACCCCCCGCGCGAACACTAGTGCGTTCGTTAGCACAGCGCTGGTTTCGGCTGCTTCGCGTCTTGCGTGTCAAGTGCCGCGCAAAGACCTCCCGGAGGTGCCGCCCGTCACGCAAAGGCCGCGGGCGCCCAGCCGGGCTCCCGGCCGTCTCGCAGCTGACGCGGCCGCTGGAGATACGCAGAGCTCCGAGTCGGGCGGTCAGGCCGGGCGAGCGCTTCCCGGCTGCGTCCGAATAAGGTCTCGCCCGAACCGAAACTAACCCACTACGCGTGACCACGGTCGAGTACTTACATTTCACCGCAAAGCTTTCGAACGCAGTCGGCGGCTACGCGAGCCCAGCACACCTGACCGCGGGGAACTCTCAGAGCCTGGAGAAGCGTGCTGGAGCGGCTGGAGTGGCGGCGGCTGGTCTGGAGGATGCCGCGGCTGGACGTCGCAGGCCGTGCTCCCACGGGGATTATTGCGCAACATGTTATGCCCGGCTCCGGTTCGCACGCCCCACAACGGCAGCTGTTTCGACCTCCACCTCTCTCTCTCTCTCGCTCTCTCTCTCTCTCTCGCTCTCTCTCTCTCGCTCTCTCTCTCTCTCGCTCGCGCTCTCTCTCTCTCCCTCTACCGCGACCACCGCGAGAACGGCAATTGCCGGAACGCGATAACCAACTTTGGCTTTTTGTCGCAAACAGTACGGGAGCGAGCGTCTCCCCAATGTTTTTCCCGGCGGCCGGATAGAAGAAGCTCATTCCCACGTGTAGGGATGGGGCGGGCCGGCGGGGCGCCATCTGGACCGCATCCAAGAGCATGCGGAAGGCCCCGCGCCCCGCTCCCCGCCCGGCCCCTCGCTGCTGACCCCCTCAAGACGCCTTTCCCACGGTCTGCACGGCGCTGGCTGGGGCTGGGCAGGCTGGGGGGCTCCTCGGAGGAAAGTCTATCTGCACTGCCCTCCCCGACGTCCTGCATGAGCATGCGGGGGCCGCACGTGTGCGTGTGTGTGTGTGTGTGTATTGGCGAGTGTGTGTGTGACAAAGTTGCCTATCTCCCAGGGGACGTCCAACGCTGAAGCCACTCCTACAGGCAGAGAAAGAGAGAGAGAGAGATACGTTGCAGGTTGGTTAGTTCCTCACTTATTTTGAAAAAGAAAATCAAGCCCGCTTAATTTTGATGGCTCCAAACTTTGGTCTCGTGCGTGTATATACGTACAGTTAAAATGCGTTTAGTTTCCAAAATGTGCCGGAAGTAAACGGAAGTATTTACAGCCCGACTTCGCTTGCGCGACGTGGCGCGAAAAACGAAAGGGATACCACTGTGCAGCCAAGTGCGAGTGGGGGTGCGGGCTGGGGTGGGGTGGGGTTGCGGGAGATGGGAGGAGGCGGGGGTGGAAGGACCGGGGGGGGGAGGGGCGGGCTCCGGTTCGAGCCGGTATGCTGGAGGGGGAGGGGGTGGGGCTGCGGGCGGCGGGCTCCGGGGGCGGCTGCGGCCAGCCTTGCAGCGCCCGCCGCCCGCCGGCTGCCGGGCGCGAGCCAGCAGTCACCGGCGGCGGCAGTCTTCCTTGCACTTCCAAGACCTTCTGAAAGGTGTGGCGCGCGGGGGTGGGGGTGGGGGCGGGGGCGCGCGTGGCGTGTGGTCACTCCGGCTAATGAGTTGCGAGATGAAAGGCCAGGCCGAGGCGCGCGGCACGGCACGAAGAGGGGTCGGGCCGAGGTGGTATTGATAGGACGCCTCTCGGGGCGCCTTTAGGGGCGCCTCCCCGCGGCTCTAGCGCCCCTATCGGGCCGGGGGAGGGGGAGGGGGTGCCCTTGACTGGTTCTCAGTGAGGGCGTCGTGCCCGGAGGTATGCGAGCCGTCTCCCGGAGCGGAGCGGCTCCACCGCGCAGAGCAAAGTGGTGCCGCGGAAGTGTGGTAGTGGGGGGGGGGGGGGGGGGTCGGCCGCGGTGGCACGTTGTGAATCCGGGAGGAACAAAATCCAACTGCCCACGCGGACTCGATTTCCCTCGGAAACTGAACTAACGGTCAAAGATCACACGGGCCGCACAGAATCACACACCTCTGGAAATAGTATTTGAACTCCAGAGAACTTGATTCTTCACATGAGACCGCTGAACACCTGAGTCGAAATAAATGACCGCATGGTAATTGTTGTATCAAATAGCCGCTCCAAAGGGGCGTTCGATTTGGGCCCGAAAGCACCCTTTTCAGTACAAACCCACACTGGCCCTACTTTTGTTTTCAGCGCCGACACCCCACGCGGATCGGCCTGAAAAAAACGAGTCACGTTACTCGGCTAAAAGTCGCCGTTTCAAATTTAATGGGGCGCATAGCCAACGCGTTGAGTGCACACACGCGGGCATCGCCCTCTCGGCCCTCAGCACCGCCCCCACGGCCGCCCCCACCACGGCAGCAGGCGCCTGTCTGAAATAGACGGATGGACGCGCTGGCGCTGGCGTCATCACTGCAGCCTTCAGCTCCACCGAGCAGCTTTAACCTCTGCTTTTCATTTTTTTTTTTTAAGATTTTGCTCCGTATGTGGCCGTCGGCTCTGCTGCAGGGAGGCCTAGGAGGCCACGAGGGGCACCCCTCCCCCTTCTCTCTCTTTGTCTCTCTCTCCCCCCCCCCCCCCCTTTCTCTGTCCCGCCAGCAGAAGCAGCACGGCGCCGCACTTCCTCACACCCCCTCATTTGCGAACAACAAAGTTGGAGGACGCGACGCCGCAGCAAAACATCAAAAGCCCATTAGAATCGGCGCCGCGCGAGGACGACGCGGGCGAATCGGTCAAGTCGTGTCAGCCGGATTACCCCGGATTACCCTAGTTGCCCTCGCATTACTCCTGGATTGTCTCGGGTTGCCTGTAGATTGCCTCGAATTCTCCTGGATTAACCGACACTTTCTCGGGTTACCCCAATTCGAATTCTCCTGGACTACCCGACATTTTCTCGGGTTACCCCGGATCCCCGGCTCCCCCTCGTCGCTGACAGACACAGGCCACAGCACTGCGAAGGCCGTCCGTCATTCTGGGCAAGTCGGAAAAGTATGAACTAAAAGAATTTCAGTCGATTTCCTTTGTTTATAATTTTTTGTTGGGGGAGCTCCACCGTGACACAGCTGCGGTTAAATCTGCCCCCCCCCCCCCACACCGCATGGGGTCAGATAAGAACGGGCGCGTGTGTGTGTGAGAGAGAGAGAGACAGAGACAGAGAGTGCGAGGAGTGCGCGCACAGGAACCTAACCATTCGCCCGCTAGTGTGTAGCGGTTGGTAACGGTCCCGTCACACGAACCATATTCGGAGCCGTCAGCGCCGCAGGGGGCCGCGCGGGTCCGCTGGGGACCACCGGGGGGGGGGGGGGGCAGGACAGGGGACACACTGGCGCCCGCCATCCCCACACGCCTCCAGACACGTACACGTACAGGGCCACCAAGCCCGGTCCGCAGCAATAACGAAACGAGTGCCTCTTGCGTCCTTCCCCTTCCTTCCTTCCGTCCTTTCTCCGCTTATCGCATTCACCACTCCTCCCTCTCACCCTTTCCCGCAGTGCTTTCTTCCTTCATCTCTGCATATGACTCTTTCTCTCTCTCCCTCTCCTTGTAATTCCTCCCACTATCTCTCTCTCTCTCTCTCTCTCTCTCTCTCTCTCTCTCTCTCCCGCTCTTTCCCTCTCTGTTCTCCTGTTCCTCTGTCTCCTCTCTCTCTATCTCTCCTTCCAGTGCGCGCCCGGGTCCCTCTGTCTCTCTCGTTTCGAGTCAAATGAGGACGAAGTGCGGGCTTTAAAAACCCGAGTCTCGTCCCTTGGCGGCGTCAGGCACGACATGGCGTGCGCCGCGGCCCGCGGCCCGGGAGGCCATAAGCGTGGCTTAATGGCGCACCTCATGGCCCGCCGAGCCTACTTAAGTCTCACGTGTCTTTTACCAGGCCTTGTGGCCTGCCTTTGCCCACCTCTGCCTTCTCAGCTCTCTCTCTCTCTCTCTCTCTCTCTCTCTCTCTCTCTCTCTCTCTCTCTCTCTCTCTCTCTCTCTCTTCGCCCCGCCGTCCGATGCACATAGCATGATGGCGCGGCTCAACAAGTCCCCCACGATCAATAGCAAAGTGGAGTCAGGGATGTGTCGTGAAAAGTTGATGGTGAGATGGCGGCGGCGCGGGTCGCTGGTGCACCGCGCCGCGAGGAGACCCGGAGGGACCGGCCACTTAGAGTGTAGGCCGAGTACAATAATCACTAGAATATTCAGAGGGTATCGTGAATATTTGTGAGCGCCACGAGACATAAATACTGATTACACACAAGCCGACTGTGGTCAGTGAAAAATACTTCAGCTGCATCTGACATGGGATGTCATCACAGCTGACGAGTGATACACCTAGGTTCACAGTGCCCGCCCCTAAAAAAACACTCCTACATTGGAAAAATTTTTATCGCCACTTCGACAATCCTCTGGGTATATCTGAAAAACGAAAAAGACGGATAGAAAAATGTTTTCTGCTTCAGTTTGATGATTCATTCGTTGTGCGAATATGTCGTCACCTTAAATGTTTTTGCTCAGACAGATAGAAAATTGTTTTCTGTTTCAGTTTGACGATTCATTCGTTACGAATATGTCGTCAGGTGGCGACGTACAGTATTCGGGTGACTGATGAATCGTCACAGAAATTCTCGTCGTTTGACGAACAAATTTCACAGTGTATAGATCCGCGCCTGCCGCTAAGACCGCTGCGTCATACCGAACCACGCCGTGCGATGCACTCCCGCCGCCTCAACACAGCGTGCGAGTCGCCGAGACTATGTGTCGGGGTTCTGATGCACACGAATAATGATAGCCGCCGGCACTGAGCAGCCGGGGTGGCCGCCCGCCTGGGCGCGCCCCCCGCGGAGCCGCAGAGCCGCGGAGCGCCCGTGTTCCCTTCCGTCCCCGCGGCTCACACAATGCCTCCCCAACGCATCGATTGGACGCGGCGCGCTGCCCGCCGCCCGGCCGCCGCCCGCCGCCGCCTAGGCTGCGCAGCGCTGCGCTGTGCCGTGCCGTGCCCTGCCGTGCCGTGCCGTGCCAGGGGTCACGCGTCGCCTCCCGGAGGCACGTGCCCTGCTGGCCACACTGAGAATGAAAGAGCCACGACCATCGCCCCGTTTTGGGAGATAAAGGCACTCAGAAAATCGTTTTCTTCGATTCTAAAGAGCCTCCTTTCCTAAGGGGATGAGGGAATTTTTCTTCAAGATAGGAGAACCTGACATTGAATTAAGAAAAATATTCATTCTAGGTAAAAATATCCTTGCTGGGTCGTTCCGCACCAAAACGTACACGGTCTGAAATCGAAAGTCGCAGATTTGACTGGGAGGTCTAAAATCTCATTCAGGGTGACCCCAAGGACCCCCAAACCAAAGGAATTAATTTTTTTAAATCTCTACTAGATTTGTCAAAGCAGCGATTTTCAGTTTTTTTAAAAAACAGCAAAAATCAAACATCGCATGGTTTGCGTGGTTTCAAAGCTTTTTAGAATCAACTCCGCTTCGTTCGAGACTATATTCCATTCTCAGTGAGGGCGGCCGGGGACCGAACAGGACCGGAACGTGGCGGTTGTAAACGCGAAATGCTCGTAAAAGAATGTCGCAGGAAGCGCGCGTGAAACATGCACATAATGCGGGCCGGGAATGAAAGACAAGGAAAAACAATAAAAACGGCGGAGCGTTGCTGTCCCTGTCGTGCGGCCGTTCAAACTCGGCTTCCATCATCAAGCGGCACTCCGGACGGAGGTCTGGGCGGACCGGCACATGAGGCGGGGACGGGAGGGAGAGGGACAGAATCAGAGAGAGAGAGAGAAAGATAGAGAGAGGGAGGGAGGGAAAGAAAGGACGGGGAGGGAGCCGCGTGCGCGCGCCCTATTCCTTATCCCCTTGCCGTACTTTATGATCCTTCCGAAAAATAAATGAGATTGTTTCTGTTTTTTGTTTGTTTTTTTTTTCAACAGGCCCTGAGAAAACGACGGAAATAGGAAGAAGAGAGTACGAGGAAAGAGGCGATAGACAGAGGGAAGCAGAGGGGGAGGGAGGGGGGGGGGGGAGGGGGTCCGAGTCGATTTAATCAGCTTAAAAAGGGAGCACTTTAAGCGATCGGCAAAGCGTATATGAACGTCGTAAATAACAAGGGCCGAATGAACGTGGCGAGCGCGAAAGGGAAGGAAAGGAATAAAAAGGGGGAAACGTGCGAAAATGGTTTTCTTTTTGGCGACACACGCAGCAGGCGGCAGCGGAGGGGTAGAGAGGAGGGGGGGGGGGTGGAGGGGGATAGAGGGGGCTGGCCCGCACAGCTCGCGCCACCTAAAATATGTGGCGGCAGCATTCGCAGAGTTAACGGGAGATTACGTAACCTGGTGGGCGGGGGAGGGGAAGTTGGGGAGGGGGCGGGGGAGGGGGGGGGGGAGACGTGGGCTGACTTTCTCGACACATTTCCAGTTCGATCACGCACCTTACTCAAGACCAACGTCGCACCGAGGGAGGGAGCTCCCCTCCCCTTGGCGCACAAGTTCTGCTCGCCACCGTTGTGTGTGTGAAAGAGAGAGAGAGAGAGAGAGAGAGAGAGAGAGAAAGAAAGAGAGAGAGAGAAAGAGAGAGAGAGAGAGAGAGAGAGAGAGAGAGGGAGAGAGAAAGAGAGAGAGAATACGCACGGGGCGGGGGGGGGGGGGCGGGGTTCGTACACCGTGGGATGAACAATCGAGCCGGACGTCCCGCCTGAGTGCCGCCTAGCGATGAGTGGTATCCCCGTGGCCTGCCGCCAAATTGCTCAAGTGACCAAATATTAGAAGGGAACTTTTCCCATCCATATTAAGATATGCTGAACTAGTAGTCCGGTCCAGACTGCGGGGAGGAAACGTGTGGCGAGGTGGGAGGCGAGGTCGTGGCGGCCGAGCCCAACGTACCCGTCCGCACGCGCCTCTCTGGAGCCCAGTCCGCGTCCGGGAGTCTCTCGCATCTTCCCGTCCTTTTCATTCAAGTCGGCATCGAACCGAGGTATTTTTTTTCCGGTCCATTTGGTCATCACCCAACATTCTTTGGAGCCACTCAAGACTGTTCGTCCCGAGCGCCGCGGATGCGGCCGTGCGTGCTGTGCTGTGCCGTGCCGTGCCGGCTTCCTCCGTGGAGCGCCGTGTGGCATGCAGGCCGCAGGGCCCGCACAACGGCGGCGTGCCGCGGGCGGCCTACCCGCCGCTCTGCGGGCGCCCCGGTCAAGCCGCCCCGCTGCGCCGCCGCCTTGACCTGAGGTACGGCACGGGCAAGCCATGAGCCCGCTCTGGGCGACAAAGGGGGCGACGGGAGGGGCGGGGTGGGGGAGGGGGCGACGGCGTGCGTGCGCGCATGCACACTGCACAGTTGTGTACGCTTCGTGCGCGTTTCTTTCTTTCTCTCCTCTCTCTCTCTCTCACGCACACACACACACTCCACGCCCCTCCCACCCGTCCGTCCCTCCCCTCTTTACACGAGGTCCGCGGTGAAATAGTACTCCACAAGAGAAGTGGGAGTGTAGAAAAAGAACGCGGCAGAGAGAGAGAGTGAGAGAGAGAGTGAGAGAGAGATATATATACATAGGCGCGCTTTTGCCGGCGACCGCCGGCTGGGCTGCGGTGGGTTGAACACGGTGGCTTTTTGCTGGCGACCAGACGGTAGACAGGTGGCGCGCTCACACACACGCGCGCGCATACACACATACACACACACACACACAAAGGAGGGGGCGGGCGCCGCATTTTAGCGTCGGAATCTCGTCCTTTGATGCCGATCACGCCGAGAGGCCGCCGGACCCTCCGGTCCGTGTCCTCGGGGCCGCCGTCCTCCCCCTCGTCCTCGTCTGACGGCGGCGCCGGCCGCTGCCCCCGCGGCCACGGCGGGCGTGGGGCGTGCTCGTCTAGTTTTGTTATTCATTGTCCCCAGTGACCTTCCACCCGCCCCGCCTCCAGCCCCTCCAGCCCCTCCGGCCCCTCCGGCTCCTCCGGACCTCCCGCGAGTGTGGCAGTGGTCCAAATTACTCCGCGGGCAGGCAAAGCGGAGGCGCGGCGGGCGCTCCCCCGCCTGCATGCCCCCTATAGGGGCCCTGTATACAGGGCGTGCGGCGTGCCCGCGGGGCGTGGCGTCGGCGGCGTTGGCGGCAGCGGGACCGGAAGCAAGCACGTAGTTGTCAGAAACCGCTGTCCCCTGGCAGCGGGATGGGGACGAGTACAGCACGCGCAGTAGAAATGCGTTTGAAAGAAAACACCTGGGCCGCAGGCGCCGGCGCCGGTGCCGGGGGCGCCTGGCGTGCGCGTGCCGCCCACGTGCCGTCCCCGTGCCGGCTGGCGTGCGGCGCGCCGCGCCGCCTCGCATGCCACTAATCGTTGCTATCGGTACGATTTGTCTGCCAAGAACATGACGGTGGGAGGGGAGGGGGAGGGGCGTGTCCCGTTATCTGATACGGCGCGGGGACTGCGGCCTGCATGCATACAGTGGGCTGCAGTCACCGGCGCCGCGGGCACCGCACATCGTGCGGCACATCATGGAGGGGGAGGGGCGGCCTCGGCCACGGCATGGAAGTCGAGATGTTGCCAGTGGAGGAGGGGGCAGGGGATGCTGCGAGCTCGGGGGGAGGCAGCCGGGCCCGGAACCTGCAGGAGGGGGAGGGGGCGTGCTGAGAGACTTGTGCCCCCCCCCCCCCCCCCCACCAACCCACTCCTAGACAGGCACAAAAGGGATAGGAGCAGCGCGGGGCCGCGCATCCCTCTCCAAGTCAGCGCAGGGCAGGACTCCTCTTCAGGAGCGACAAAGGAACATCGACGCTGACGGCGAGGCGAAGGCCAGAGGAGGGGGCGGGCAGGGGAGGGGGGCCAGGCTGGCGCCGGCGTGGCCCGCCAGCCCCCGGCAGAGACGGCCGCCGCTGGCCGCCGCGGCGCGGCACGCCACACCTCACCGCGGCGGCGGCGGCGGCTCGACACTCGGTACTCACAGTATGTGTCCGTCGTCAGGCGCTCGATGGTCTCCTGCTTTAGCTTCGAGTTCTTCTTGCCCATGGCGCTGCCTCTAGCCCCGGCGCTGCCGGCCGCACTCGGTCACTCCTCCGTGGAAGTCCTGGTCCTGGCCCGGCACTCGCTCACTCTCTCGCTCACTCACTGACACAGCGCGGCACTCATTCCCGTCACCGTGCGCGGCACGTCACGCCGATGAGGGGGAGGGGAGGGGGGTGTTTACGCGTCACGGCGTCACGGCGTCACGGCCGCGGGCTGGGCTGGCTGCCCTGCGCTGGCCCGCGCCTCGGCAGCCTCGGCCTCGCGGGCCTCGCGGTGTCGGCTCGATGCGCTGCGCTGCGGTTCGATGCGGCCCGGCCCGGCAGGACTCGCTCGGCTCGGCTCGAATCGGCTCGGCTCGGCAGCAGTCGGCAGCACCCGGCGGGACTCGGCTGGACTCGGCCCCAGCTCGACTCGGCTCGGCACCCTCCTCGGCTCGGCTCGAATCGGTCCGGACGCCTCCAGCGAAAGGGCTCGGAGGGAATGGAAGGGATGGAAGGGCCCGCCCCGTATCGGCGTATTGGGGCACAAACACTCGCGGAGGCGGCTGGACGGCAACTGAGCGCTGCGCAAGCGGGGGCTGCGGGGGCCGCGGGGGCTGCCGGAGGGTGCGCGGTGGGGTGGGGGCAGGGGGTGGTGGGGGCGTTCTGCTGGAGGAGCTCTCCCGGCCCGGGGCCCAGCCACCCCCGCCGGCCGCCAGCCCCAGCCCCCGTCGCCGCCACCCCCGGCCACCCCCGGCCGCCCCCGGCCCTGCGGCCGTTGGCAAGGCGTTGCGAGGCGTGTGCCACCCGCTCCGCCCCCGGGGCCCCGGGGCTCGCAGGGCGGCAGGGAGGGGGGGGGCATCTCGCCCCCCACCCCCGTGTAGTACTGTGTCCTGATGAAGCAGGGGCATGCCTGGGGACGGAGGGGGAGTGAGAGGGCGCGGGACTTCCCTCCCCTCCCCGTGGAGTAAGTGGACGATCTGTGAGTGCCCAGGCGCACTAGGCGGCAGTTTGTGCGTGGCTAGGGTGAGGGAGGGCGGGGGCAGGCGAGGGTGAGCGGCGCGGCGCGGCGCGGCGGCGGTAGCCGGCCGCCCTCAGCGTGTCACGGCACGACGCCTGGTGGGTAGGCAGCAGCACCTTCTCCGCGCACGCGTGCTGTGCGGGCCGGCCTATTGCCGTTTGGCGGGTTCAAGTGCTCGTTAATTTGAGCGTACCTTTAAATGCCTGCTTCCAGAACGACACGAACAATAATCCGCGCCCTCCCGTGGGTCTCATGTTTGCATTCTTTTTCAAGCATAAAATGTTTATGGACCTTTTTTCTGTGCATCATCTTTGCACAATCTGTTTGCGCGCAAGCCTTGGGCACACGAATTTATCCATAATTACACAATCACGTAATTGCACGACTTTGTCCGTTATATGCGTGATATTTGCGGGTAACTTCGAGTGCGTAAGGCTTATGCACAAGCAGATTGTGCAAAAACCACGCCGAGAAAAAATGTCCATAAACATTCAACAACTCTGAGGTGGAAATTAGAAGAAACAGATCCAAAGATCCCAGAAAGTGGCTTGGCCCGTCCAGGGCTACTGACTAGTGCTTTTCTTGGGGATGTAAGGATAATAATACATACAGTAATATTCATAATGTTTATTTTTTTCAAGATACGTCATTAGAAAGGAACTCTTTTCAAGGTACATATTCATAAAATGCCTTTCAGCGAAACTGCTGCTAAATCATACACCAATAGTTCAGAAAAGTTACATTGGGCAAGGTTGGATGAGATAATCTTAGAGATTCTTTCCTATCATCACAAAACTGGTTGATATCATGCCAATCTCAGAGGGGGTGAGCAATCTCGAATCATAACCCAGAAACTGATGATCCATCTAATCAACCATGGTACAAGCACAAAAAACAAACATTATAACAGCATTTTCAAAATACATGTGAAAAAATTAAACAAATTGAGTGTTATAAAAGATCATTTACTTGATGCTCCAGAACATATAATTGAAGATGAAAAACAGCAATGTTTCGGCACCAATATACTAGTAAAGCTATTATGGTGGTTCAACAGGATACAACAATCCAAAATACACAGTGCCCAAATGATATTTTGATAACCACCAACAGTTCCATCAGTAGAAATACATTCAGTTTCATGCCCTATAATGTAATACTAGATTGAACCAGAAAGATTCAGGGTGGTAACACATATTTAGACTGCAACCAGTGATGGGACAAAACAGAATTGGAATGTAACCCAAGACTGACCAACAAAGCAAATAGTTCTACAGAAACTGACAACATTTCACATTCTTTAAAAGAACTTTTAAATGTAGTTTGGTATGGTAATGCTATGTAAAATAACACAAGTGACGAAAATTGGGAAGTGTACAGTGGGAGCGTGATTAAGTCTTAATAGATTTTTGCATCATGTATGTGGCACACAGCAGCCAGTGCTAGTTAGAGCAAAAGCTTTAACCATTTCATCAATGTGAAACAGTATCCAAGCCCCTCAGGAAAATATTAAAGAAAATAGTAACCATCATAAAATTTATAACATTTACAACAAGTGTAGATAACATAAGATGACACAAAAATAGTTTACAACCAATGGCCTATTACATAATGCAATCTTGTTCTAATTTTATCACATAGGAAACAACTTGGGAAACAGAGCACCTTTAACATTCAATAAGAATTATCAGTCACCATCATGAGAAACAGCATAGGTAAAAGAGTTTCTAAATCTCTCTAGGCACTGAACACCTATGAGACAACTATGCAACTCTCCTCTACACTGAAAATTCCTTCTCCAAAATCCACAAGCCAAAACTATTTGAGGTTTAGTTTCCCATGCATTTAACATACACCAAAAGATTTAGGTACAAAATTATCACTAAATGTATAAAAGAAAGATAGGTGAACATATAAACTCTAAATAGCAGCTAGTAGCTGTCTCAGTCCCCTCCCATCAATCAGTAAAATGGATCTGACTGAAAACAGCTATAGCACGTCATAGCACATCATAGACAGCACATAAGCTGTCTAAAAAGCAAAGAAAGAAATACAGGATAGCTTACAAACACAAAGCAGTCCATAATTGCCTTATGACGATAACTCAGAAAACTGTATAATGCTTCATTAAAATCGAGTGCAGCAATTGAAACAATCATCACAGTTGACAGGATCAAACAACTATCAACCACCTCAATGCCAAGATCGTACATGAACAGCCCATCACAAATTAAACACCCCAAAAGATGAAAGTGCATAAGTATAGAAACTACGACAAAATCAATATATATATATATATATATATAGGTATTAAATAGATTTTACTTTGTGAAATTCCTTTAGTACTTCAAATAATGTATTGATTGGATTATTCTTATTTTTATATTTTTTATATTCTTTTTTTTTTTACCTAGAATAGCCAACATGAAAGGTACACAATTTTGTCACTAGATAACCATTAAATAACACAAGTGAGCCATCACAAATTTAATGAATATCAATGAAAGGCAAATTTAGATGGATAAAAATGAGCCCCGACAAGAGCTGGCAAAATACACTTTGGCTTTACAAAGACGAGCTACAAGATACAAGACATGCTCAAATGTGCAGTATCACAAGAAAAGTATTTTCAAAAAAGAGTTAGTAGGAAGACAATGGGCTACAGAGCTTAAAGAATATAAGATGAGGAATTAATTTATGTGCTTGGGCATGACGCCACCGAAGTCACAGGTACATTAGGAACTGCTGCCTGCAGAGTAACAATATGAGGGCTTATTTGATTCACAGCCCCACTTACGAGCTTTGGATGTGCAATCATCTGAGCGCCTGACAAGTCAGCTTGAGTAAGGTACACTATGCCACCTTGATCCACCTCTTGTTTAAGCTGAGCATGGGCCTCCGATACTACAACTGTACTGGCAGCATCATTGTGAGCACGCATATGATCGGTCAAATCAAATTTGGAAGTGAAACACTTTGCGCAAATGTTGCAAATATAGGTCTCATTGCTAGGATGAGTTTCAAGGTGTGATGAAAGTTCCTCAGCTTGGGCAAAGACCTTGTCACATTTCGAACACTCATATCGTCTTTGCACATCATGTTGTTTCACATGATGCTGAAGATGGTGAGCTGCAGAGAACAGCTTCCCACATTGGTTGCATGAAAAAGGCGCCTGTCCAGTATGTAGCACAGCGTGTTTCAGCAATGAATGTTTCCATGCAAACCTTTTTCCACAGGTGTTACAAACATAATTTCTCTGCCCTAAATGGACTGTTTTATGACGTCTCAATTGACCTCGGGTAAACCGAATGTTAGGGCAAAATTCACATTCAAACAGACGATCTTTGCTTTCAAACATATACGGGGCAGCAGGAGTGGCCGAAGCGGAATCAGGTGAAGTATCATGAGGAAGCATCAGTTTCTGTGCATCATCAGATCCAGAAGCTGATGAAATGTCTTTCACGTCCTGACTTATTGGTGCAAGCCATGGAATCTGTGTGACGGGAACGGAAACACCCTCTGAATATGTTGAAGACGTGGTGGGAACTGTCATGATTTCATTGTTGGGTAGCTCTCCGGGTTCTTTCTTCACTATCGGAACTTCAACGCCATACAATAGCGACTCCGGTTTTACCTAGAGATAAATTTTTAAAAAGAAATGAGAATATGTGATAACATCAGATAAAACAATTTTTTTGACAGTCAAACCAACACTTACAAGAACAGCAGTGAACTGATCAGAAAGGTAAACAGCCTTCCCTCCTGACAGGCTGACCATTGGGACTTCCTGCGCTCGTTGTGTAGTCATAATGACGGAATTAGAAGTTGTGGCTTCAGATGTATTCGTCCCATCATCTGTCACAACTTCAACAGGTGCATCACAAAACCTGGAATATTGTGGAAAGAAAATAAGAGAATAAATGAAAAGGAGTACAGAAGGATTGAAAAAGGATAATAAGAGTCTACATACCTGTTCATATCTTCAGATGATACCTGGTTAGCAACAAGAGATACGTTAGGGTCGCCAACAGTAACATTGTTTGTCTCATCCATGATTAAGGTAAATCTTTATAAACTGAACATTCAGAATCTATCTGCTATCTTTCCATAGATGTAAAATTTGACATATTCAGTGGTAATGAATCAATCACCCTAGAAAAGGAAAGAAAATGGAAGTTAGAAAGGATTCTAGAGCGATTGACCAAGGTGCGCAAATTAGATAGCGTCCAGAAAGCTCTTTAGAAGATAAGTAGAAACACACCAAGCACTAATGCATCAAGTGATGAGTCATGAAGTATTATGTGAACCTTGTGATGATAAATTTCATACTCCTGTACGGACCACTTCCAGTAAGAAAAAAACCACCTTGCATTCAATTGATTGTAGATGATACCTGGATAAACATAATAATGGCCTGTGAGTTACTGATTTACACACAAAACAAACGAGACAAAAATATCACCACACAATAAAGTACGCAGGCTTTCAGATAAACTTGGCTGGAATTTAATTCAAATTACATATAGATAACTAGGCACATAGGTCATGCCTGTAAACGGCTCTATTCAGCCAAATTCTTGAAAATTCAAAGATGGTTTACCACAAAAAAGAAAGAGAAGGTAAATAGTTACGCTGGCACAACTGCCAAACTGAATTTAAGACAAGACAATTGCCTTAAGCTCAGAAAACACAAACTGCTTCAACATAACCTCTTTTTTTGTACTCGACAGGTCCCCGAAACTAACAATAAAATACAACCCTGCTTACCCTCTTATGCTTGGAAAATAGGCTCCCAAGTCAGCAGAACACGAGACGGTGGTTGAATGCAAATATCCCAGGAGATCTACGGTGACAACAGCAAAATAAATGCGGGGAAGGGCTTCTCCTTAACCCAAAATGTCAACTTGTCTTATGTTTTGCAGCAGCCTCGGCGGCCATGTTTGTGAACGAAAAAGGGGAAAGGAAGGAGCCGAACGGGAGAGAACGTTACACGGCGCTTTTAACAGGCGCATGAAGTGTGAGCCACCTCACCGACAGCAGCGCGAGCTTTCAAAAAGCGCTTAAACGGATCAGAACTCAATTCAGGGAACATCGAGCTGCTGCGTGTTGACGTCAAAAATGAACGTCGCTACTCCGGTCATCTCCATCTCAGGAAACTGCCCCTTACACCAGAGTTTAACTAACGGCCGCTGGGCTAGTGTCAGTGTGATAGAACTATCCTTTATATCTTCCTGCGGTTTTTCAATTGTGTCACCCAACCCATGTCCACAATGTTCCATAGTGTTGCAGTGCGCCTGTATACTGTTACATCGTCCGGGTGTAATTCCCGTGAGTTAAAGTTTGTACTGAACAGCAACTGCTCAAGAACTGAAGCAGTTGCCTGCATGTGGAAGGATTGAGGGCATCAAAGGAAAACAATGTAATAAATTCACATCTTTTATTGATGCGAAGAAATATAAACACTTAACGGTTAGACTTGGCAACACGCTCCAACTCATCCTTCTTCTTGATGGCATAGGAGTTGGATGAACCCTAGGCAAAGCATAAAAACCAATGTAAGAACACCACCCAACCAGTAAATACAAATGAAAATCCAACTCCACATACCTTAGCAGCGTTGATAAGCTCATCAGCGACACATTCAGCAATGGTCTTGATGTTTCTGAATGCAGCTTCACGGGCACCAGTGCAGAGCAGCCAGATAGCCTGAAAAGCAAACCATAATTTTAGAACGCCAAACCCACAAAAACACAAACAATCAATAGGTATGCATTTGAACTGGCTCACCTGGTTCACTCTCCTCAGGGGTGACACATCAACAGCCTGTCGCCTAACAGTACCGGCACGACCAATACGGGTTGAATCTTCACGAGGTCCTGAGTTAATGATGGCAGTAACTAAGACCTGCAGAGGGTTCTCTCCAGTAAGCAGGTGGATGATTTCAAAAGCGTGCTTCACAATTCGGACAGCCATCAGCTTCTTGCCGTTGTTACGTCCGTGCATCATCAGAGAGTTTGTCAACCTCTCGACAATGGGGCACTGAGCCTTGCGGAATCGCTTGGCGGCGTAGCGACCTGCTGAGTGGGGAAGGAACTTGGCATTCTTTTCCTTAACTGCAATGTAATCCTGGAAACAAATCATTTTTTAGATCCAAAGCCATAACCAAATCTAAACTTACTACAGTACAACCGGATGATTCATACCTGGAGGGACATGTCTGACACCTGGACATCGTCACAACTCCAGCGGCCAAAGAGCTTGATCTCTGGCATCTCGGCGGTGGGGGCAGCGCCGAGGTCTGTTCCTCCGGCCACTGCGACGTCCCCCTCATCACCCCAGTTTTCTTCCGACATCTTGGCTGCAACAGAACAACACGATTGCACACACCATAACCTACACAACCGGCGTTGAAAAGTTAAGTGAGAAAATCCGTAAACCCATTAGGCTCGCGGCATCCGGTAAAACGCAAGTTTAAAGCTCTACATCGGACTCCGACAACCCAGCCAGTAAATAAGGCCGAAGCGAGGCAGATGTAACACACATAACCTCCCATGGCTCATCCCGGGAACCAAAACAAGAGAAAATTTAGCTCCAGCAAATATCGAAACTAGCTACACATAGGAAATCGGGAGGAAAACATGATAAAATCGACCGGTGTATCAAAATATTAACGCAGCCTAATCTTAAGGCAAGATGAGTTCCGAAATCGCAAACACCAAGCCGTACAGGCCGCACAACTACCACGTGTGCACAACAAACTATTTGTAAATTTGAAGATGAGGATACTACTTCAAACACGAACGCTTAACGGCGATTTCTTATCGTATGCCGAAAATCCGAACAACAGCCGGAATTGCACCACCTAATAATGAAAATGTTTCAACCTACACGAGTTGCGCTTGCAGATCACTACACGCCGATTGAGAAAAGGCTAGGCCGTCACCGGATGTTCATGATGGTGCCGAAACGTGAAAACTTCTTCTTACTTGTTTTCTTCTTGTGCCAACATTACAGATTTTCTGACATTTTTGAGAGCGAAGAGAAATGCTAAGTGCTCCGATAATATTATTCTTTTTAAAACGCTATTGTTGTGTCTTTTACAAGAAAAACAGGAATACTGATTTTTCAGTGATATTTTGCAGGATTTGGAATTGGGTATTTGCGGGCAGCTTTGGGTGGCAACCGTGCTTGTGTCTTAAGCGTTAGTGGAAGGCGCTATGTTTACAAAGGGGCGGGGCGCGAGGACGAGTCCATGCGGGTCTGGCTAGGTTTTGATGCCTGTCATTTTGCGTGCTTCTCGTGCGAGAGACGTGTGCTTCATAAGCGATGTCAGCCAGTGTGGCCTCGGTTTCGATGAGGCAGGCAGTAAGCCCGAGGTCACTAGCCAGTGCCTTGGTCTCTCCTAAAGTTAACAATTCACTCAATGCTGTTCTCCGCCACTCTCCTCGCGAACCATGGAGTCCACACTCCTTCTCATCAGCGAAGAATTCACCGTCTTTGAGCCCGTTTGTGGCTAGGGTCTTGTCTCCAGTCCAACTCCATAGGTTTGTTGTATTCGTTTTGCTAACGACGTCACCTTGGTGACGCCCTGCGAGGAGCAGGGAAGTGTGATGCGCTAGGCTTCAACTGCACATTGCGGTGTCCACAGCAACCAGCCACCTCGAGGAGGTAGATGTACCCGTAAGTTGCCATGGAGTGATGGTGGGAAGCATTCCTCGTGCCTGGGAGTCACTACTGGGCTGTCACAGCGTGATGACAATGACAGTGCCAGTGAACGCAAAAGCCTGCTGTCTGTTGATACGCCTGATAGAGCCGAGACATTAAGAAGATTTTGTCAGAGTGCTGGAGGTGTACGTGTTCTTGGTAAGGGCACCTTTGGAACGGTGATTGAAGCAACTTACAAAGGTGTGTTCTGATAGAGGCGAACCAATTCATTCGTTTCTTCTAAAATTCAGCTTGATAGTTATACTTTCAAACCCTTTCAAGGTAAATCTGTAGCAGCTAAAATTGTTCCCGTGAAACCCGAAGCTCGGAGACAGATAGGAAATGAAATGAATTGTTTGGGGTTGTCTCACCCAAATATTGTGCCAATCATGAAAGTGGTGGTGTCTGATGATGTTAGTGCTGGTGTTATCATTATGGAGAGAGTTCCTGGACACTCGCTGCAAAAGATCTTGGATGATGACTTAATGAGTAACAAAGTTCACCAGAGAGTCAGGTAGACGTGCCTTCTCATCCCAATATTGCTACTTGCTGCTAATACTTATGTGTGTGAAAATAAAAATTCTGTTTGAAAAGGTACAGCATGCAGATCAGCTCAGCTCTTGCCTACTGTCATGAGCATGGCATATTGCATCTTGATGTCAAGCCTCAGAATATCCTTGTCGACATTTACTCGGATAATTGTAGGTTGTGTGATTTTGGCTGTTCTTCGCTGATTGGATCAGAAAGTTCTAAACTACGGGTGTGTTTGAACTTCCATGGACATTCTTACAATTGGGTCCCCACAAAGTGCTTTATTTGTTCGTCGTTTTCTAGGGAACCATCGGGTACGTCGCACCTGAAGTACTTCAGGGAAGCAAACCTACGCCTGCTGCTGATGTGTACTCTCTTGGCATAACAATGTGGCAGTTGATGTCTGGGGACTTTCCTTACAATGGTCTGAGAGGTCATGCGGTAATTTACAAAGTGAGTTTACTGTGTGGGTACTGATATTCAATTGCTGAATTCATTATTTACGATCTTGTTTTCAGGTAGTAGCTGTGGCTCATCGTCCTGAACTGCCCATTGTGCAAGGTGCAGAAGATGCATCATTTTTGTCCCTAATACAGAGGTGCTGGTCTCAATCACCAGAGAGTCGCCCTTCAATACAAGAAGTACTCATGGAGCTTACTGTGGAGTACCACAAAGGATGAAGTGGGGTGACATGAGATACATGATCTGTTCCTATATTTAGTTCAAGTTACCTTCTGGAACCGTTTTATTTATTATGTGATATTGCGTTTGTGTATTGTGTAGCAAATCTAGTCAGTTTCTTAAACCATGTGATATTTAAATAAATTTTATTGAATCTGTTTTAATTTTGAGGGGGGGGGGGGGGGGGAGCAACAGCACAAGCACTGTTGCGCTATTGTATATAGACAGAAAATGTTGAGGGTACAAGTATCCAAATAAACAAAATTAATTTTTGAAGGGTCTGTTTATTGACTTCGAAAAATAAAACATAATTGGCCAACTAAGGAAAATAAATGCCTAGGCTTGCTTACATTAAGAATGAGACTTTGTACATAGTTTGATGGGGGGCTAGTTGCGCTACGAGTCTGGCATCTCTCCGCCTGGTACCAGCTGGAACAAGACGAAGGAGTGATGAATTGCGTGTGGAGGATCAACTTCCCTACAACAAAGCCCAAACAGAGACGTACCATAGTTATATTGTTTCCATTCAAAAGGATGTTATCTAACTTGGTTATTCTCCTTCCCTCTGGAGTGGCTTCGTATTCAGTCACGTCCTCCAGTAACATATTGACAAAATCGTCAAATCCCAGCAGCGTGCCGACTATTTCTTTGTCATTCTTCATGATGATGTGAATACGTGATCCAATACATTTGTCCACCAACTCTAAAATTAGGGAGAAAAGCGAAATCGCTGTTAGTGCAACATTGTTTCCCATGCAGTACCTAGACACAATTAGGGAAACGGGGTTAAGTGGCCAACGATGATTCCATCCTACACTGGAGAGGTATGTGAGACAATACGCAAGGACTCGATTTTCGACTTCAATAATTTGGGATGAAAGGTCAATGACAGTAAATTTTTACGAATAGCGTCGCTTCAAAGCACAGGAGTTAGTTCAAAGAATTGCCAATTCCCACAATCGGATATGATTTGACACATACCGAGTGGAAGGAGAGTTGATGGATTGGTTGACACCGACGTCATGATTAACAACAACAGTTTCTTCAATAAAGGCAAATGAAATAGAACGCTTAAGTAAGTGCTTCAACGATCGTGTCAAGAAATTTGATCTCCGTTCCGTGGTCAAACATACACAACCGGCATCAAAGGGCGCGTTGAGTTTTGGATTGCGGTCGCACATTCCTATTGCGATTCGCTTCAAAACTATCGGAGTGTCATTGCTGCTGCGGCAAGTGCGAGTCTGTCTCGAGCAAGTATGAAAACTTTCGTTGCCTTACATGTTCAGCCGAGTTGCTAGAAGGAATTCCCTTACAGCTTCAACTTTTCCCGTCTATTGTTGAATTATTTGTTCTGGTTCGCAAGGTGATTAGCATTACCATGTAGTCATGTTCTTGGCAGCGGCTGTGCGCGTTGCAACGCTGCTGCTGAGTGTGTCCGCAATCAACTTGTGCGGAGCCTCCGAGTTCTGCGATTCGAAATTTAAATCAGCAGACACGGATCAGGCGAGAATTCTCCGAGGCCTAGCCAGCGTTAGGTAGAGGGATACGGTTTTTATCGGACTTGTGCACTTTTGGAGCTCTGCCGAGCATCTTATTCCAGTTTTCTCTGCTTTAATTGGGAGGCGCAATGCCTGTTGCATCACATTCTAACCTTGAGCTTGCATTGGAGTGTTGCCCATTCCACTTCATGTTCTTCTAGCTTTTGTAGCATTTTCCCACAAGATGACATTTCAAAACTGTTGTGGTGTGTTTTTCTCACCATCCCAACAATATTTGTTTCGCTATATTTTAGCCGCAAATCTGCTCAGATTTAACGGACATGACTGCTATGAAACCTGATTTGCAGGGGATAACTGGAATGGAAGGCCACCAGTGGACCAACTTTCTGTGCTCCTGCATCATTTGTGATCATTATAAGATTCAATTTGTCATCTCATCTTCCAGGTTTACAGCTGAGAGCCACAATGATGGTATTAAAACCGAGTATACAGTTGGGGTTTGTGGTAATGCATCAAAAGCAGACCCCTTGGCTGGAGTCCTGCAGAATGGTACAACAGTTCTGGGTCGTGTCAACAGCACACATATTGTCAAAGGAGGTGTGCATATCACAATAATCTATTTTTATCTATTTTTATATTCCCTCGAGATTTTTGTAGATTATGTTTTGAAATGCATATTGTTTTTGTTTCCTTCTAAACACAGCTCATTTTATTGACTTTTGAAAACAATTTTTGTCTGTGCAGGGGATTGGATGATGATTATATTTGGAAATGGTGATCCTTACCCTGAGAATTATAATTGTAGTGGCCCTCGATATGCATTCGTCATGATCCATTGCAACCATAATATTAGTGCAGAGGTATGTGCAGGCATGAACCCAGATGGATCATGAGGTGATAGAGACAATAGTCCTCAAAACATCAATGCCTGAAGGGAACTGCCAGGGTGGTAGGCAACCCGTGCAGCCATCAGGTTTAGCTCGTGCTTGTCTAATTATGTGGTTTGTAAAGGTTGGTTTTGAGCCGACGCGTGGCGCTGAAGCTCTAAGCCCCATGGGTTCTTCCATTTGCGTACAAAAAGTACAAGAATCCAGGGTGCCCTGGCCGTCAGCTTCACGCATCAACTCTAAACCCAGCTTTAGCTATTGATTCCAATAAAGAGGTTTTACATGGAGCCCTTCTTTCCAGCAGAATACTATGTTGTTTATAAAAGAGGCAAGGAAGGAAAAAGATGCTTGCTTCTTCATGTTTGAAGTACATTCTCATCTTGTGTGCATTCAACCAGAAAAGATAGGGGGTGGCATGATCTTTACTGTTCTGTGAGTACTAATCTACATGGAGTTAAAAGTGAACCGATAGATTCCAGAATCAATGGTGACAATGTGAACTCTTTTCCAGATTCCTATTTGTGGTTCTCACCTACATCATCGGAGGTATTTTTTACAGACGATTAGTGTTGGGCGCCAAAGGTTTGGAGCAAATTCCTAATTTCACATTCTGGAAATCTGTAGGCAGAAGGCTTGTTGTGAGTACCATTTAAACTGACAGTTGTTGAGGCTTCAGAAGCTCTTGGCCATGGTCTTTAATCCATTTCTATCCTTTTTATCAGGAGCCTTGTAAGAAAATTTGCCGCAAGAGAAGCAATGCTGATGGAAACTCGTGGGAGAACCTTGGGCCGCGGGTTGAAAGAGATGACGATTCTCTTTTGCCACCTTAGTCACTTCTCTGCCTCATATTTGCGCAAATCAAGCCAGTTAAAAAATGTTTGAAATTCGCGCATAAGAAACTTCCTTTAATGTGACATGTCAATTATCTATATTGATGAACTAATATTCGTGCTTTTCCTAAACAAAGTATCATCCAAGCTAAGTGGTGTTCCTATTTTTTCCAACCTTCACAGCCTGAGGAAAACTATGATTTATGAAGGGGAAATGGAGAAAAACAAGAGCTAACATAATACCTAACAGTTTATTGCAAATAATTATCAGAGTCAAAATTGTTGTATTCAGTATTCAGAGCAACTCCCAGGAGTACTTGATGCACTTTGAACAGTGCATTACAAGGAAACGGTCTACTTTACTTGCGCCGCTATGCATTACAATTTTCCGAGGTGCTTCAGATGGGTAACAGTAGTCATGAGGGCAAGCCCTCCTGATAAACCAATTAACTGAATCCATGAAGGTATGTAAGCTCCTTTCTTCGACTCCAATGGTTCCTCAGGTTTTTTGGAGATGTCCTTCCACATTGAGTTCATCGGGCCAATCAGCAAGGTCTCCCCCTCTGCTGGTGGCTCTGCAAAACGCTGAAACATTAGATGTTATCAATTATTTCAGAAATGTGATTAGGATAGCTTATCATAGCATAAGACAGTATGTGAAATTAGGCAGAAGTCTCGCAATGTTCATAAACTATTTTGAATTTCAAATATGACTTGATGACATGAAAGCGTACTTGAGGAAAATATCAAGCCCACACAAACACATTCAAGATCTCTGTACGTACTAATGATACAGAATGAAAAGGTAGAACCGGGCTAGATACCACATGGATACACCAGCCATGACACAATAGACCAACCATCCAACCAATTTAAGGAAATTTGAGATTAACACAAGTGATCTACTGAGGTTAGGTCAAGCCTAACTTGAAATCGAAGATACCCTCCCCCAACGAAATGCCTAACCGTCGGTCGAGTAAAAAAGAAACAGTAGTGTACGAACCGCGAATTTGATGGACATTTTCGCCTACTAGCGAAGACAATGAGGTCGAATCGGGGATCTACTCCCACAGCGCCTTCAGAACAGCTGACAACCAACAACCTGGGCGTCTGTCGCTTGTTTTCGTTCTTGTGCACGGTTGCAGTTGGCTCCCCGGCTGCGACGCGGGACGCTCAAACACGAAGGAATACAAGACATTGACGTGCCGTGGTGTGAAGGGGCTAAAAGGTAAAAGCGTGTCGGGTGTTGGTGTCCATTTAGCATAGTTTCAAAAATCATTAATTAATCATTAAATTAATTCATTAATTAACCGTTTAATTCATTAATTTATCATTTAATTCATTAATTAATCATGAAATTAATTCACACATTTCCAGGGCGGTTGAGATATACTCTTTTTCTTTTTCCATGGGGGGGGGGGGGGGGACTATCAACGGTTCTCTTAATGTGTACTGGTTTATTTAAAAAATAAAATTCACCAACAATTTTAACAAAAGGTGTATAATTAAGTTTTCGAATATTAATATCACTTTAGATGATCACAACATGATTTGAATAGTCATGTAATACACAAAATTAAACTAACAGCTTATTCTAATGACAAATAAGTGAACATCTCTTGGGAGGAAACAGTTGTCTATGAACAGAAAATTGAGGAGCTCGATAAATACAGAATACAAAACTTAAGTGTTTATGTAACAACAGTATCCCTATCTTTGGCAAACTGTGAAGACACCCAAGCTAGACCCCATTTTAAATTTGTCAGGACATACTTCAGCGCTTTTGTCCACTGCTCTTCAGAGTTCAGCTGAATTCTGCAAAGTAAAATTCAACTCATCAGATACTAAATTGTATTAACATAAACCATCATATAACATGGTACAGGTAACACATCTTATAAATTCCACATAAACATACTTAATAGAAAACGAGTTGCCTGTATTGGAGTCTTCAATGCGCCCTCTCTCCATACGGTATGGTAAACTAAAGCCAGAATCTCCTTGTTCAACGGCTTCTTTAAACTGTTGCAAGCAGTCAAGAAAAGCCACCATAGCAGCGTCAAATTTGGTGTCCCACAGAAAGCGGAATCCACCTGATCCATACAAGGGTAGTTCACGGTTTTCATTTATGTCCTGCTCAAAATCATGAGAAAATTTCAATAAAAAGAATCAGACTTGCCCAGCACTCAAATCATACATTGCAGCACAAACTGTTATTTCAGATTTACTAACCTCTATATATGAATGGTTACCGTAGGGAACCAATCGGTACCTCTCAAATGTCAGATCCATTTTGCGAGCAAGAGCTGAAAGTAAGAGTGCTGTCTGACCCCAAGCAGCATTTATTTCACTCCAGTCAACAGGAGCACTAGGAAGCCTTCCCAGTCGAAAGGAGTTGATTGTTCCAAAATGACCAGAATGCCAGATGTGAAATGTTGCATTAAATACATTAGTCTTGTGAAGTTTGTCAAGCTGGTTGTTGGTGTAACTAATTTGACATTCCAGGCTGGAAAAAGTAACAGTCAGACATGAAATGTAAGATGCATGTCATGAGACAAAAAAAAAAAGGGGAGCTTGTAAAAACTAAAAATGCACAAACCTTCTATATTGGTCTTCGGCTAAAAGAAGATCCCTACGGTGTCTGGTGTACTCTCTCCAGTACCGTTCCTCTTCAGCAGCAATTCTTTCCTTCTCTTGCTCTTGTTTTGAAACTGCTTCTCTAGCAGCATGCTCTTTTTCTTGTAGTTGAGAAAGTTCTGCCCTCAGAGATTCCTCCTCCAGTTTCAGCTGAAATCAATTTACAAAGGTAGGAAGCAATACTAATAAATAATCAGTCATTTTGATGAAACCCTTCATGTACCTCAGTTTTGTTTCGTTTTTCTACTCACCTCAGCAAGCTCTTTTTCAAGAGACTCAAGACTTTGAGGTGGGTCTTCTTCAGCACGTAACCTTTCAAGAAATCTGCTATAATCATTACATTCGTCCTCAGTAAGGTGCAGTTGTTGATCCAACAACTCAAGAAGTTGGTCAGTACATTCTTCACACAATGGATGATCAACATCTGAGTTGGACGAGAGCATATCCAGCAGCTCTGAAGTCACCTAAAAATAAAAGCAAGGTTGAAAAAAATAATATTTGTAACAAACTTACCAAAAAAAAAAAGGATGAAAGCAAAAGTTATAACACAGCTAAACCCACCTTAACTTTGTGGCTCATTTGATTGAGTTCTCCTTCCTTACCAACTACGGTAAAACCATTAGCTCCAGTGCCTGATTCTGTGAGGCGAAAGGCTGGTGTGAAACGATCCAGACTAACAGCTTCAGACTCCAGGTCAACATCAGGGTGATTGTGAATGGGCACTGCAAATGAGGCAGACAAGCAAGTGTAATGAAAAAACAGAAATAGAATTTTGATATAGAAAAATTTAAAAAAAAACAGGAGCAGAAAATTACATGGAAACCACATAACCTAGGGATATTTCATTCCAATATGGATTAGAACCATCGAGATAATTACAATGAACAGGATTCCATCAGAGCAAAGTATAAGAGTGGACCCTGAAGCGAAGGTAAGTGGAGCACTGGTAAACTTACACGATAGCTCGGCGAGCGTGTGCTCCCCTACACTCCCGAAAGAGGAGTCCAGCTTTAACGGCTGCAAACATCTTTGACACACAAAATCGACGGCTACTTTGGGGTCCATAGTGGGCCGCTTCAGGGAGGTTGTCTAGAGAAACAGTTAAACCACATTCAGCAGACGGTTCGCGCTACCTAAACACAAAGCACAACAAAATCATCCCCAAACATCGCACAAGTGTGCGAAACGATCAGCTGCACGACGGCTGCGTGTGAGAAGAGTGTTCTATCCTTTTCAGGTGTTCGCTTACGAAGTGTGTGTGAGAGGGAGACACCAGGTCTGAATTTTCGGCAGCACCCTCCACGACCATTCATGTCAACCCTTGCAGCAGGCGGTGGCTACTTTCAACCAATCGGTGTGCGTCATTCATTTTTCATTTGCGCGGTGCTGTACCGGACCCGAAATTGAAGAACGAATATCGCCGTACGAAAAGAGGAAAAGCTATAATCCTGTCACAATTTACGATCGCGAAGTTAAAATTGCGGAGGGCCTAGGATTATGAGCGTTAATAAGGCATAAGTGCTGGTTTATGTCTTAAGGGAGCTTGTAAAAACTAAAAGTTTGTGCAAATATGGAAAGAAATTTGAGACTGAGCCTATTGTACCTTTCATTAATGTTGCCTTATACCTGCATTGGTGCTGGGACATTTTCCCCTGTAAACGAAGTACATGTACAAAGTCACAAGGTGTGTGAAGTTAGTGAAAACTTCCTCAGTGTTGGAATTGATACTAAATTCATATTTGAACGTGAAATTAAAAAATTAATGTAAGTGCACACTCTTGTCCATTTTTAAAAATGTATCTATGAGCTATGAAGTAATAGTTTTTCTCTCTGTGTATTTTTCATACTGAAGGGAAAGTCCAATTTTCATGACCTCACTAAAGGGTTTACATCCAGCCCACCTAAGAATTGGTGGTACAGCAGCTGACATGGTATTGTTTGAGGAAAATATTCATGAAATTAGTAACCTGAACCACCTTGGCGATCTCTCACGTTTGGGCAACTTAAGCTGGAATGAAGAAGAACAAAATTGCTACTTTCAAAGTTGGCCAGTGTTATGGATGTCAGGTGAAAAGTGGTTGACTTTAAATTCAATGGCAAGGGAAGCAAATATGAATCTCCTCTTTGACTTAAATGTGCTTCTACGGAGACCATCTGGAAAATGGGACCCTACAAATGCCCTTAAGCTCATCAAATTTTCACAGAAAAATAATCTCACTTTAGACTGGCAATTAGGAAATGGTTAGTTTATTTAATTCTTTTTGCACAATATCTTTCACATATCATATGAGTATGTTTTCTTTTGTTTTGCATTAAACTATTTTATGTATGTACAGAGCCAAATTCTTTTTGTCATGTCTTTGGAGAAGAGGTGCCCCCTGTGCAATTGGCCAAAGACTTTTCTGCTCTGTTGAGAATTTTGAAAATGTTCTCTTTCTATCGCAATTCTAAGCTGGTGGGCCCAGACATTACTTCTCCAAGGGGCCCAAAGCATAGACAGGTGGCGACTCTTCAGTATCTTGACAAATTCTTGTTTAAGGCCAAAGATACCATATCTGCAGTAACATGGCACCAGTGAGTTGATAAATGTCACCTTCCTATTTACCACAGTTGTCTAATACTTTGATTCTATCTTGGGTGTACCACAGGTACTATGTCAATGGGAGAAATACCACCACAGACGAATTCATGAATCCTTCTATACTAGATGTTTTGAAAAGAGAAATTGAAGATGTGAAGAAAGTTGTGATAAATAATACTGATGAGCACTTCCCAGTATGGATAAGTATGTTACTAATATTGATTTTGTTGAAATCAAGTTAGACAGCTGCATTATGTTGGCATTTTTTTTTTCCTCCAGCTGAAACTGCTTCAGCGTATGGAGGTGGAGCTGCAAATCTATCAAATCGTTTTGTCAGCGGTTTCATGTGGTTGGATAAACTAGGAATGGCAGCATCAAATAATATATCAGTGGTTGTCAGACAGTCTTTCATTGGTGGTAATTATGGGCTCCTAGATGAGAAGACCTTAGAGCCAAATCCTGTAAGATCTTCCCTCTCATATAAAATGATTTTGAATGAAGCTCCTTCAACTTTGAGTATTGCTGTTAATTGATGTTCTTTGATGTGTTTTTTTTTTTTCTTCAATTCCTGACTTGCAGGATTTCTGGGTTTCTTATGTCTTCAAGAAACTGGTAGGTCAAGTAGTGCTCAACATCACAAGGTCTGATAAAAACCCATTAGTACGGTTGTATGCCCACTGCTCTAAAAAATCAATTCCTGAACTAAATGCAGTTGTTGTATATGGCATGAATCTAGGATCTACACAATATGAGACTTATTTCAGAATGAAAAATATGAACTACAGCAGTGAGTTCCAGCAATATATTTTAACTCCAATGGATGGTCAGCTCGGTTCAAGGTACAATCCGTTTCTTTTCTCTTACATTGATTCGTATTGATTTGTAAAACATATCATAGGTGACCCACTGAAAACATCTCGTTTTTAGCGGAATTCGGCTTAACGGGCGTGTTTTGAAGATGTACCCGCCGAGCCTGCCTAACCTGGCACCCGTTTTGTCATTGAACGACCTGATGCAATTCCCTCCACAATCTATTGCCTTTTATGTTGTCACTGGAGTTCATGCTCCTGTTTGTGCATGAAGTCAGCTTAGGGGTGGTGGGCCGCGTCTCCCTCTGCCCTCTTAGGCCAAAGGGGTGACCGTCCAAAGAACTGATGCGGAAAATGTCGTGTACATAAATGACTTCAAAAACGAAAAATAAAGGAAGTTTAAAACATCAATTAATGCCTTATTTCTGGCCCTCGAAGACCAGGGGAGGAAGAACCGTCGGGATATACCCCCCCCCCCCCCCCCCCGGCTTGGAGGTACCACCTCGATTGACAGGATTGCCCAAGATTTCCCGGACTTGGAGGTCCCGGATTAGCTTGGATTAACTCGGATTACGTAGGTTACCCCACGTCTGTCTGTCGGTGACGGAGCTGATTCCTTCCCGCCGAAGACTCACTTCCTGGGCGCGCCAAGCGTGCGTACACTCTCGTCCTTTCCATTGCTTCCGTAGTCGAGGAGGCTTTGACTTCAGCCTCCGATGTTTTGGCCTTTCGGACGCAGTCCGGCGGCGCGACTCTCAGCAACCGCTCCGCTGGGCTGGCGCAGGGGCTGCAGTACGGTGTCCGGCCGCTGTCGGAGGGAAGTCCCCGGGACATCCCCCACCTGCACGTCGTAGGCATGTTCGCGGGCGAGCGTCTGCGGGGCGACCTCCGTGAGCTGCGGAGGCTGTGTGCCGAGATGAGGCTGAGCCTGGGCGGCGGTGGCGGAGACCAGAGCGCCCCGGCCTGGGCCTCGCTGCCGGCGCCGCCCTCCTCGGCCACCGCCACCATCAACGCCGAGCTGCTGCAGGCCGTCCATGAGAGGCGAGTGCGTCGACGGCATTGTTGGCGTCCGGCCGCGTCCGGGTAGCCGCCACACGGCCTCTGTCCGCAGGACGCTGGCCGCGGCCGGCATGCTGCTCCAGGCCATGGAGGCCCTGCTCAGGACCCCGTCGGCCCGCTGCGACCCCTTCGTAGCGCGGCCCGCGCACCTCAGCGCTGCGGCCCTGGTGGCCCTGCTGTGGGCACAGGTTCGCCAGTTCGGGGTGAGTCAGGCGCAAAAAAATATAAAATTGTCTTAACGGATGTTTAGTTGAAGCCCAGACAAATGAAAACCTTTCAGTGGAATCAGAATGTACGCTGGGAAAACTAGCCTTGCGCGATGTAAATCTCGCACTTTCTTTCATTTAAAAAATCAGCTAATAATTTTCTGGGGCCATTATTGGCCACTTGCCGTCCCGACGAGTGGCCCCGACTGAACGCGGCGGTGTCTCCAGGAGCGGGGCCCCGCCGGGGAGCCCGCCGGGCAGCCCCGGGACGGCCCGGCGCTGCTCACCGACCGCGCCACCCAGACCGAGGAGTCGTGCTTGCGGCGCTGCGAGGCGTGCTGCGTGGCGGAGTCCGCCGTCAAGGCCCTGGCGCAGGCCTTCTCTGCCGAGCTCGAGGAGCCCTCCGTCGCGGAGGCGAGGTCGGCGACCTCTTCGTGCGGCGGCCGGCGGCGGCCCGGCGGGTTCAGCACCGGCCTTGCGCCTCTTCCAGGTCCGCGGTGGCGACGGCGCTGGGCCCTGGCCTCCTGTCGCAGTGGGGGGCCATGCGCGCCCTCACGTCCGCGATGTGCCGCGACCTGGACGCCGTCCTCCGGAACCGCGGCGCGGCCCTGGCGACTCTCGAGGTGGAGCGCACGGGGGCGCGGCAGGCCCGCCGCGACGCGGTGCTCGCCCTGGAGCGTGCGCGGGCAGGTGCGGAGGGAGCGGCGGCGCGGCGCGGGCCGTCGTCAGGGTCGTAACGTGCTTGACTCCGGCCCGCAGCGGAGGAGGGGCGCGACGCCGCGGAGGCCGCACGTCAACTCCTGGACAACCGGCTGGCAGAGCTGGAGCATGCGAGCGTCCGGGAGAAGGCGCAGCTCGCCGAGTCCCTGAACGAAGCCAGGGCACGCGAGGCAGACCTCCTGGCGCAGCTTCAGGCCGCGAGGACCGCTATGGACGAAGTCGTCCAGGAGCTGCGACAGAGCCGCCGCCAAGCCGAAAGCCTCAAGGTTTTGTAGGCTCTGGTCGGAGCGCCGCGGGGGTACGCAGCCCGCGCGCCGGGCCGTCCGGCGGGCCGGCCTACCCGGCCGTCGGCAGGCGCTCTGCTGACGCCGCTCACGCTAACGCCGTTCGTCTCTCCTCTCCGCTCGCAGGCGGAGCACAGCAGGCTCAAGAAGCAGGTCAAGCTGGCCCACGAGCGCCAGGCTCTGCTACTGAGGTACCCCGACCTGCACGGTCCGCTGCAGCCACTCCAGCACGGTAGGTCTCCTGTGAGGTGCATTGCGAGCAGGAGCCAGGAACTTGTGCCACTCGTGCTGCAGAGGCGGGCGACCCCGTGCTGGACATGGAGTGCCAAGTCCAGGCCAACGAGGTGCGAGTCGCGCTCCTGACCAGCCAGAACGAGCGGCTGCGGGCGACCACGGCCAAGCTGAGGGTCCTGACGGCGTCGGGCCGGCCGCCGACGCGGAACCACTCCCGGTGGGTTACCGTAGGTTACCGGGCGGTGCCCCGGTGCCAGTGGCCCCGACGGCCTGCTCACCGCGCTTCTCTGTGTAGGCCGACGTCGGCCTCCTCTCCGTGCCCACAGCCACCGCAGCCCGTCCTGCCAGCCAGTCCGTCCCAAGGGACCGGATAACGCCACGCTCTGCGTGCCCGGAAAACCTCGGGGGGGCCTCGGAGATCATCACACCATGTCATGCCTGTACCTCATTACGTCGGTCCATCAGTGTCAACCATTATGGGACAATGTCTCGAAATACACCGTCCTCTGACGTCGGCATGGCGGTATAATTGATTGGATGGTTGCCAGAACCACCATACTACTCGGGAATATACGGAGTACGAGTATTAAAAGACGCGACAAATGGCCGAGGACGATATGGGTGGGAACGACTTGTCGAAAAGGCGTATTCGATCGGGACAAACTTGGACCCACACCTGCCCACACCGCACTCTCTGGCCCACAAGCGTCTGCAACTGGAGCTTCATCTCCCCTCGCGCTGTCGCCCATGCTCATGCAACGGGCTGGGCGACACCAGAGGCACCATGGAGCGGCACCCTCGACGAGTTTGAGACCACTGCTCAAGCACGGGCCTGCCGGAAACAATTTGCTAACATAGAGTTGCCAACGTTGGCCGTCGTTGCAGCCCGGTGCGGCGTATCTCCTCAAGGGTTTCCTGGTTGGCTACCCTGGCGGTGACCTTTAGCCCCTTCCCCCTCCCCTCCCTGCCGCCCCTTTCGATCCTTAACCCCCTCTCTCTTTCATAACCTCGTGGTGTTGCCGGTGTCGCCCAGCCCGTCGCCCGTCCTTGCCGCTGAGGACAAATTTTTCACTGAAAAATGTCTTGGTTGTTCGGGATCAAACCTAAACAGCCCGGGGGCGACCCAAACTTCCCTCCGCCTCCACCCAGCCCAGCGTCAAGTGGCCAAAATACAGATGGAGGCCAAAATCAAGGATCGAAAAACTCTCAAATGGAGGCGTACAGGTTCGATTCGTCTGCCCTGGAGAGGGCGGCTCAAGCTGCCAAAGAGCTTGAAAAATCCAGTGAGTATTTTTCTGATGCCACTATTTACAAATTAGCCAATGGATTTATTTTCACGGCGTATCAGTGTCACCCCTCGGAAACGCAGCGGAATTTCAGTTGGTCATTGAAGGTTATGTTGCCCTAGGACATGCAAATCTCAAGGTGATTTGGTTCCAAATTGAAAGCCATTAATCGATTTGTGTGCCTTTGATGTCTTTGATTAAATAATGCATGGTCTTATGTCATGCCATGGCCGTCACATCATTCTTTAAATCACTCCTGACAAATGTTCTGTTACATCACTAATTGGTCACCACATCTCTTCCCTTTTATACCCTTTATATACCTGTGTGGGTGGAAATCATGGATATGTGTTGATTACGATAAGCCTGCTATTTTTTTGCTCATATGTCCTTAAGTATTTATTATTCTACTTATTTGCTTATGTGGTTTATTAAATGATGCAACATATGCGTTCCCTGTCACAATGACAACTTTGATGCAGGTCCTTTCAGTTAGTTCTTCTCACCGTCCATTCATGTGCTGTGTTTTTCCTTGCTCATAGTTTTGTTTCTTGATTAGGACATTCTGGAGAGGCCTTAGAACTTTCCAAACTGCAGGAAAAAACTAAACAACAAGAATATGCCATGAAAATGAAAGAATATGAAGCTCATATTGAACAGAGCAAAATTGAGCAGAAGCGGGTAGAAGGTGATGAAAGGCGGAAAACCATTCAGGAAGAAACCAAACAGCACCAGCAGCGGGAACAGTACCATGATCAGTTAGCCAGGAAGAGGTACACATTTCTGTTTCTTTAATATTTTTCTCATGTCAAAGTTTGAACCTACTACATATAGAGCTCTGTGTAATTTTTCAGATACGATGATCAGCTATCTCAACAAACTCGAATAAATGAAGAAAATTTAAGAAGGCAAGAAGAATCTGTTGCTAAGCAAGAGGCCATGAGGAAAGGTAAGTCAGTGTTGTAACTAAAATTCTTCTTTATATATTTGTACTAGCCTTCATTCTAACATATTTTACTGGTCACAGCTACAATTGAAAAGGAGTTGGAAATGCGACATCAGCTAGAAATGAAGAAGCTTGAAGCAGAAATGCGTGCTAAAGCTAAGGTGGACAGAGAAAACCAGGATTTGACCCTTGAACAAATTCGTGTCAAAGCTGCTGAGAAGCGCACTACAGTTCTTGAGTCAATCAAGTATGAAGTCAAACCTGTCAAGTTTTTCTGATAACTCTTTCTATAATCTTTCAATTTTACTCACTCTTTGTTTTCCTCCACTTCCAGAACTGCAGGTTCTGTCTTGGGGTCAGGTGCTCACGCTCTTCTTACCGACTGGGATAAGGTTTTGGCCGCAGCAGGAGGTCTTTCTTTATTAGCTCTAGGCGTTTATACAGCAAAAGGAACAACATCCATAGCGGCTCGTTACATAGAAGCGAGGCTTGGTATGTCTTACATGAATTTGTGATGTTGCTTTGTTATTTTATGTTGCACAGTACTTGATGTGAGTCTTACTTTTCAATGTCTTTTCACAGGTAAACCATCTCTCGTGAGAGATACTTCACGTATAACAGCTTTAGATGTGGTTCAACATCCAATCCAAACTGCCAAAAAGCTCAAAAATAGAGAAAGTGACGCTTTAGAAGGTGTAGTCCTAGAACCACGTCTTGAAGAGCGTCTAAGGTAACTGTAATTGATATTAGCACCTTAAGTAGAAATATTTGTGTACTGTGTGTTCTCAAATATTTGTCTTATTAATTGAGTATGTTTTTCTTCTCAGGGATATTGCTATAGCTACGAAGAATACCAAGCAAAACAAGGGTATGTACAGAAATATTCTTATGTATGGACCTCCAGGAACGGGAAAAACCATGTTTGCCAAGGTATGTATTGTTTTAATTATGATGCCCTTAATTTTTTTAAATATACGTATTCTCACTAAAAGCTTTGACTTGCGTCAATACATATTTGCAGAAATTAGCTATGCACTCTGGTATGGATTATGCCATAGTAACAGGAGGTGATGTTGCTCCTATGGGACGGGATGGAGTTACAGCAATTCACAAGGTCTTTGACTGGTCACAAACTTCCAGGAAAGGCCTTCTTTTATTCATTGATGAGGCAGATGCATTCCTACGCAAACGAAGCAGTGAAACTATCAGTGAGGATCTGCGTGCCGCATTGAATGCATTTTTGTACAGGACGGGTGAACAAAGTGACAAGTAGGTGTTGATTTGATTTTATGTGATTCTATTTCTTTTTGAATCTTGGGTGCTCTCCTACATTTGGAATTTGTGTGTAAGGTTGATGTTGGTGCTCGCATCAAACACTCCAGAGCAGTTCGACTGGGCCGTGAATGACCGCTTGGATGAAATGGTGGAATTTGATTTACCTGGTCCGGAGGAACGTGAACGTCTGATGAGACTCTATTTTGAGAAATTTGTTCTATCACCTGCCCTTGAAGGACAAAAGTAAGAAAAATCTGTATTTTTCTAAAATATTCTAAAATCATTGTTTGTGGAACTAGTTTTTAAAATGTATTTCATCATTTCTTAGGCGGCTTAAAGTGGCCCAGTTTGACTACAGCGATCTCTGCTCTCGTATGGCTGCACTTACTGATGGCTTGTCTGGTCGTGAAATTTCAAAATTGGGTGTGGCTTGGCAAGCTGCAGCATATGCATCTGACGATGGAGTTCTCACAGAACAGATGGTGCTGGATCGCTGCAAGGATGCAATTCGTCAGCACAAGCAGAAGGTGGAATGGCAGTCTGACCAGGAACGCCAGGAATCCAAGTCCATCTTGTCTTCATCTTCATATCACTCGGAAAAGGATTCTCAATATGTGAAGGTCCACAACACCAGTGCCAGTGTTGACAGTCCTGCGTCAAGAGTAACGATAACCGAGGTGGAAAATAAGCCAACTCCCAATAAGAAACCTAGTGAAAAGAAGCGTACAACAGAAAAAAATTAACTTAATTGTTTGTTACATTTGTCCCCTGTCCTTACTTTTAGTAACTCAATTTGCAGTTATGGAATTGGTTCAGCTGGTTCAGTGAGATTGTATTTGCATTCTTCTGGACCTAGCATTGTACAAAGTCTAGTAGATGAAACCTGCTTTGTTTGGGTCATAGGAATAATATTGCAAGGATTGCTTCTTTTTTTTTTTCGTTCTGAGTTATCCTATCTAAACAATGTAGGCTGTAAACTATAAATCCTTGTTCCTACTAGTCGATGATTTTTTAAAAGATTTGTGTTAAGGCAGTGTGGGATTGTATGGAAATCTTTGTGTGTCCTTTCAAAGTTAATAGATCAAACACCACATTCCACATTCTACAAGATCATAAATCCTCCTTTGCCATCGCATACTGCCGTGTAGTTCAATGAAATGGTTTATTTTCAGACAACCAGCCCTGCATGTTATCACTCTTATGCTCTGTACCTTACTGCAGCTAGGTACAAACTTATTTACAGTTTATCATTTCACAAGTCCATGTGTTGCCTGCATTTTCATGGCGCTCATGGGTTGTCTCATATGAGCATTTCCTGTTCCTCCCAGTACTCACGGTCGTAGTTGATCTCAATATACTCAATGATTTCTTTGAATTTTGTATCATTTTTGCTCACTCTGGGTCTGCTTTCAAGAGTACACCAACTATTTTTTTGGCTAAAGGCTGAAGGTGTACATTGTATTGATTTTCCTAGGAAAAGTGTGTGCACTAATGAATGTTCAGCACAATATTTTCCATTGAGAGATATTTTTCTTGTGTATTTATTTAATGACAGCATCAGAGCCCTTCTGTGGTCCTGTCCTGTTGAAATTATCCCAGAGTCATCTCAATATGCATTGTGGTTTGTTAGCAGCTTGAATATAAATAGAAATTGTGGTACTGTGGTGTATGCCGGTTATTTTTAATTGCTTGCTAATAGTTTTATAAAGCGGCCACGAATAGTTTTGGCTTGAACTGAGGCTTTGCGCCACTCTACTCGGTCCCTCTGTTTTGTACTTCTAAAGTTGTGTGGAGTGGATGCCATAGATTCCTATTTTTCAGAACATTTTCATCATTGTGCTCAGCGGTTGCAAACGATTCAAAGTTTACGTAATGTTCATTATATCTGTTGACATCCATATTTGTTGTATAGTTTGAATAAACTGTAAAAAGAAAATCACAGCCGCACGTCCTTGTTCCCTCGCCCTTTTCCTGAAAGGTTCTTTATTGCAAGCCACGCGAGTTCCGGCCCGACCGATGGCCTGGGTCTGTTCAGGGTGCGGCCGGGCAGGCGACGCGGCCCCGACGTGTCTCTGTCCCGCTCCCTTTCTGTCTATTCGCATCGCTCCATCTCGCTCTAGACCCGACAGTGTCGGGCCGACACGGAACCACCCGTCCGAAAGCAGCCTGGCCACCCTAGGTGACCATCGGAGCCGAAACTTGGTGTCCATTGTTGGCGTCGCCGGGGACGCGCCGTAGGCGCTAAGCAATCACATCCGAGAAGGAAAAAAAAAAAAAACTTTGGGATATTGTCAAATCAAAATTTACTAGTGAAATGACACCCAGCTGCTGAAAGCATCAACATGACCAACACTTCCCTCACGACCTACCGAAATGACTTCCTCTGGCCCTTCGTCCGCACCGCTCCCCTCAGGTCGGCTTGTCTAACTCGTCGTTTTAACCAAAGTACATTTTGAAAAAAAAAATGTGGACAAGTCCACGCACATATTCCAACTTTTGATACATTTCTAAAGATGTCTAAACCACCCGTGTCGCTGAAGCAAATCGATCTCTTCCATGTTTTTTTTTGCCATTTTATTTCTTTCTACTTGTTAATCCTATCGGGCATGTTCGTCCAGGCCGGGGTGCCAGGGCGTGCGCTACAGCACGGTGCCCTCGCCCGAGCAGGCTCTGGAGCGGGGGCTCTGCCTGGAGGAGTACGAGCGGCTGCTGGAGGCTCGGCGGCGCTGCCAGGCGGAGGCGGAGGCCGCCGTGGAGCTGCACGCCGGCCGCCGTGGCCCCCACACGCCGGCCGCGGCCCCGCCGGCAGCCCCGCACGGATACTGCATGCCGGCCGACCTGCAAGTGGCGCGGAACGACCGGGCGCAGCACAACCTCAGGATGGTGACGGGCCGCGCTTATCGACTTAGTGCCGACAAGCACTGATAAGCGCTCGCGCCGCTGGCAGCCTTGACCCTCTGCCTCCCGCAGCTGCAGGAGAAGCACCCCTACCTGTTCGGCATGCTGCGCTCCTGCCCGCCCGACGACCTGGTAGCCCGGGTGTTCAAGGACCGGTACAGGAGCGTCTACCAGGCCGACTTCTGCAGGCAAGGTGCGTGCGGCTGCAGCCTCGGCGGCACTCTGCACGCGTGGGGCGCCTGGAGGGTAGGCAGCAGCGACGTGCGCGCACGCGTGTCGTGCGGGCCGGCCTACCCCGGCCACAGCAGGCGCCCGCGGGCGGCACGTCCGGCGTCTTCGCCACAAGAAAATAGCCGAAACGCGCGGGCGTAAAGTTAACGTTGGCGCGCGTTGGCGTCTGACTCCGCCTGTCTACGAGGCTAAACACCGACAGCCGCGCAGGCGGGGGGGGGGGGGGGGGGGGGGGGGGGGGCGTCGCCCCTCCCGATGTACGCCTACTCGGTAGGCAACACGCGTAACTTTCCGCCTGTAACTAGCCAAAAGGTGGTACACCCCCCCCCCCCCTTTGAATCGCTCCTGGACCCGCTCCTGGAATTGCGAAGCAGGCAGGTGGAGGCAGGCGCTAACGTCACTCCTGCGTGTGTGGGGGTGGGGGGGGGGGGGGGCTACCTTACCGGTAACACTGTTGACCTCCCTCCCGCACCCGCCACAGGCGAGTATCCCAACAGCGAGTACGACGCGCTGGTGGCGGGTTCGGGGCTGGCGGGCGCCGCCCCCGGCGCGCTGCCCTACTGCCCCTGCAGGTCGGCCCGGCACTCCTCCGACGGCGGCCGCATGGGCGTCGTCTCGCTCGACCGCAACCGCCAGCGTGAGTCGACGGGGGGCGCGTGGGGAGTGTTGTTCTGCCAACGCCTCTGCCGGTGTACTTGAACCCCGACCCTGGCGGCCCGCACAGTCCAGCGGTGCGAGCAGGCGCTCGAGACGGGCCGCAGCTCCGAGGGCGACATCGAGGTCTGCCTGTGCGGCGTGGCGCCGCGGAGGCCGCAGTTCGCCCGCAAGTGCAGCATCTCGTGCAAGCCCACCGACCGCAGCAGGAGCCGCGCTAACGGTGAGGGCCGCACTCCGACAGCGTGCGCAAGCTTGGCCGGACGAGCCGCTCATGCTCACCCCCAACGCTCACCCTCCAGGCCCGGACCAGTCGGGCGAGGCCCTGAACCAGTACCGCACCGAGTACCGCGACAGCTACAGCAAGCTGGGCAGCCTCATCATAGCCGAGGGCGTCCACTGCCCCAAACGGCGCCTGGGCTTCTGACCTAACGTCCGGGACCCTCCCCGGCCCGGGAGAGGACCTGTTCGGCAACTCGAAACACTCCAGGAAAAATAATAAAAATAACGATGTGATTGCTTAAATGCTGTCTTTTGCTGCACCCGTCCAGGCTTAAGTGGGTGGATAACGAATGAATGAATGCGTTCGTGTTCGATTGTAGCTTTATTTCTCGCGAAGCGGACAGACATTTCACGAGTAGGGGTCCGGACGGAGGTGGATCCAGGTGCGCTCGCCTGGACCCTTTCCCTGCAAGCCGACGAAGGCACACGACATTAGGGGCTCGGGTGCTGGCGGCGCGTGGCGGCGCTGCTTGGGCCGCACCTGCCTGCAGGGCGGCGTGCCGTAGTCGGGCTCGGGGTGGCGGACGGGGGCGGCGGCCGGCCGGCGGGAGCCCCTCTCCAGCACGAGCCGCCGCAGCCGGTCGTAGGCGGGCCGCGAGTGCGCGTCCGCGTAGAACGTGCGGCCCGTGCGGAAGCGCCGGACCGGGCAGTGGCCGTACACTGCAAACGGTTTTTTGGAAAAAAACGTTTTTGTCATCAGGAAGACAGTCAGGCCACTCGTAACAACGGAACCGCAAAGAAAAACAGATTATGGAGTAAATTTCCAGCTTTCCAGCGCCACTAGGGGCGCTGTGTCGCTCCGCACACACACACACACACACACACTCGGCTACGTGTACAGTGCCTGCCCCGCACCGACGCGGCTGGTGCTTGGCGGCGGCAGCAGCCTGCGCTCCACGGGGTTGAGCGCGCGCCCCAGCGAGTCCATCAGCTCGTCGTCCCTCAGCGGATCGGCGGTGGCCTCGCCGTCGGCGTCAGCATTCTCGGTCCTCGGGAAACCTTTATGGTCGTATTTAAAGTACACTCGACGGGGAAAGAACATCCCAAAAGAACGAAAAAATAGTCCGGTTCCGAAGGGGAGGGCGGGGGACGCGGGGGATGGAGAAAAGCGGCCGGGTTGCCCGGCAGCGTTCGAAAGCTTTGCCCGAAACTGCCGAAACGTACCCGACCGTGGTCAGACATAGTCTCGGATATGTTCGGGCAAAGCTCTCGGAACGCAGTCGCGTGCCCGTTCTGACCGCCCACGAACTGGCGAGTCCCAGCACAACTACTCACGCTCCTCGCAGTAGTCGACCCGGTACGTGGACTTCCACCACAGCCGGTGCAGGTGCTTGATCGCATCTGCGGAGTCTCTTCCCGGCTGCGCCAGCAACAGAAGAAACATGAGAGGGGAGGAGTCTGTAAGACGCCGGGGAGGTAGGCTGTCCTGTCACGCGCTGCAGTGCTGCGGGATCGTCCACCCCCCAGGCGCCCCGCGCCGCCCTGCGCGGCCGTGCGCGGCCGTACCTTCAGCTCTTGCGGGGACAGGAACTTGATGTACTTCTCTGGATCCTCGGCGATGTCGATCCCCCTGGCCCTTCAGGACACCAACCACGGCACGAGAAATTTTTATTTCTTATTTAATTTTTTGAATGCGTCTCAGGGTTTTGTCTTCACTCGTATGTGTGCACACTTACATGGGAGGACGCGCGACATTTTCCCACCACTTGTAGTCTTTCGTGTACATCGAACAGAACACATCTTGAGTCATGGCTGCAAAAGTATCAGCAAAATATATAGTTTGGTCTGATTGTTTTCCCCTTTTATATTTTTGCTTATTTTTAGAAGTTTCCTATTTTTTTCTGGACATGTATTTTTATTGAGGTCAGTTTATTTGAGCCTTTCTTAACTGTCTGGGAAATAGTTCCATCTACAACAATGCAACCTAAGTAAAATTTCAAATCCCCCACTTTTACTGTACCACCTGCAAAAATCAAAATTTTGCTTGTCGACATCTCGCAATAAAAATTGATAGTATCTGACACACAAAACTAGTTTATCAGTGAAATTTCAGAGAGACGTTTTCAAATTCTAATAGAAAAATAGTGGCTCCTCCACTTTGCTACATTTCCAATTCTTAAATATCCGAGGGACGTGGTCGTGTTAGTGGGTAGTCGTGGTCTGAGCTTTGTTTTGTTTTGTTTGTCTTTATCAGCTGGGCTGAACTTCAAACGTGTCAAGTGTAGTTATGTCAATAGTGATGAAATATGCAAGATCAGGCTATAATTTGCACTCATTTGTTCGTGGCAAGCGTTGAGCCTTCGGCAATTTATGGGCCTCTAATTTGCTGTGCTCCTTAACACTTTTTAAAATGCCGCCCAACATTCTTTCTAGTAGTTTACAAAATGCTTCGTTTAACATTATATTCCAGGTGAGCTGATAACGACAGTTGATTTCAGACTTAAGGATCGCAGAGATTTAGCAATTTATTTTAAAAAAATTCATGCACGTGACGGTTACGTTGTCCTGTTTAATTCTGTTCTTATGTCGTGTTGACAGAGGTTAGGAAGTCATGATTATGTCCTCTAACTTTCGGTTCGTCTACATGACAACCACAGTGTGATGCAGCTTGTTCCTCTAAATAATATTGTTAACGTAATTCTGGACTGTTTATTGGTATCATGTATATCAGATGTCATTATAGATAACAGAGTGTAAAATGGATCAGAATAGTGATCTCTCTTGAAAACTTGTAAATCACCACTTACATATATATCTCTGTTCCAGATTGGGTTTCGTATACTCACCTTCCTGCTTAATGCATTTGTTCTCCGCCATGTCAGTCAAGCTGCTGTGGGTGTTATGAATGTTCGTTTACTTCTCTTGGAATCCACATTGCTTTTTCTTAGTAGAGAAGCCTTCCGTCGAGCTTGTCTCAGTAAGACAAGTGAGCATTATTGGCCTAAGGTTATAAATTTGGTTTGGCTCACGTGAGTAGTTGTTACATAATATCATGCCTTTCCACGCTTAAAATTTATATCTGAAATTATAATGTGTTATGTATCTCAATACCAACAGGGTTCCATTATGTCAACTTCTCTGCCTTATTTTTGGTTACATTTGGCTCAGTGTGCTGTCAGTACCCAGCACAAATATTACGGAACACTACACAATTGGTGTCTGGTCTATTGCTATCAGTTGTATTATAGAGATGTGTTGTGAACCAGTCTATCTTATGGCTGAAGCATTTCTTTTTGTTCGTCTCAAAGTAAGCTTCTGTAATTATGCCAGTCATGGAGACTTTTCATTTTTCAACTGTTTCTATACAAGAAATACTTTTGTGTTCCATTTTCAGGTGGTTATGCAAACACTCTTAGTGCTAGTGCGCACAATTGCATTTACATCCATTGTATTGTACCAGCCAAAAGCAGCTGTTTTGGCATTTTCTGTAGCTCAGATCTTATCAATAACTGTATACACTGTTGGGTACTATGTCTATTTTCACTTTTTCATGAAGAATCGTCTTCTAGAGAGAGCACAAATGGAGCTTGAGAAGTCAAAAGGCAGACCTTATCAGAGAAAGGATTCTATTATTGGTACAGTGTATGACTTCCCTTTCAACTCGGTGGTGGAATTTCTGCCTTCTAGAATAGAGGATGAAGTGAGTACCTGAACTGCAGTACATTTATGGGTTCAAATCACTTATTTCCATGACAAGATTCTAAAATTTGGTTTACTTTTTCCTGCAGACTGCATTTGATTACAATCTGGCCCTGTTGACTTGGAGCTTTTTCAAGCAGGGTATTCTAAAACAAATACTGACTGAAGGAGAGCGATATGTTATGACACTCTTTTCTGTTTTGTCATTTGGAGAACAAGGCATTTATGATGTTGTTAATAATCTAGGATCCATGGCAGCGCGATTTTTATTTCGGCCTATTGAAGAGAGTGCATACTTTTACTTTTCTCAAATGATTCGCAGGGATTTACCCATCACAGAACAAGATTCTGTGAGTACTGATTGAAGCATTGAAAAAATTGAGGGAGAAAATATTATATGGCTTTTTATTTTAAATGTGATAATATTTCTTGTCTTCTCTCTGTTTTAGAAACAAGTGGGAGAGTGTGTTTTAGTTTTACAGCGATTGCTTCGCTGTTTACTTGCCCTTGGGCTTGTAATATTAGTGTTTGGCCTAGCCTACTCCCGTCTTCTTTTATTATTGTATGGGGGTGCAGGCCTGATTGCTGGTACGGGGCCCCTTTTGCTCCGCACCCACTGTCTTTCGGTATTATTACTTGCTCTCAATGGTATTACAGAGTGCTATGCTCTGGCCAGTATGGACACGAAACAGCTTGACAGGTTTGTAACAATAAAGTTGGTCAGTTAACTTCTTTTTTTTTTTCAAACTGTACATCAAAAAAAAAAATTTAATCTGTATTTCTCTACAGATACAATTATGTCATGGTCTGGCTCTCCATTGGATTCTTATGTATTTCATGGATCTTGACAAAATTATTTGGAGGAGTTGGATTTATTTTAGCTAATTGCTGTAACATGGCTGCTCGTATTACACACAGGTAAGCAATCATATATGGAACAGTTAGCCCCCCCCCCCCTTTTTTTCAAAAATTAAAATGTAATAAGAATTATGTTTTTTAGTATTCACTACATACGTGATCAGTTCAAAGACACTGCATTCAATCCCCTGAAGGATATCATACCTCACCGCTTGTACTGCATTACTTTGGTCATTTCGGGAGTAGTGACTCAATTTTCTGAGGTAAGAATATCATAGCAATGAAAACCTACTGATTTTATGATGGTTTTATGCAGCTCAAAAATAATTTTGTCTTCCAGATATTTGTTTCACCTTATTCCCTTCTTGCACACTTTTTGATTGGGGCAGTCTGCTTCTTAATTACCATAGTTGTATGGACATATGGAGAACGTAAACTTGTTCAACTTGGTATAGAGAAGTGGAAACAAAGATCCTCAAAATCTCAGTAGGGCAATAATAGTATTTTGGGAAAACATAAGATCTATGTTGCGTTTGTGGGCCTGTTTGCACATTATTTTGCAGATTGGTAAAGTTCCTTAGTTGACTTTAATTTGTACAGACAAAATGCTAAGAAGCACAACAATTTCAAAAAACTTATTGCCAGCTTGGGAGTCATCCTATGGCTTTTGCATTAAGGTGCATTTGTACTGCCTGCATGTTTGACATTTTCTTTTTATCCTTTTTAAAAAGTTGTCAGTCAGTATGTTTCCTAATCTTTTACTTAATTATAATTCTAATCTAATGTAAAATTTTAACGTTCTTTTTGAATCTAGTCATTAAGGGTAGATTCCACGGTAGATCCGTGGTAGATTTGCTTTGGGTTTATTTCACCAGACGAAAGAGCTTGAGTTAAAGCACAAAGCGGAATTTGGTGACAGTCTCTAAGGAAGACATTAGTGTAGACTCTTTTCTGTGATCGCCTTTGATACAACTGTAAGGTTTTCATTTTTCTGTGATTTGATCTTCCGGTTTTTACGAATAAACAACTTCCTCGAATAGTTTATATTTCTGTTTTCCCACCTCCTCAGAAATAAACAGCTACATATTCAAATAAAGACCTGGGCCGAGTTAACTTTGCAATTTATTTACAAATAAATGAAATTTCAGTACATAATAAAAATAGAGATTTTCAAAATCACATATGGAGAACTTGATAAAAATAAATGAACATTCGTGGCTTATCCACTTGGGGTACTTGTCTTGAAGATGGCAACAGTGGCTCTTTCAGCCCTCTGAATCAAACACTGACTGTAAAGATAGATAACCAGGGTGAATTTAAAGCCGCAATTGTAATGATTACTGTGACTGCACAGATTTACTGTACCAACACTTACTTGATGTCATTTTCTAAAACAATGATGGGATTGTTGCTATTTGGTTCAAGTTTAGCAACCTGATCTGCAATAGCAGTGACAACACCTGAACTGTCGATGCTTGCTCTGCCCTTCACTACAGTAAACAAAGTAAACATTTGATATTAACAACTTCGGACGTTAAGCGTTAATGTAATATGTTGAAACAGGCAAAATTAATATTTAAACATTTCAAAATTAAAAATAAATAAAATAACACGGAAAAGTTCATTACGAGAAGATATGCATCATAGTCACCTCCAAGACAAAGTCCTTGTTGATCAGCTATGATACTACCAATAATACCTTCTTTGGCACATCTGTAACACAAACAATGCAAGTCAGATTGGTTGCAATAACACAACAAAATCTTGACAGTTACGTATTTTCTGCAGTTGTTCTTAAACTTCGCATGCAAGCAATGCGGTGGAACGTCAGAATCACTATATTCGTTACATAAAATTGACATAAGACTGATAGTTAACCTACAAGCACGGATGTGAAAACAACTCTATTTGCCATAAAGAAAGGAGTGATTAAAATACTGACGTTTCATTCAAACACCTCTCAATACTCTTCTCCATTTTCAGACGTTTCGCAGAGTTGCTAAACCGAATTAAAAATGCTGACTTGACGAGTGAGGGTACCCGCTGATCTGGTTCCCTACTAGTTGTTTCCCACCCCCAACCACCCAACAGCAACGATTATTCACACTCCGTTTACTTATATTCAGGCAACCTCGTCTATTCACAGGGGGGTGGGGTGCAATTTTTCAGCGGAGTTCAAAAAATGTAAATGGTCCGCGCGGAAGCCAGGAGGTATAAAGGCAATTCCTCGAGAACCATCATTCGAACTCCAAAAATCATTGGCATTCAAATCTAAACAATTTGAGGGGTTGAGGGTGATGAAAACCAAGCCACAGCACTCTGCCAAAAGTTCATACAAAATAGTTTTATTTTTCCAGAATATTACACTTGCAAACTTATTTTAACACAGGCAAATTCCAGCACTGATGGAAAGAAACAAATATTCCTTAAGTGAACTGCTGTAATTTACATGTAGGTGGTATAAAGTCTCACACAAACCAACGTCATGCACACTATTATATCTACTTAAAACTTATGTTTATTGAAAGACAATGCGTAATACAGACACTAAAGCAAAAGCTTTTCCAAAAAGTTAAAGATTTGTCTAGAATCTCAGAGAAGAAAGTTGGTGATTTACTAATCTACAATGACTTAGAAAATGAAAAATATAATGAAAAATGTCTGCAACTTAATCAGTCACATGATATCACAAAGTGGTGAATGCTTTGGCTTCCAAGAATATTCTAAGAATATTCAGAAAACAAGAAAAAAAAATTGAGACAAGCAGAGTTTTTTGCAGTCCAATCTGATACTAGTCTCAGTATCTAACATTCTGTTAATATGAAAAGTTAGAGAATGAGATCCTTGATTCTAATATATACAATTGCAAACCAGTACATCTGGTTTTCTTTTTACAAGCCAAAAGAGAAATGAGAAAAGATCTCAAAAGGCCTCAAAAAATAAAATCAAGGTCTTCAAGAGAGATAAGCTCGAACAGTCGCAGAGAAGGGCTTCCTACACACTGCACATGTTTTGAGAGATGGGGCACAGTTCACACAAGCTACCAAATGTCCACAAGGTAAAAATACAACACCCACTTCCTCAGAATAACATATTTTGCAAGCCCGCTGGTCATTTATTAACTTCGCATCCGATTTTTCTCGCTTGCAATCCTGGGTGCTTTCTTGAGTGCTCTCTTGTGAACTACAGCCTTCATCAAGAAAGCTGCCCCCACTGCTGTAACCACTAGAACCACTACTGCCCACGTCACTGACAGACCACTCAGGCGTCACAGTGTTCTCCACCGAGCTAAAAAGGAAATAACAGTAAGTTAAAATGCAGTGTAAAAGTTACATTAAGACATGCTCAAAAGATGCAGAATTATTTTATAACAATACCTGGAAGTGGTAGGTGTGGTGCCCATTGGCTGCTGCTGAACTGGCAGAGATGTAGCAAGCTAATAAAAATAGTTTAGTCAATTAGTTACATAACATTGAAATAACATCAAATCTAAAATTTATCAGAGAGAACAATACCTGCGGCTTTGCAGTTTTCCCCAGAACTTCATCAATGAAGTCTCTACCCTTCTTTTGAATCAGATAGGTACACTTAGAGAAATACCTAGCATGTTCTTTCCATGGATCATCATTTTCTTCCCAATCCTTCAGGCCTCCACCACACTGGAAACAGACCGTTCTGTCCCCTGTCCCTGTTATAAGAATACAGTGATAGTAAAATAATTAATTGTATTCCTCAGAGCCATGTACACAGCACATGTAAATGCCATACGCATACACATTACCGGTGTAGTAAAATCCAGCATCACTGAGGGCATTTGGACGCAACTTGATATGCAATGGCCAAGATGAAAAAGAATCCAAACGCGACTCCACAGTGGTAAAATTTGGGTGAACAGCATCTTGACGTGGACATATACCTAATCTTTCTAAGGATACATCCATAGAGGGGCTGAAACGTGTAATTCCATACATGCCACATTCATCAACACCTTGGGTATGGTCCATTCCCTCTACAACATCAGAGATGCCTTCATCTTCCCTATCTTGATCCATTTTACCAACAACCTAAGCCAAGCTTAGGTGAACCAGAGCGGTGAGGACTGTTCATTCTCCATCTGAAAATAAATAAAGGTGGTAAAATATGACGAGGTCTAACTTATTATCAGAAAGCATCTCCATAAGGATCTAGGAAAAACTGTTCTGAGCCAATACAGGCTATTGAAAGAAAAAATAATAAAAAGGATGATAAAAAATTTCCAGCCTAAAGCATGAAATGTTACTTTGACAACTATATGAGAATCGGTAGCAAATCTGAGTCGTCTATAGGTGGAATTAGTAAGCGTTGCCCATTCATCGCGCCCACATCATCGCCCACAATGATGTCCTGGAATCAATTGGACCATCTGGGTTGGCGTGGACGCGGATACATTCAGGATCCTTAGATGATAAGAAGAAACACTAAAGCGGATTAAGGCTAATCCACACTTCACACTAACCTCACGAAGACATTTCCTTGAAGACATTTCGATTCAAGGATGAACGGATTGAAATTCCATACGTCATTCGAGGACTTTCCAAAGTAATGAAATCCCCAGCCCCAACCTCAATCTCTTCAACGACAACGGTCGTACTGACGCATTCGAAACGACGAATGAGTGCGTTCCATCTCACTTGCACTTGCGGAGGGGAGGCATGATAAAAAAAGATAGAATAAACGCTGGTTTGGATGCCGCTCTCGACTGTTTACCATTACTTTCGGACGCACCAACCTTCCAGGGAGCGGATGAGTCTGACAGATACAGGAATCACGCAAAGAATGAGTTAAAAATTGAAAATAAAAAATTTATTTGTTTAGAATACAACACATTTTCTTGAATTGCAACAACTGATGCTGTTTTTGTCACAATGAAAATTCGTTTCCCAGCATTGTGTGTTGGCAGTTGTGCGAGGCGACGCTCCTTTGTCTCGTTTAAAAGTTGGCGGTGCCTGGTCCCTGCTTCCGCTGAAAGGACAGCTAGCCAAGCTTCTGTCGGGGCATCCGTTCGGGTCCCGAACGAATCCCTGGAACTTATTCGGCTCGCATAATTTCTGGACTCCAAACGGATGGCACCGAAGTTCGCTAGTCGGCTTCAGTCCACAGCAACCCGCCAAAAGGAGGCCACCAGGGTCCTGTGGGGCTCACTGTGATACTCTGGGGGTCGCTAGGGAGCGCTGGGGGACTGTCATGGACATGGAGATGAGGGGAGGGGCTCGCTGGTGGCCGCTTAGGGGGTACATTCTGGCGGCTCGGGGCCGCCGCCGCCGGCTAGCTACTGGCTACGACAGGCCGCCGCAGTCGCAGTCCATGGGGGGACGGTAGCCGCCGCCCGCTCGCTGTGGCTGCGGACCGCGTGGGGGGCGCGGCGGCGCCCGACCCTCCAGCTCCAGTCCAGTCAGTCGACGGCGGAGCGGCGCTGTGCGCGGTGGTGCGTCAGCCCTCGGCAGCCCCGGCCATGAGAGCTCCGCGACCGCGGCCCGACACGGGGTGCCGGGCCTCCTGCCTGCGGGCGTCCTGCCTGCGGGCCTCCTGCCCGGGTGGCCACGACCAGGGACTCCTCGGCGCCGCGCTGCGCCGCGCCCCCCACGGCGCACGATAGGCGACGCGAGTCGGCGGGGTGAGTGACGTCGGCGAGGTGCTCGTCCAGACCCCGATAACGGAGGGGCGAGTCATCTCTGGCAGTCCGCCATCAGCGCGCTGACTCTAGCAGCGGGGCCCGGCGCGCGGCGTGGGCGGCGGGCGTTGCAGCGCGAGGCGCAGGGCGCGCCCTCCTCCCGCCAGGGAGTGCAGCGGACAGTCCCACGGTCTCGGCCCTCCACGTGCCCCCCACGCACCAAACCTCCAGGGAGCTTCACACGGGTGTCCGCTGAGGGGGGGGGGGGGGGGGGGCATGGCGTCGTTCGCCGAGGGGCGGGATCCGGTGGACCGGCCCGCCGCGAGTCCCGGGGCGCCTCCACACTCAATAATGCAGGTAACTGGAGCCCTGGAGGCCACTGGAGGCCACTGGAGCCTCGTCGGCTCCCTCCCGGCGGCCTCTCCCGATTTGTCTGCTACACCCGGCCACGCCCCCTCCCCCCTCCGGCACCAGAGTTATTGGGGTTGACCCCGCGGGGTTCGCCTCCCGCCTCCCGGTTTCGCCCGTCTCCGCCGGGTTTGGGCCGCGGCACCCACTCGGCCGCACTCCGCCGCCGTGCCCCAACCGTCTATCGATCCCAACCCGACCACCCGACCTCGCCACGCCACGCTGCACAACGAACCGCGAAACGAAATTTCCCAAATGCCTGGGCCGCGCGCCCTGCAGCCCGGACTTCCGGACTCCGCTAACTCCATTCTCCCGATCAAGAATGTATATATAAGGATGGGGCCGCGGGCTTCTCTCGCGTAAACAGTGATGAAACATTTGGGGCGAGCCTCGACTCGACTCGACGGGTTAAGTAGGGGGTGAGAGGCCAGCTGCGTGCTGCGTGCGGGTCAGGCCAGACCGCGGCCAGACCGCAGCCAGACCAACCCGCGATCACCCGATGAGAGTTGTAAACAGAGCACGCCGCGTCATACAAACGGTTTCGGGCTCTCTCTAGGTCTCTCTCTCTCTCTCTCATGTGTGCGTGTGTGTGCGTCAGAAATAGGGAATCGAGGAAGACGGCGCGAGGGAAGCTCGACGGAGAGGAAGAGAAAGAAAAATATAGAGGGTGAAATGTCAAGGGAGAGAGAGAAAGAGAAAGAGAGAGAGGGAGAGAGAGGGAGAGGGAGGGAGGGAGAGAGGGAGGGAGGGAGGGAGGGAGGGAGGGAGGGAGGGAGGGAGGGAGGGAGGGAGGGAGATGCAGTTATGTAGGGAGGACAGGAAGATTGACGACGTCTTCGCTTGCGGACTCCGCCGACTGACATCCCCCTCAGAGTGCATGACCCGCTCACCTCGTCACTGCTGGGGTGTGCCGCTTGTGTTCAGCCGCGGCGCGGCGCGGCGGGACGGGGCGGGACGAGGCGCGACGGGGCGGAGAGGGGAGACGCGGGGAGGAGAGGAGCCAAGAAATGTCGTCGCGACCTAAAATAAATCCCGCGTGAATCGTGCGGACCGCGCGGTCCGAGGGAGCCGCGGGGGTTGGGGGGGGGGGGCACCGTGGAGGACGCGGAGGGGGGGGGGGGGCTGCATGAGTCAGGGGCCGCGAGGCGGGTACACACCAAGTGACGCCCCGGAGGGCGGCGGCGGCAGCGGCGGCGGTCTGCTTGGAGGCATTCCCACCCTTCACTCAGCCGTTGGACTTGGACCCGCTGCGTCGAGGGACGGAGGGCAACGCCCCCGCCCCGCTGCCGGGGTCCCCGGGGCCCCCGGGGCAGCCCGGCTGGGTCTTTGGCAGCGAACAGTGCAGTCCTCGGTCCGTCAGCTCGTATGATGGGGCCCGCCACCTCGGGCCCAACACAAAGCAAGCAAGTGTGCCAGAAGCAAAAATTAAAAAAAATGATGTACTTAGGACGGACAGACATGCACGTATAGCTAGAATGAAGCCACGAACACGTGGCCTGCTAGGCACATTATTCGTACATGCATGTATTATGGGCCGTGTTCCGTGTGGTCGCACCTGGGTGTAGTGGGGCTGGGTTACTATAAGCTACGCCCCCCCTCTCTCTCTCTCTCTGGCAACACTGTTCACGAGGTGCGGGCGGCAGCTGCCCGCTACTTCTTGGGCACCTTGTGGCGCCTGCGGCCGCGCCCCGGGGAGGTGTTCAGCGGTGGCCCCCGCAGCCCCCGCGGCCCCCGCGGCCCGACGCCGTCATGAGGGGCCGTTGCGCTGCATCAACGACCCATGGCCTACTTTACAGCGCAGCCTAGGGAGGGGTTGGGGTGGGGTTGGGGGGGGGGGAGGCGGGAGGAGAGGGACACAGCGGGGATGTCAAGGGGACCAGCAGCACGCCGGGGGGCGCGGAGCGGCTCGGAGGGGCGGAAGAGAGCCGCGGCCGGCAACAGTGGCCGCCTACCTGGTGCGCAGTGCCGAAGAATGGCAGCCTCAGCGGGAGAAGACAGATATACAGCTGGGAGACAGCGAGAGAAATAGAGACAGAGATAGAAATAGAGATAGCAGGAGATGTGGCCACTCTCTTCCCCCTCCTTCTCTCTCTCTCTCTCTCTCTCTCTCTCTCTCTCTCTCTCTCTCTCTCTCTCGTCTGAGCCGAGCCCGTTGGCGGCGGACCCGAAGACGGAACACACCTGCCAACAGAGAATGCGATAAGTGTGTGGAGTCCGCACAGCGCCGCAAAGCGCGGGGCTCGGCGGGGTCGTCGTTAACGGCCACCTCTGCGGCCCGCCAGCCCCAGCGGTACCCACCTGAGAGCGGAGCCTCATCCGAAACATGAAACACTTTGGCACGTGGGGGCGTGCGGCTCGGGGAACGCCAAGTCCCCAGCCTATTGGGCTCGAAGCCGGGGCGAAACCTCGCGGCCCGCCGCCGCGCTGCCAGCGGCACCGAATTTAGACAGCGTTTCCGCGAGGAGGGTGACGGAGTGCAGGGCGGGACGTGCAGGCGGCGGCGGAGGCCCCTGCAGCCGGGCGGGTGGGCCGCCCGCCGCGCGCCGGTGTCGGACGCGCTGGAGCCCGGCCTACCCTGGCGTCCGCAGGCGCTCGGCGGGCGGAGGGGCCGAGCCGAGCCGCGCCGCTGCAGACCGCGCCCGGCGCGCAGGCAAAACACAACAGCAGCATCCTTCCTTCCCCTCCCTCCCTCCCAGAGACCGGCCGAGCGCGGCGGGACAGTCAATCAGCTGAGCAACGGCCGCTCCGTCTCGCTTTTTAACCCCAACAACTCCACCTTCCCCCTCTTCCCCGAGGTGCGGGTCCCGCCCCTGTCCCGTTCCCGCGATAAAAATAAAGAAACCACCGCGGGGAGGGATGGGTGGAGGGGGGTGGGGGGGGGGGGGGGGGCGTCACAGGAGTTATGGAGGGGACGCCCTCGGCGTGGCCTAATGACGCGGCCGCCGTTTTGGCGATGTCACACCCTATAATTGACGTCATAGTTTTGGGGGGGACGGCCGGGGACAGCCGCACCCACGTTCTGGGGCGGACGGGGGAGACGGCGGCACCCGCCGGCACCCGCCACGCCAGCTCTGAGTCATGGCGGACGGTCGCCCCCCCCCCCCCCCCCTTGCCCGCGCCGCCGCCCCTCTTCGCGCCCGGCCCGGTCTTGTTGTGCAGGAATGCGTGAGGATGGGTGGCGGCGGTACGCGGGCCCGGCCCGGCTGCACCTGACCTGCACTCGCGCCTCGTCCGCCTGCTGCCCGACCTGCCCCTCCTCCCCGTCGGCCCCCGTGCACCACTGCACCAGTGCACCGCGCAGAGGGGGCCGGGCCGCGGGGGCCGGCCGCGAGCAGTGCGCCGGGTACAGAAGGGTCCCCGACGGCGTGGCCGCGGAGGGGCGCGCGGTGCGGGGCGGTGCGGGAGCCGCCGCCTGCCAGGCCGTGCCAGCAGCCGCCGCCGTGCTCCTGAGGCCGAGGCCCGTCTGAGGCCCAGCAGACCGCCCGCGCGTCCCGACCCGACCTCACCCAGCCCGGCCCAGCGCGGCCCGTCCCGTCCCCGCGAGTCGAGAGACGCACCGAGGTCCGGAACGGCGCGGAGAAAAAAGCGCGAACATTGTACTGCGTCGCGGTGGACAAGGGCGACGCAGCCTCCTCCTGGCCGTGCCGTGACGGCACCGGGATGTGACGCGTGACGTGTGACGCTGTGACGTGTGACGCTGTGACGTGTGCCGGCCGTGACGCGTGTGACAGTGACTGTGGCGATGCAGCAGCCGCCGCCCCCGACGTCCATCCTCAAGCCGGCGCCGGCCGACTACGCGCACCAGACGCACACGCCCCCCGGCGATGAGCCGCCCCCACGGCTGCCGCCGCGCAAGGCGTCGCGGCCCCGCCTCCAGCTGCCGCCCCTCAAGCTGCCCACCCGGTCCCACCAGGCGACCCCCATCCCCGGCACGGCGGGCACTATGGGCTCCGTGTCGTGGGGCCACCCGGCGGGCCACCCGGGACACCACGGCTACCCCGCCATGACCCCCCTGACCCCCACGGGCGGCCTCATGGGCGGCGCGGCCGGGGTGCCCATCGGGATGGCGGGCGCCCTGGGCCGCTTCAACGTGTACCCCACCAAGGCGGGGGAGTTTATGTTCAAGCAGTTCGCCGGTGAGTCCCTGCTACCCGCAGTGTGGATGGGCAGCGTGAGTCTCTTTCCCCTCCGAATCAAACAAATCGTGGGACTGAAATCCCCGGCTCGCACCGGGGATCATACAGAAGGCGCTGGGCCAAATGTAGGAGCACACAGACAACCAGTGAAAGTCTCTTATTTTGGGACCCGAATAAAATTCGTAAACGAATTGCACGAGCGAAAATCCACACCGTCCGTTTTTTTCCGCTGTACAGTCTGCACGTAAAACGAGCACACAAGAAGTCAACCGTCAGAAAATGGGAGAAGCGGTTGGTAGGAATGATTGTCGGCGTTTGGTGTTCCGGCCGTCAGCTGAGTAAAGAGACCGTCTGCAGTGTGCAGCTCCGGCTCAGAAGCAGGAAACAAACCAAAGACAGCTTTTTTCTTTCTTTGTTTCAAGTCCCGTGGGGGGAGCGTCCTTAAAATAAAAAAAGATAAATTATTATTCATCGAGTTTGTCAACTGCCGCCAGGTGGGGACGGCGCGGCGTGGGGCCGCGCGGGCTCCGCCGCTCGCGCCACACCCGGCCTCGTGTCGTGTCGTGTTCGGCCTGCATTTCCCAAGTTTCGAAAACACCGTCATATTTCTGCGGCGTCACGGGACGGACACGCACCCTACCGCCTCAAAAACGGACCCGCGTTGAAGGGACCCCGCGAGCAATAATAACACTCTGACGGCTAGCAGACATTGCCTGGGACGCGTATCTTTTTACGAGGTGCGAAAAGAGCATATTTTTGCGTTTGGTTTCGGACTGTCGAGCCGCGTTGCCGGGGTGACCAGCCTCAGCCGCCGGGCTCGGCCGCAACACGACGGGAGCGGGAAAATGTATTTAAGCGGTGCCTCGTACCAGAGACCTGAGCGGATGCAACGTAAGCAGAACGGTACACTCTCGTGGCGAACGATACGAACAAACGACGAACGACGGACGTTTACATTCGCACCGTAAAGTTTGCCGAAGTCATCATTGAGCTTGACGTTTCATTGTGCGTACTAAACTTTTACTACGGCACACCTTTCCTCCTAATTTACTATGCCCATGCCGTAGGCGCTGGCGGGACGCCCAGGGGGGGGGGGGGTACAATAAGTGCCTCTCCTACCACTAACGCCGCTCTGCGCTCCGACCACCCTCGGCGGCTGACGGCTGCACCGGTGTGGCGTGCGGCAGCATTGCGCGCGACCCGCCGGCACTCAATGCAAACGATTAACTGCGACCCTGGAAGCAAAACCAAGTGGAGTGGACGCGGCTGGATATTTCAATGCCGCAAGGTCGAGGTTCACTCCGAGGGTCGTGCCGCGGGTCCTGCCTAGGGTCACGCCGAAGGTCGTGCCGAAGGTCACACCGAGGGCCTTTCCGAGGGTCATGCCGAGGCTCACGTCGAGGCCATGCTATGCCCGACCGCGATGCCGCGCTCCGCCCGGCTCTGCGCGCCGCACCACTCGATACGACGCTAGATACTATACCATGCAGCCCGCCGGGCCGGGCCCCGCCGCCCCGACATCTCCGTGCACACGCCCCGATCGGACCGCGTCGTGGTCGATAGCGATCGCTGATAATCACCGTGGTAAACAGCAGTCCCGCGGGGGGTTGCAAAGAAATTATTCCCCCCGCCACCCCGCCGGTCCCTCAGAATTCTTTTTTTTTTTTGCGCAATGAGAGCGTTTTTTTTTCGCATCGCTCAAATTGTGTGTGCTATTTTATTTAAAAAATCGCCTTTTAAAGTGGGCACCATTACTCAAATGGAGTGAGAATTTTGAAACCTCGCGTCCAGTTTAAGTGTGAGAAGATCACTCAAATTCAGTCGCGTAACAGGCAATTAGAGTGAGGTCCCGAGACCTCGCCCTCTCAAAAGTGTGGAAATTTGATTCGAGACGACTGCCCTTCCAAGAAATCTGTCTTTAGGATCTCTAGCGGTCACACTGAATCAGCGGGGACCAAGTCGGACAGCCGCCGTGCAGAGGTCGGACGGACGTGAACACGCGTGGGTTTGGCTTGCAGGATTCAAGGACTTCACCATGAACACGGCCAAGATCGGGCTGAGCCACGGCGAGAAGACGGCCTTCTGGCTGCACGGGAAGGTGTCCAGCTGGAGCCGGCGCTGGTTCACGCACATCTTCCTCTTCCTGGTGGTGTTCGCCTACAGCATGCTCGGCGCGCTCATCTTCGTCGCCATCGAGGGCACTAACGAGGTGAGCGAGGCGTGCCTTCCGTAACAGCCATGTTTGTTTTCCCTTTTTCGATCACGGTTCTGTTGTTGTCGCAGTTTTTTTTTCAGAGCTAGTAGAGCGCATCTGGTGCTATAGCGCGCTTCCCGCGGGGTGGGGCGAATATTTGATTACAGCACTTTGGGCGACTTTGAGGCGCGACTTAAGACTCTCCGTCTAGCTGGGATCTCAATGGAGTTGGGAAAGTAAGACTCTCTCTCTCTCTCTGTCTCTCTCTCTTTCTCTCATCAGAGAGGGAGGAGCGAGAGGGTGCGAGAGGAAGGAAGCAAATCAAGGCGCTTCCTGCTGAGTTTGAAAAGTCCTCTCGCCATGCGAGTCAAATGCCGGGTGAGCAAAAGAAGCCGTGCCGCTGTTATTGTTGTTGGGGGCGCAGAGGAAAAAGCGCGCGCTTTCGCCGCGGCGACAAAAATAAACGAAAGGAAAAGGTTCTGAACAAGGGATGAGTCTGTTCTCGCGAGGCGCGCAAGTGGACACCCACAACGACCCCTCTTGTTTTGTTGTGATTAATTACGCCTGAAGAGCTCCGGCAGGCGGGACGGAAAGAGCCAAGGTCAGCCACGCGCCGCCCCCCCGCCGGCCGCGCGCCGCCCCCCATGACGCGGCCCCGTCGCCGCTGTGTGCCCCTCATTATCACAGGGGTTACGGCCAAGGATCCGACGACCCTGCCGCCGCAGCTGCCGCGCCTGTGGGGACCGAAGCCCGACGCGCCGCGCCCGGGGACCGAGACTTGACACCGACACCACTCAGAGAGAGAGAGAGAGAGAGAGAGAGAGAGAGAGAGAGAGAGAGAGAGAGAGAGAGAGAGAGAGAGAGAGAGAGAGAGAGAGAGAGAGAGAGAGAGAGAGAGAGAGAGAGAGAGAGAAACGGTCAACCAGTCGACCCGCACCTGGTACTCCCCGACGCGTCGCTGTCCAACGCGAATCGCTAGCCAGCTTCTCGGCGTTGTTCACGAGAGCGAGGATGACAACGTTGTTGCTTCGGGGAAGTGCGCTGAGGCCGCGGAGGCCGCGGAGGCCGCCGTCGACGCCCGCCCCCCGAGGCCACCGAGGCCCGCCCCCCGAGGCCCGTCCCCCACCCCGCCTCCGCGCGGCCAGGCGTTCCCGTTTCTCAGAACGGTGGGCGAAATAAATCCGTTTCGTGTGATTAAAACGTGACAGTGGGTCGGGAGCCGAGCCGGTCGCCCCCCGCTGTGGGAGCTCATATGTGAGCTCCGTGCTCCGCGGCAGCGCCGCCAGCGCCGCCAGCGCCGCCAGCGCCGCCGCCTCCCATGGCACCCATGCCCGGCCACGGCCTTCGGCACTCGGCTCACTTACACTGTTCCCTCCCCGCCGCCAAGGGGCCGTCCTTAGGCGACATCACGCCGCCAGGGGCTGTTGAGATTTCGGGTTGCGGGGGTCTGTGTGGAAAGTGCAACTTCTTTTCAGACACCCGTTCGCAGGCGAGCGGGACAAATCCTGTATCTTGCACGTTCGCATTCAGGAAAAGCAGCAGAACAATACACATCCTAATTCACACCCAGTTTAACCACAGTCCATAAAAAATCACGCAGTGTGTGGGTGAGGTGTTGGTTTTGGGGGCGATGTGGTGCCGCGCTTACTGCCGTCGCCCTCCCCGGGGGACGGTGTACCGGGAGGCGTGCCCGGCCAGACGCCGCCGTCATGTGTCGCGCGAGGGGCGCCGGGCACCGCGGCACGCACCGACGCCAAGGGCCCCGCCTTTGCTGTGGTCGCCCTTTGGTCAGCGCCGTGGACGAGGCCGCGCCGCGGCCGCGCCTGTCCATGCATTACGTAGCACGTCTCCATTGCGCGGGTTGATTGTCGTGTCCTGTCGGGTCGGGGCGGGACGGCTCCCCGTCGGGCAAGGCTCGGCTCCCCGCAGAAGCAATCACGAGACACGGACAGACGAACAGACGACAGACGACTGCCGTAAAGAACGCCCTTGTTCTGAGATGGGCTCGTTCTTTTATTCCTTAATCCTGGGGTTCTAGGTCCCCCAAAAAAGTTTGGACGTCAGTTGTCAGGTCAGCAATTGTAAAAATAAATGCGGCAATTTTCTGAAAACTTTTTTCTAGCATTACATCGGGACTGGGCAGCTTACAGCTCGATAAAGGCAGCATCATATGAGAAAAGACCTCCTTTAAGTGGTTTTCGAGAAGAGCTCGTTTCGTTCGCGCGGTTTTGCATAATGTGACCGTCGCCCTGTGTTGCAGGAGAGGTACTTCGTGAAGATCCACGACGAGCGGCAAGCCTTCCTCAGCTCCATGTACTCCATGACCCGGAACAGGGCGCTGGTCGAGAACAAAGATGCGTGGACTACGGACGCCGACCACGAGCTGGACCGGTTCGTGGACCAGCTCAAGGAGCACCTCAAGCACGGCGAGGGCCTCCGCAAGGACAAGGTGTGGACGCTGTGGAACGCCGTGTTCTACTGCGGCACCATCTACACCACCATCGGTGAGTACTATAACTAGGCTGAACTAGGAAGTTAACATGGAAATTCTCGAGAAACTATCGGAGAAATTTCGCAAATTTTCAATGAAATTTCACAAACTTTCAACCCTTTGTTAAGGTTTTTTTTTTCGAAAATTTGTGAGGAACCTCTTGGGAGATTTACTCAAAACTTTCGGGATCCTACCGGAAACCCACTGCTTGCGAAGAGCGTGATGCAGGGGGGCCAGTGCGAACCCGGCCGCCCGCGGGGAGCGGAGCAGCGGAGCAGCGGAGCGCCGCGTGCCCCGGCCGTGTCCGGCACTGACGTGGCCCCGCGGCCCCGTGGCCTGCCACTGACGGCCGTCCAATCAATACACCGGACTCTGCCGCGCCTACCGAGCCCCGTCGGGGTCCCATCGGGGCCGCATCGGGATCCGGGCGCGGGCTTGTGCGGGCTGATGCCGAACATTGCCTTCGTCGCATAGCTTTGTCTCTGTCGCTCTCGTGGGGTGCTCCATATGAAGGGAGGAAGAGAGTGAGAGAGAGAGAGACTGAGAGAGAGCTGCGGGCGGCGTCCGTGTCTGATCGACCTGTTGCGAGGCGCCACGTGAGGTCCTCGCAGGACCCCCCGCGGCGCTGGTCCGGCAGGGGGAGGCGCCTCACCCGGCCAGATGATCACCGGAGCAGACTGCGGGGGCGGCCGAGGGCGGCCGTGGCGATACGGAATGGTGCCGCGGGGCTCGCGGGCGGAGCGCGAATAATGAACGAGGGCCACCATTGTTTTTTCATCGGGCCGGGATTGTGGCTGTGCTGGAGCCGCACTGGAGCCGCCCTGGAGTCGCGCCGGACCCGCGTCGCCACCCCCGCAACCCGTCAACCCTCCCTGCCTGCGGCGGTGGCTCCCTTATAAAACTGTTTCGTGTATAATTGATAGGGGCGCGAGGTAGGGATGGAGGGGAGGGGAGGGAGGGAGGGAGGGAGGGAGGGAGGGAAGGAGGGAGGTGAGCTGCTGCGGGGGAGGGCTGGAGAGGCGGAGATCCGCAACACGTCGGGTCGTTAGTCACTTGTTGGCGTTCCCACAACTTCTCGACTGCTGAGCACTATGGGGAGATTCAGACAGGGTAGCATAGGTAGGTTAGGGTAGGTAAGTAACATTAATATTTATTACTCTCTTAAAACTGTATAGATGAAACCAATAAAAACATATGTTTCAAAAAATTGATTAGAGCATGAAAATCCGAATGTAAAGCCTAAGTCCAAACTGGTCCGCGGAGCGCAGGTTTGGGCGCCCCGCCTTGGCCTTGGCTAGTTTTAACACTAGCTGGACAACTGCAGGCTGGTGCTGGTGTCATTTGTTTGCGTTCCGTGGGGTCACGGCAGTTTTCTCCACCCGCCAAAAGCTTCGAAAGCTCCGTCCCTTTCTGTCTCACACGCTTCAGGCCTGGGTGGAGAGGGACAGCGCGTTGCGGGCTTGCCGGACTCAGCTGGTAAATTTATTTTATCCGAGTGTTTTTTCCCCCTGCATAATTCGTACAAGTCCAAGACAAACATCTGTCTGCCCGCTAAGCGCCCCCCGGCCGGCTCCCGAAAACATGAATCAATCCGAGGCTGTCGCCGAAGAGCCGAGAAAAACAGAACAGAGCCTCGAGGAACCAACCCTCAGGCGGCGGTCCGCGGCGGGGAGGGCTCACTTCATTATTTATTTTTACCGGCCGGGGAGAGTGTAGTATCACGGTAGTATAGTGTGGACTCCGAGGCAAGTGTAGTTGCGGGCCGAGGCGGTCGCTGACGGACGCGGTGCGGTGGCTGCTGTTTGTTGTTCTACGGTCCGGTGCAGCGGGCGGCTCGTTTCATCCCGCGCGCGCCCGGCCGCGACCCCTTCAGAGGCGTCACTATGTAACAAACTCTTTCGGAAAACTGCGACAAATCCATTGGGAGGTTACTTGCAGCTCAAATTGTTTGTGAGTCCTATCTGGATTTCTCCAGGCTTTTCAGAAATATACCAGAAACTGAGATTTTATGTCGATTACTACTGCAACGTTCTGCGTGTAATACCTAAATCACATAGGATTAAGCAAAAAAAAAATGCAGCCCAAACTGTTTTGAAATTTCCAACAATATTTTCACACTGTCTGTCCTGGCATTGCTGATCGGTCACAGGAACGCTGCGAGACGCGCTGTGCGCGCTGTAATGTAACGGCGGCGACATAGAGAGACCCGACCGCCTCTCGAGAGCGGCCGCGGCTCTCTAAGACACTCGCGAGTTGTCCCGCAGTTGTTCCTCTCTTCGCCGCCCCGTTTGTGCTTTGTGCCGCCGCCCCCGAGGCGGAACGGCGTCAAGAAAGTGGTCACCAACAAACACTTTAAAATTAGACAAGGGCGGTCGGGGGCAGGACAGGGCCGGGCCGGACAGGCAGGGAGGGCGACGCCGGCCGAGCAGCGGGCTTCAGCCGGCCTCAGCCCGCGAAGCGCCGAGCGCGAAGAGCGAAGCGCGAAGCCACATTAGCGATATGAAATGAGAAGAATTGCGGCCCCGCGGGGCACGGCGAGGCGGCGGGTGACGGCTGCCTCGCGAGGCTTTTGCTCCCGGCCTCCCTCACGGCGTGCCCCGACAGCACATTAATCCGTACCAGATTGCTCCATCTCGACGCGGCCCTCCGAGCGCCAAAAGAGCGGCCACGACGCACGCACGCACGCACACACACACAGTTATGCAGAATGTCTGCACAAACTGCGAACGTTTCTGTGCGCACGTGTGGTTAAGTATGGCGGTATGGCACAATTATGCAGTTGCAAGACTGTTTTTCCGTTGTTCTTGTTTTTTTTTGTCGCGTGCGTGCGCACAATATTTGGCACGATGAGACTGCGGGCCAACAGAGCGGCTCTGGCTCAGTCCTGCCAGACAGCAATGCTGCGGCAGTGCATTTAAGTTCCCATTCATCTTGATCAGGGGGAGGACGGGGCGGGGGCGGGGCGGGGGCGGAGCGGGGGCGCCCCTCCCCGGCTAGCCACTCGGTCGCCGTGGGCAGGGGGCTCAAGGGGCTGCCTGCATAGGCTGACACCGAGGGGCGCGCTTCGTCGTCCTGTCTCTCTCGCATCTCTACGGGACGAACCATGAGTGTGACCGAGACGGAGCGACGAAACGTCCCCTCGGAATCAGCCTGTCGCCGGCAACAGGCGCCTGCAGGCGGCGGCGTGCTGCGGGGGCAATCGATGCCCGCTCTGCGTGCTCCCTGGTGGCAGCGCCGCACCGGCCGCTCGACCGCTGGCAGCCGCCGTACACCGTGTTGACACTTTGCCGTGAAGCCCCGTGGGACCCGGCGGGGCCGTCGGGGCCGGGGCCGGTGATGGAGTAGGGGCCCTTCATGTGGCGTGCGGCTTGTTGTTGCTGCCGCGCTGCGAGCCGCCCCGCCCCGCCTGTGTGAGGCCGCACCGGTGCCCGCCCGCCGACGACGTCGCATGATCTACACTGCTTGCATGTCGTGCGGCAGCAGCCGCCCCCCGCGGCCTCACACTAAGTCACGCCGCCGCAAGCCGCCACGCGGAACTGCAACATTCTTCGCGCGCTCTCGCTCTCCCGCGGGTCGCGACTGTTTCCGCCCCCTTTCTCTCGCCCCCCCCCTCTATCTCTCGCTCTCTGTCTCCTCACCTCGTTCGGAGGGGCGCCCGGCGGTGCAGCACCAGCATGGTTGCTCATCAGGCTCGGGTTAAGGGAGCGACGTTCGCTTTCGCACTGCGACTATGGAAGATTGCCACAATGATGCCGCCGCACGTCAAACGCCGGGCCTCGCTCGCGCTTCTTAGGCAGAGGGCTTACAGTAGCGGCGAGCGGCGCGCCGGATGCTGGCCGTTCGGCGGCTCTTCCGCTCCTCGCCCCTCCCTCCTCGTTCGCAAACCGGAAGGGGTGAGGTGGGGGAAGGGAGGGGAGGAGGAAATGGCGCCATCGCGTTCACAGAGCTATGCTTGACACGGACGGGACTGTGAGAGAGGGGATAACGCCCGGTAGTTAGGCAATCGCCAAGTGGTCGCGTGCGTGTCGTGCGGGCCGGCCCAGCCTCGCCCTGACAGGGGACCGCAGCCGGCAGCGGCAGTGCCGGGCCGGGGGCGGGGCTGCGGGCGGGCGCCGTACGCGGAGAAGCCGCGGGCCGAGAGCAGTCTCTCTCTCTCCCCCCTCGTGCGGGGCAGCAGCGGCCGCCTGCGCCCCCTGCCGTGCGGACCCCGCGAAACTTCGCGGCGGCGTGGAGATACCCCGCGACCGGGCGCCGTGGATACCCCTCGGCCGCAGCCCCCGTCGAGTTGTGGGGGTGAGAGGCAGGGGGCAGCACCAGTCGGCTCGGGTGCCGCGGCCGCCGCTACGCCGCGCCGACCGCACGCTCCCTAGCAGCCCTGCGGGGGCGGGGCAGCGGGGGCGGGGCAGCAGGGGCGTGGGACCAGGCGGGATCTGGGACGGGCGCCGCCGCAGTGCAGTGAGTGTCGAGCCGCGGACGCTGGGTACTGTCCCTGGTCAGCCGCCGGGGAGCCGAGCCGCGCCGAGCCGCGCCGAGCCGCGCCGCCAGGGGGCCGTGGCCGTACCATGCCGAGCCCTCGAGGCGCCTAGTGCAGTGCCAGGTCAGGTACCCGGGCTGGTGCGCCCTATGGGCCGCCGAGGGAAACCCTACGACGGACTGTGCAGCGACGACGGGCCGCGGAAACGGCGGCGGTCATGTCCTGGAGCAGCGCGCAGCGGGCGTAGGTGACGCGTCGCCTCGCGAGTGGTAGCCCGCACCGGTATGCAGTATTTTGAGCGAGGCGGCCGGTGCTCCCCGACCGCGTCGAAGTAGGGCAGGGCGCCAACAGCGCGGCCCGCCTCCGCCCGCCCAGCGCGCCCCTCGCCATGGCGGACAGGACGGGGACGGCGACGGCGCCGGCCTCTGGCGGCCCCGGCGGCCCTGGCCTCGACCCGCCCAGCAGCAATGGCGGACCCCACCTGGCGGCTCCAGCAAACCGCGGAGGCCCCCGACGAAGCCCCACGACCGGCCACGTCCGAAGACGAATCCAAACGCCCGAGCCGCAGAAGTCGGCCTGGTCCGAGGCCCGCGCCGACGACGCGACCACGACGGAGGAGTCCGAGGACGGGCGCGTGGGCCGCGTCGGCCGCCCACACACCAAGCCCAAGCGCAGCCTCGGCAAGCATCCTGCCGCCGCCAAGCGCAGTCAGTCGCAGCCGTCGCCCGGCGAGGACCGGCCCGACTTCCAGCGCATGTCCACGTCAGAGGACGACGACGACTACTGGCACAAGTACTTCGCCATCCAGAGCAAGAACATCGCCAAGCACAACGGCAGCTCGATCGCCGCGGCGGCGGCCGGGGTGCTGAGGCCGCCGCCGGCCCGCACCAACTCGGACAAGGGAGAGCGGCGCAAGGGGGACTCCACCATCAGCCGGCGGTCCACGTCCGACAAGGAGAAGGAGAGGTCCTTGTCCGAGCGGCGGACCTCCGCTCCCAACTTCGCGGCCGAGCCGCAGGAAGGCGAGCCGCTGCCCCCCACTCCCAAGCCCACGGTGCGGCGCCGCGCCGTCCGCTCCAAGTCCAGGGGGCCGCCGGAGGAGCCGGCCGCGGCCCCCGTCACCGGCACCGCCCCCGAGTCCGCCTCGGAGACGTCGTCCAACGCCAGCAAGACCAGCAAGGCGGACAAGTCCATCATCTGGAAGAAGTGGAGCCAGGCGCCGGAACCCTCCAGGAAGGAAGTACTGAGCATAGACCCCGCCGAGGTGCTGCGCGGGCTCCTCCCGGAGCCGGAAGCACAGCCGGAACCGGAAACAGAGCCGGAACCGGACACCCTCAAGCCGGAACAGAACGGCGACAGCTCGCACAGCTGGAGCCGGAAGTCATCGGACCGGTCGTCGAAGGGGAAGGACAACGAGCAGGCCAAGCAGGCCGCCGAGGTGAAGCGGAAGTCCTCGCTGCGGAAGCCACGGCCGCGGAAGGACAGTCAGGCGTCCCTGGCAGACGTCCCCGTCGCCCCCGTCGCCCCTGTCGCCCCCGTCGTACCCGCCGACAAGCCGGCCGAGGCGGCCAAGCCGGAAGAGGCCAAGAAGCCCGGCTGGCTGGCCAGGCTGTTCGGCCGGAAAGCGGTGGCCACGGCGGCGACCAAGACCGGGGAGGTCGACAAGGCTGTGAAGCCCAAGGCCGTGAAGGCCGAGAAGATAAACTGGGTGGCGGTGTTGCGGGACCTGCGCGTCGAGTGGCGCGCCTTCCTGCAGACCCACCCCGACGAGCTGGTGCGCATGCGGCTCATGTGGGGCCGCTGCCTGGCCGCGCTCGTGCTGCTGCTGCTGTACTGCGGCCTGGGCGGCCTCGCGTTCCGCTTCATCGAGGGCTCCTTCGAGTCCTTCTACAAGTGCGGCGTGAAGCGCGTCAAGCGCGACTTCATCGACACGCTGTGGACCTCGAGCCACAACCTGCGCGAGGACGAGTGGAAGATGCGCGCCCGCCGCCGCCTCTGGGAGTTCGAGGAGCAGCTGCACGCCGCGCACGAGGCCGGCGTCACCTCGTACAGCGGCATCAAGTCGTGGTCCTTCCTCAACGCCGTGGTGTACTGCCTCACGGTCGTCACCACCATCGGTGAGCCCTGCTGACCCTGCGGCGGCGGCGACAGCGGGTCGCTAAGTGCTTCGCTCGCCCGCCCTCCTCCTCCCCAGCCTCCCCGGCTCGGCGACGTCAGCCGCGTCAGCCGAGGCCGCGCGGGCCGGCGTGCCAAGCCGGACCACACTGCCTGTTCCCGGTCTCCCGGCCCGGCCACCCGGCCCCGCAGCGAGCGTTCAGCTTAGACCCCGCGACACGAGGCGATATTCACAGTCATTTGCACACGAAAAGTCGTCGAGGGGGGAGTGCGCGGGCCGGGCTGTCCTGCGTAGATAGATGCGACATGCCCGGCGCCGTGTCGCGGCGCGCCCCGACACGCCGCCGCACGTCCCCGGCCTGTCCGTGTGGCCTCGCGTCTGCGCGACCTAAGAATAGGTGCCAAATAGCCATCGAACAGGTAACCCGATGGGCGATAGCTCACCTGTCTATTAGAGCCGCCGCCTTGTGCTGGCGACGCACCGCTCCGGGGGGGGGGGGGGGGGGGGCGGCAGGGGGTGAGCTGCTCTGCTGTGCCGAGCAAGTGTAACAGGTCGCCGCCGCCCCCCGCCGCGCCGGGCTCGACATGCACCTGTTGATGATGTCAGCAGACGAGGACGAGACGGCGGCTGCTGGCGGGGCCCGGCCACCCTAGTAGGGTCCACAGCAGTAGTGTGTCTCAAAGCACCCACTGGGTTGATCGTGTGTCGATTGTTTCGAGTTTTTTTTTTCAGAAAAAATTGATATTGAAGTCCATTTAGATGGATGTTTTGCCGCAGTGATGAGGGCAAAACCTACTTTCAGTCATTTTCACGAGGTTTTTAATCGGTGATTGTGTTTGATGGTCTCTGGTCGTGGACCTCCCCGCGGCGCCGCAGCCTCACCCTCTCACGCCCGCGCGCTCTCTCTCTCTCTGTTGGCAGGCTACGGCCACATTTCGCCGTCCACCAACACGGGCCGAGCGGTGACCATCATCTACGCTATCTTCGGCATCCCCATGTTCCTGATCCTGCTGGCCGACTTCGGCAAGCTCTTCACCCGCGGCATCAAGTTCGTGTGGTCGTTCGTGCGGCGCCTGTATTACACGGGCTCCTGCCGGCAGGTCCGCCGCACCCAGCCGGTGCAGGTAAGGCTAACGCCGCCCTCTCTCTCTCTCTCTCTCTCTCTCTCTCTCTCTCTCTCTCTCTCTTTCGCCGCCCCCGTAATACGTTGCGATCCATTTTTGCAGTCAGCGCTTGGATATTTTTGCTCCGTGAGTACTTTTACTTTTCTCTCTTTATGTTTTTCTCCCACCGACCCGCAGCTCTACACACTCACTCCACCCAAAAACAGAAAGAAAAGTGTTTTGCGCACGATGGCAATTTTATTTCTCGCACCAACAAAATTCGGTCGGCCCACAGAAAGACGTCATTTGTGCCAGGCCTGGTTTGATTGCCCGCGAGCAGGACTCTTGGCTGTGGCCGCCGCGCACCAGCACCTGCAGACTGTTTGCTCACGCGCCGCGCACCGCCGCCCTGCACCGCCCTGCACCGCCCTGCACCGCTGCCGCCGCCCCCCGAGGCTCCCTCCTCCACCTCACTGACCTGCTCTGCGTTTGCAGGAGATCATGAAGGGCGCACAGATGGTGTACGACCTCGCCACGTTCCGGAGGCCCAGCATGTTCCCGCAGGGCGAGCCGCCCGACGCGGACGTCGAAGGGGCGGACGCGCCGCTGCGGCAGGAGCCGCCCACTTTCAGGTAAACACGCGGAATGCGTCGGCCGGCCACCGGCCTGTCAAAACCCCGACTTTTCTTCGTGGTTTTACTTCGGAGTTGGGCGTGCCTTGCAGGAGAGACGCCCCCGACTCGAGCGAGCCCCCCGCCACGCCCGCACCCAGCGCCTTCGAGGTGGACGATGAGTTCAACCTGCCCATCTCCGTGGCCATCGTGATCCTGCTCATCTACCTGTTCGTGGGGGCCACCATCTACTACATGTGGGAGGACTGGGGCTTCTTCGAGTCCTTCTACTTCGTCTTCATCTCCATGTCCACCATCGGCTTCGGCGACTTCGTGCCGGAGGTGAGAGCCAAGTTTGCAGTCGACCGTTTCGTGATTTGAACTTGTTTTTTTTTTAAAGAAAGAGGTGTGGTAATTTGGGGCTCTTCTTCTCGTAATAACGGGCGTCGTGAACGCCCTTAAAGAGTGTAGATAATAAGTGAAACGTCTGTTCTGTTTCCTTTTGTTTCGCATGACTATCTCAGTCAACTGAAGTGAGTATCTACGCATTTTTGTAAACGGCACTCGTACGAGACGCGACCGATGCACCGTGTACTGTTGTGGCACTGAACGCACTCGCAAACGTAGAGCGCCGGCGGGCGCGCACGCAGGGCACCGATCAAACACATCTCTCTCTCTCTCTCTCTCTCTCTCTCTCTCTCTCTCTCTCTCTCTCTCTCTCTCTCTCTCTCTCTCTCTCTCTCTCTCTCTCTCTCTCTCTCTCTCTCTATCTTTCTCTTTCTCTCGGGGCGCCCGGGTCAGCCCGGCCCGCCCTCAGCCTCGGCACGAGCTTGTGGCCGCCGCGCACGCTGCACCGGTCCGCACAGTCTCAGACCGGCATTTTCTTCCGAGCCAAACCAGACGGGGCGCCTGCGAACGGTAGGGTAGGCAGCCCGCACAACGCGCGCGCATGGAGCGGTCGGGGGCTGCCTACCCTCCAGGCGCCCCGGACAAGTGCAGGTCCTTCCGGGGGGGGGGGGGGGGGGATTCGCCGCCTAATCCGACAGACACGTTAATTATTTGTCCTTTGACGTCTGTTGCAGCACCCCATGTACATGATGGCCTCCATAGTGTACCTCATCTTTGGCCTCGCCCTCACATCCATGTGCATCAACGTCGTACAGGTGAGCGGCGGCGGCCCCGCAGCACCGTACCACTACCACCGCCACTCCTCACACTCACCCCCTCCCCTTTTTCCATTCTTCAGGAGAAGCTGTCGGATTCGTTCCGACAGGCGAGCGCCAAGATCGGCGCGACCATCGGACTGCGTATCGCGGAGCAGGAGGGAGCGTCCTCCGGGCCGGGCAGCCCGGGCGACGGGGAGGACGACGGCGAGGAGGAGGAGGTGCGCGACGCCAAGGAGGTGTCCTCCTGAGCCGCCCGCCCCCAGCGCCGCGGCTGTGACGGGCGCTGCGAGAGTCGGGGCCCGAGCTGTCTCTGATGCGCGCACACTCGTTGTTGACATGGGCGCCTTGTGTAATCTTCCATCTCGTTTAATAATTTGGCCCCAGAATGCCATTGGCTCGTCTGTTGAATTCCGTCACGACATTACGTATGTGTAGGTGAATAGCCGGTAGGTAATGTCAGACGGAGGTGGTGTGATTCATGCATTTGATAACTTTTCATACTTTTATATCTCATTGTAAAATAAAAAAAATGAAATTCACCCGTAGCAGGCAGAGATGGTATATGGGCACTAAATTAATGAGATCTTTTTAATACCAACAACTGATCCACAAAGGCAGATGGAAGTTCAAATAAAAGGCTCTTGTACATATTGAAACTTATGGAGACTGGTACCTTAGAAGAGAGCAATGACATTTTGAGTTATTCTAGTCATCGTGTAAGTATGTTAGGTATCAAAAAACCCTTGAAGGGTGAACTGTGGACTTAGAGGGCTATATGCATCTTGGACAATGATGTACCCAGCTGATGCCGAGTTTTGTGGGTTTATTACCCTTTGACCAAGATAAAAATAGTGCCTTACAAACTTAGCACACTAGTCAGTTTTCATTTTGTATTACTTGAATTGTGAATTTACTGTGAGTCAACAATTGTTATTTTCCAGTTGCTGATTTAGTCTTATTGATGTGTTTGTGATGTATTTATGCTCGATTTGATGAGACCTGTGAAATATTTCTTCATTGTGAAGTGTTTACTTATTTTTAAGTTGTTTTATTTGTGCACAAAATAAAAATGCTAAGTCTTTAAAATATGGTATTTATTTCAGTTATGGTATGATAAATTACGAAGTTACACAAAACATTTGAACAGGTCTTTTTCAGTTTTGGTTCAAATCTTCCATCAAGCCATTTTAACACCAATTATACCAAAGCCATCTGAGAGCACTACCTTAAACCACAAAAAGAAAGCATACTGGTACATCAAAGTTGAAAAATTCTACTAAAAGATCTAAGAGGAACAACACAGATCAAGTAATATCTCACAAATTCAAAATTATAAAGTTTAGTGAAACACTATTAGCATACAAAACCAACAGCAAGTGTCATATCATCATATCAGACAGGTTCATAAACTATTAAAAGGGATGGGATTACAATTCATTCTTTCACTTCTCCTTGCTTTGGGTACTTGCTTTCCACTTCTGACCACTGTCTTCTGCCAATGGCAAGATCTCGAACAATGGTAGGTAACTCGGAGAGCTGAAAAGAGTTCAAATTAGTAATTAGTTCACTAAACCACAGTTCAAGTTAAATGTGAAAATTTTTTGGAGCAAAGTCTTACCGGAATTCTCACTTGCTGGCATGAATCTCTTTCTCTCAGAGTTGCAGTCGCATCTTTCAAAGTATCGAAATCAATAGTTATGCCGAAAGGAATGGCAATTTCATCTGTTCGTGCATAGCGCCGACCAATGGAGCCTGCAGAGTCGTCTACCTTGATTGATACATCAAGTTGGATCAAGTCTTGAGCTGCAATGCAATTTTCAATATAAAAAACCTGCTGCACAAGAAGTAGCACAAAAACAGAAACAGAAAAAGTACAAAAGAAGAACTTACACAGCTTCTTGATGATAGGGATAAACTCAGGATTATTCATGAGAGGCAAAAGAGAGCACTTGTATGGAGCAACCACAGGGGGCAGCGAGAAGAACTACAAGACAAAACAATGATATCATACACTAGATTCATAGAAGTCTCAAACTTCATCTTCTATGTGAGGATAAATACGTACCGTTCTCTGCTCATCACCTTCTCGAGTCTTGAAATTATGTTCAAAGATAGCATACATAATTCGACCAATACCAAAGGAAGGTTCAATAACATTGGGAGTAATTTCTTCTACATGGACAGTTTTTTGATATTTCTTAACTTCTACATGGTCTTTTGTCAACTTCACATCCTTACCATCCACAGAAAGAGTGTAGATGCTGCAGAGCAAAAATCCAACAGTACAGAAAAAGAGACACATGGATTAAATATTTAAAATAAGAGATTTACAATTTTATTACCTTGTTTCAGCAAGTTGTTTTGCAAGTTGCTCCACACCATCTTTGTCAAGGGCAGCCAGAGCATCCATCACTTGCTTAGCCTCTTTCTTGAATTCTTTGCCTACAGCACCCTTGTTCGGCTGGGCCTCTGGAATATGACAGCCATAATAAATATTAAGAATGGAAAATTTGGCCATAAGTCTACATACAGCAGCTGCACTAAGAATAAGTTCATAAGACTCAACATGATACATACCAACAACATCAATGGTTTGTGGTTCAGGGAGTTTCTTCTCAGCAGCCAAACGAACACCAGTGGCCTTAGTGTGTTGTGTCAAATCAAAAGCAGATCTATCAGCACATCCAACGCATTCCACCCAGCCCTGAAAATTAGAAATTTTGTAGAAACATTCTTCTTTAGGTAGCTTAGACAAACTTTTTAATAAAAATCATCCCAAATTATTTACATAGGAGGTGAGGCATTCTGCATCCCAGCAATCACAGGCATAGTGAGCCATCTCGTTGCTCATATGCTGTCTGAAACGAAGTTTAGCCGGGTCTACTCCAACTTTCACAAGGAATTGATGAATACGAGCCATGAAGTACCCAAGAGTCTGGTTGGCAACCAAGCCCTGATATCATAGCAGAGGACATGTTAGAAACAGTAAACCCAAAATGTACGGACATGGTTAGAACAAGATCTAGTTTCAGTTCTCACCTTATCTACTGCATCACCAATTTTGACAGCTTCAGCAGATTTGCCATCCATCTGATTGCATGCTGAGTAAAGCATTAGGGTCGTGTCTCTAACAGTGTCAAATTTAGGGTGTGCCTTGTCATTGGGATCACAGAAATGTTCAATTTCTGCCATAGTAAATTCTCGTACTCTAATAAGTCCAGACCTAGGGGAGATCTCATTACGGAAAGCGTTACCAATTTGGGCAGCCGCGAAAGGCAGTTTGCCCTGGTTGAATTCCAGTAGACGCTTGAAGTTGACGAAAATACCTTGAGCTGTCTCAGGTCTCAAGAAACTATTGGAAGAGGAAAGAAATGCATCAATGTGTAAAAGTATAGAAATAAAAGTAAACATACAAGAAACAACACCTAATTAACAGAATCCCACTCACCCTTTCACAAGACCAGATGGGCCAATCTGTGTAGCAAACATCAGATTGAACTCAATAGGTTCTGTAAGGTCATTATTTGTAAGTGGAGCTTTAATGTTGAACTTTTTCAATATCGCCGCCATCTCATCTTTAGTCATGCCATCAAGTTTCACAACAATATCAGCGCACTCAGCTTTCAGTTCTGGTGTGGCACCCTTTTCCATTGCTACCTTTTCTAAGTGGGCTTTGATCAGATGGTCAAGTCTGAAGCAGTTACCATTCTTGATGTCTTTCACCATCAAATCAGCAAATCTGTCTACATGCCCAGAGGCCCTGAAAAAGTTAGCGAAAGGGTAAACAGTGCAATTTTAAGAAATGACGTACATGGATGATAATCGTAAATACTTTTCTTACTTTAAAACCGGTTCTGGAGTGAGGATAGAGCAGTCCACTTCAAGCATCTGCTCTTCCAGCACGAAAAAGCTGCGCCAAGTGTTAAGCATATTTGCTTTCATGGCACAACCCATGGGGCCAAAATCAAACTGCCCTGTAATACCTAAAAAAGACAATAGCACATTAAAATTTTAGTCCATACTGAGTTTTATGCTTCTGAATCGTAGAGGGTATGGACCTACCTCCATAGATTGCAAATGACTGGTCGAAGAAAAATCTTCGCTTAAGGAGATCTTCCATTTTAGCACGGTCAAATGTGACATTTGGAATGAGGGAAAGCTCTTTATCTTCCAGAATCTTTTTACGGGCTTTCAGTTCAACCACAGCTTTCTTAACATCAAGATCAGGAGCACCAGACTGTTTCAAACTCCTCACCAGGTCACCCTAAAACATGACACACCAGTGAGAAGATTTTCCATGACAAAGTACATGACACACATAAAAACACCTTGCAAATATTAATTATCAATGGGAACTTTTACAATACAAGGAGAAAGAAATGAGACCTTATTTCTATTACAAAGCTACTTCAAGAAAAAAATCAAGGCTACAAAACTTATGCACTTTAGGTCAAAAATTTCATCATTTCTGAGACATTGCGTCTGGGGATGCAGGGGATATCCTATAGCTGAACGCAAATTTCTCCAAAATATTTTTTTCTGTTGCAATAGTTTTCGCGTTGAATCCAAAACTCGCAGCGTGTGCAAGAATGAAAGGGATCCGGCGGCACACATGAATGAACGAACAGAGCTGTCAGTCCGACAGCTGAAGTATGACAGAAAGTCGGAATGAATCCAAAACCTACCTGTTCTTTAACGGCAGCCCTGAGCGGCGCCAGCGCCTCTTCAATTTTCGGGTCGGCCATTATTTCCCAGGGCCGTAACCTGATTGATCTGGTGGTTTTCGCGGTGCCCCAAACTTGCCTCTCTCCTTTGCGGCACGATACACCGACAGTGAATGGACGAGCGATAACGGGGAACTGTCTTGCCTTTTGACTGAAGCCTATCAAAACTACGCGTGACAATTGTGACAATGCTTTCATCTCATGAGGGAGTCAAATAAAATTTTTATCGGGATCAGACATGTAAAAATATGTTGAAAATGTAGGGAACATAACCTCAAATTGTGCCACGACCACACGCACCAGCATCTGCCAACGTGACAGGATTTGGCGCAAGGTGAAAGTACCAAAGTGTGCCAGACTATGGGGCTTTCATGACATTTAAATTTTATTTTCCACGTATTCAATTCATCTTCATACATGGCGACAGCCGATTTCCTGGATCCGGGCAGACAAAGTTCGCCACGCAAATTTGAAATCACCCCCTGCAGTGTGTTGGCAGTGGTTTGAGTTTCGACTGTCATTCCGCGCGAAGCGTCCAACGCACGCCGCGGGACCGGCACTGGGCACCGACTCGCGGCTCTCAGACGTATTCCGCTGAGCGGGGCTGGGCCTCCGGCCAGAGCCGGGAAACGGGCGGGCAGCAAATACCCGGACGCACCCGCGTCAGCATAAATGTATCTTGTGTCTCTGTCGTCCTGCCGAGACAGACACGGACAGGGGACGTATTCGGACGCGTCCGGGTATTCGCCGCCCGCCCGATTCCTGGCTCTGCCTCCAGCCCTCTCTGTACCGCCAATCAAAACGTTTTCGGCGTGTCTGCCGCGGTGACTTGGTTCCGAGGAGGTGCTAATGCAGCCCCGGGCACGCAGCATGCTAACAGGCAGGCAGCGGCCGCTTTACTTGGGGATGCGTATACAGAGGGCAGACTGCCGCCTTCACACATTGCGCCGCGCTTTGGCAAGGCAACGTAAAATCTGCGCCGAGGGCTCGGCGGCTCGGCCAAGGACAAGGAGTCCACGTGCGAGCAAGAGGACCGGCGCCGTTCAAAGTTCGGAGACAGAATCGGGCCGCGCGGCTCGTAGTCTCGGCCGACGTTTTTCGACGACAAACTCACAAATCCGGACGGGAGGGCCTCTTCACTGTGCATGCGTTGCTGGCGCCGGCGACCCTCCGTGTGAGTGAATATTTGTCGAGCACTCGAGGAGAGCACGGGGCCCGCTCGCGGAGGTCAGGGGAGGCGGGCCGGCGCAGAGGCGGCCGCCCAAGCAGAGTGCGTTCCGGAATGTGACATTTCCGTGGGTACGAACACTCGGGGCGGAAACGAGAAGAGAATGAACGCGGCTTTATGAAAACTACGGAAATCCATCACCGACCTACTAGTTTATCGTTAGCTTCTGCCGTGGCGAGCACCCGTGTCCCCGTGGTACACTGTAGTGTGCCGTAACCCAGGCCGGCGGACTCCCCCTCCCCTCCCCCCACCCATCCTCCGCCACTTTCACTATTCCTTCTGCATGCCACACTGCTTATCATACTGACTGAAGGCTCGTGGCTCGTTTGCGTTTCAATCATAGACTATGTGAACAAAATTATACGACGACGCCTTTCAATGTCTTCTCTCATTTTTGAAAACGATTGTTTTTCTTTTGTTTAAAACGTAAAAAAAAATCACATGAAAATTACTATGAATTTAGTATCCTACTTCCTCTGCGGACGGACCGGGTAACCTTGAGATTCCCCGGTGTCTGTGAGGTCTTCAAGTCCGACTCCGGGGCCCCCGGGTCCCCGGGTCCGGGTCCCAGCCAGGCTTAGCTTAGCGACGGGTTCTGAGCTGAGAGCCGCGATGGGGCGCGTCCGATAGGGGCCGACGGTACCGAGGAGGCCGAGGAGGCCGGGGAGGCCGAGGAGGCCGAGGAGGCCGGGGAGGCCGGGGAGGCCGGGGAGGCCGGGGAGGCCGGGGAGGCCGGGGAGGCCGAGGAGGCCGGGGAGGCCGGCGGGGGCCGAGGCCGAAGCCGCGGCCGGCAGCACAATGTCCTGTGCCCCCCACCACGCTGGCAGCCACCTATCGCAATGTATTTTTTTTGCTCAATTTCGTAAAAAAAAACTGTATAATGTATCAAAAACCATTTCACTTTCAAACAACTATAAATATAATCGCGAGTAGTGAGTGCCTTGCTTGCGGCGACTGATTACAATGTTGGCAACGTCTAGCGGCGCGGCGGCGCACCTACGAAGTCCGATGCAGATGCCGGCGCTACCGGAGCGGCTAGTTTTACCGCGGCGGACGAAAACAGAAAAAGATTGTAAGCGTGAACGGGGAGGAGGTGAGCGGAGTCCCCCTCCCGAGGCCCCATGGCCGCGGGGGCCGGTGGGGCGGGTGTGGGCCGGTGGGGGCGGGCTGGGGGCAGGACCAGCGCGGCTAGCGCGGGCCTCGACGGGCCTCCGGGGGGCACCGGCCCGGGTGGGGGTGGGGGCTGGCGGCCGAACCCGGCCACCACGCCAGGCCCGGGCCTCCGCTAGCCTCCGCCACTCAGTTGGTCGTGGAGCGAGCGTGGTGGCCGCGGTGGTGCATTGGCGTGTCTGTGGCCAGTGCCGAGCCGCCGCGCCGAGCCGATCAGAGTGCGCGCGGGAGTGAGGCAGGACGTTACTGGATACCGAGCGCTGACTCCGGCAGGACACCGGCAGGACACCGGCAGGACACCGGCAGGACACCGAGAGGACATCGGCAGGACACCGCCAGGATACCGGCAGGACACCGGCAGCGCCGCGCGCAGGGTGATCGAGGTAACGCAGGGCGGGGACGAGCACAGCCCCGCGGTAACCCCGGGGTGTCCTCGGAGGTGTACCCGGGGGTATCCCCGGGGTGTCCGAGCACCTGTTGTGCGGACGGCCCTCCCCCGCGGCCGACACGCCGCACAGCTGTCCTCTCCACTCTCCACTCCCGTCGGCGCCGAGGGGGCGTCCACTCTCGAATACCGTGACCCGCGACCTCTCCGTACTACGTGCTATTACGCGAGTACTACGCGAGTATTGCGCGAGTATACCTAGCTGCTGTACTACGCCCCAAGATATCAGTCTCCGCGAGACGGCTGTGCACCGAGTCCGGCCGAATTCTGTCACTCTTACACGTGACAGCACGTCCGGGGCCGGGCCCCCGGTCGGCGTCGGCGCCGGCCTCGCGGCCCCCGCTCGCGACGTGCTGCTCCGCTCCGCTCACCGATCCACCTTCATTTCAATCTGTCCAGCGCCGCGGTCCTCCGAAATACTCGTTTGTTTTGTAATCTGGCTGGGCGAAAGAGGACTCGGGGACGAGCCGCGGCCGCGACCTCTGTCCGGCGCGGCCGGCGGCGGCGGCGCGGCACGTTTCGCCACGATGCCGCCGTGCGGACCCCTCTCTCGGTGACATTGTGTCGCGCTGTCGCGCGGCTCGTGCGGGTAGAGTCCTGGACACGTATCCAGGATACATAGCCAGGACTCTAGTGCGGGGCGCCCCGCGGAGCCCGCCCTCTCGGCAACCCGCCCACAATCCACAGCATTTCCCCCGGTGGACTACACCTACAAACTACAGTTTGACTGCAAACTTTTGCACAGAAAACTACAGATTCAGTGGGGAAAAAATTACTAGATAGCTGGGACAACTGAAGTCTTCCACGTCGTTGACCACGGTACGGTATAGCAGTACACCTGCTCTAGTTCACGGAGCTACAGCGTTTGGGCACTGTAGTTGAAACTGTAGTTTCACCGTGTCGCGAGTAGTCTCTGCGCGGGCCTCTGATTGCACAGGGGAAGACGGCGCGAGCCGATCGATTGTCTCTCGCCGGAGGAGGTTAACTAAGTAGCGAATAATGGGGAAGACGGCGCGCGGCGCGTGCGGCCGCGCCTCCGCTACTCTAACCATCATCGCCGTGTGACGACAACTGGGGCCTACTGGGGCCCCGCCAAACCCATTTGCAAACCCGGTCTGGAGCGCCATGGAACACGACACCGACGCGTTTGGCTTTATATTGTCCAAATGACGCCGCGGGCAGCGGGGCGAGGAGAGGAGTGTGTATGTGTGAGGCGGGGGGGGGGGGGGGGGGGGGACATTAGGCATTAGGTGGGTCCTGACGGACGGGCCGGTCGGTAACGCTGCTGGCGCCAACAGAGAATCTGGTTTATTTTCGTCTCTTTTCCAGCGGGAGGGCGTGTTCCCTTGCTCATGCTCCTGCTCCTTTTGCTGTTCGCTTCGATGTAATGTAGAGCGGCGGCGGTCTGCACGGATAGGAAATGAAGTTGGCACAATGAGTTGGTTCGCTGATTTCGAAACAAGCACGAAACTGAGTTAGGTTATTTTGTTGCTCCGGCAAATTATCAGCGCTGCCCCAACAAATTCTCACATCACGTATATTCGAATGCCGTGCTTGTCCCAAAATTCGTTGTGCCCGCTCATCTCCCTTTTTTTGTTTTTGCGTGTGGGGTCGGCGCTGCCTTCCCCCTTTCTGCTCACGACCCGCGCGCGATCGAGTAATGTTAATTAATCAGTTAATGAGCATTTTGTTTTCGTTTCGATCAAATCAAGAACTTCAATAGGACTTGGCAGAGCATGTATTACAGCCACTGCCGTCAGACGTAAAAAAAAAACGAGAAAAGAAAAATAAAGGCCATGATCGTAACCCTATAAAGAGGCCTTCGCTATGATGCCGTGCGCTGCCACGAGCGGTAACGTTTCTGGACAGAGATCGCGGTGCGATAAACCGTATGACCAACACGGTAAGAGGGGGAAGGGGGGGGGGACAGAAATTGCGGTTTCGTGTGAGTGTCATGGCTGCCTCGGCACGTGACACAGAATCGATACCCCGGCCGGCAGCGGCTGTCTCGTTAAAGTATTGTCGATACCCGCTGCCATTGGTGTCGCATGCGTGCGTGTGCGACGCGGCCGCGAGGCCCGGTGACTAAGGGCTTCTAGTCCCGCGACTACTTCAAAGACTCTTTTCCTTAAACGTCACGGACATTGCGGAAAATTTCATAAGTCTTCTCAAATGCTGCAAATTTTTTTTAAAAAAATTATGGAAAATTTCTTTTTTTTTTTTTTGAAAACGTCGGGACTGTAGCCGTACCTTACCGGTTACCCGCCGCTGACGGCCGGGCGCGCGAAAGGCCGTCGAAGGCTACCAGAACTGTAACAGCGTCGTCGTGGCCAGGACGCCGTCCGCCGGCCGCGAGTCCAGACGCCGCCGCCGACGTCGCCGGCCAATGCATGTAATTCATGCCGCGCGGGGGACGGCGGGAGAGACGGGACCGTACGGGACGACCCCGCGGACGGCGGCGGCGGCGGCGGCGGCGGCGGCGGCGGCGGCGGCGGGGAGGAGCCGCGGCCCGGACCGGCGGGGAGCGGCGGGGAGCGCGGCGTCGGCGGTCGCCGCTCACGGGATGTGACGTGACATAACAAAGCCCCTTCCCTTCTCGTCTGCGCCCTGCTGGCCGCCTCCGCCGCCGCCGCCGCCGTCCGGAGGTCCGGAGGCAACGGAAGACAGCAGTCCAGTCCATCGAGTCCATCTGGCCGCCGCGGTGCTATACGACACGACAGTCCAGATCATATTTTTTTCAATTGTTTTTCTGCAAACACGGTGGCGGACCCGTCCCGCTGGAGGGTGTCCCCGGGGCGCCACCCCATCGCCGCGGTGCCACAAGAGTCACAAGGGCCACAAGGGCCACAAGGGCCACAAGGGTCACAAGGGCAAAGCGGCAGTGGCCGGACGGGGCCGCGTGGGGTCGAGCTGTCGGTCAACGCGGTGACGCCGCGGTCGGAAGCACTGTGTGGCGCCAAGGAGCTGCCTCCGCTCTCGGGACGCGGAGTCCAGCAGCCGTAGCCGCCACTGGCCCACCGGAGACGGTGTGTGTCGCCTGCGAGAGCCGGGGTAGGCCAACCGCACGGCGTGGGAGAGAGAGAGGAAGAGAGAGAGAGAGAGTGGACATGAAAGGCGCGACGTTTTACTCGCGTGAACGACGCCTGACGTCCTGTCTCGCGTCTAGCGCAGTCGCTGACCCGTCTCTCTCTCTCTCTCCCTCCCTGTCTCTCTCTCTGCACACACACACACACACACACACACACACACTCGTCGTGGTGGGTTAGGTAACCGCAGGACTGGGCTCGGCTCTGCACAGGTCCTGCTGGCTCTGCGGCAGGCCTTGGGTCCTCGGTCCTCATATGCCCCCGTTTCTCTCCGACAACGTGAGACGCAAGTTGAGACAATCAGTGTGCAGCCAAACACAATCTCCGATTTAAAAACATTGGCAAGCTAATGGACTGCAAGTAAAGGTTTCGGCCATGCGTCGGTAAAACATCATAAATGGACTTCCATATCAAAATTGAAGCACGGCTGTGGACCCTTCGGTGTGAACCTGCGTGCGTAGGCTCTGGAGAGCGCACAAGTGAAAAAAATAATCAAATTCGCAATCGCGGCAATGTTTGCAAGTTTTCAAATAGCTCTGCCAGTGAATTAATTTGTGACATGATCTCAGCGCTGAGCACTCACTGTGACCATCGGGATAAAAGAAAATATTAATTATACGTTGTGACTTATTCATGTGTGAGCAAAGTGTTGCTGCTACTTCTCGTTTGCAAACAGCGGAGTATGCAAATGGCTTGTGGGAGCAGGCACTAAGCAAGCATATGCCTCGCACAAGCTGTAGTTATTCACACCAACACGAGAGAATCCGGGTGCCTCCACGGCACCGGTGGACCTCCCCAGGAGAAATGAAAAACAAAAAAAAAACAAAAAAAATACCATAAGTGTTTGAGAATTATTTTTTTTAAAGGAATCAAATGTGATCGAGCTAGGTGTTTATGGGCATTTATAACCGACGGCGTATTCTCCATGAACTCCCAGCCGTGGACTGTGGCGCTGTTTTTCTGCCATACGGGGCCATAAAAGTATCAAGAGCCCGGGGGTTCGCGCATTGGCGCTCAGCCCCTCGTGCTCAACAACCTCAACAAGCTCGCGGAGAGGAGAGGAGCTCGAAGACCTTGCCCGGCAGTGCCTGGCAGTGCTGAGCTGTCCGAATCTGTAATTTGGGAACAGGTTTTGTACGCGTGCTGACCTCTGTCGGTGCTCAGGTATCCGCCCTCGCCCCCAATTGGAGCATCGTACCAGCGATGCTTTATTCTGGGAAACGCCTAAAAAATCATCAGGGTGTGCTGAATTAGGCTATCCCAAAGACTTCAAGCAGCTTTTCATTTTTTATTAAAAAATAAACCCCGCCTGGTACTGGAAAATCAAACTGTGAAAAAAAAAAGACTTTTGCGTGTGTGCGTAGAGGGGGGGAACATGCTACATTTTAATAACATTAGAAAAGTAGAGAAAAATATCTCCTCGGCAATTTATTGTATACCCTGGAACGTGGATGGAACCCGCCAGACGGGTCGTCGCCCCGTGACGCCTCCTTATGACGCGCGCGGCACCGCCGTGACGTTGTGGCGTCCTGCTGTGACGTGACGTGCCGTGACGTGCTGTGCCTGTGCTACGTGCTGCTGCACCATGGACTGACACCGACACTGACCACGGGGTCCACCTTAGGCCCACAAAAAAAATGATACAGCCTCGTCCCTTTTTTTTAAAAAAATAAAAGAAGAAAAAATGATATTTAGTTTTGCGTTATGATGGGTGTAACTCTGGTCATAGATGTACCTTCATTGGGAACGCGTTGCTTTGAGTCTGCCCCGGAACTAAACCTATTGGAGAGCTTACCCCAGGCTTATCCCGCCCCTTCGGCGAGCTAAGCCCAGACTTACCCCGCCCTTTGGGGAGCTAAGCCCAGACTTACCCCGCCCTTTGGCGAGTCAACCCCAGAGACTTTACCCCGCAGCGCGTCCAGCGTTCACGCGCCCGCTGTTTCTGTTGGCTCAATCACCATGCCGCTGGAGGTCTGCACGGGGAGGGGGGGGGGGGCGGGGCGGCGAGTGCGGCCGCACGCCGAACCGTGATGTAAGGCGTGCCCCGCCCCGCCCCGCCCCGCCCCGCCCCGCCCCGCCCCGCCCCGCCCCGCCCCCGCGCACTGACCGCAGCGCGCCGCGCCGCGCTACTCGTTCGGTGG